>PVLA01000504.1:0-351219 GCA_004027455.1 Hydrochoerus hydrochaeris
TTGTGACCACTAATCCAGCCCTACAGAGAATACTGAAAGACATTTGAGAGAGAGAAAAAAATAACGGGATTTTAGGAACAGTGGCAGAAAGGTCTCAATGAGTGGGGCAGGCAGTAGAATGAAAGAGAAAACTAGACAAACAGAGGCAGAAAAATAGCATAGCAGAAATGAGGCAGAGAAGGATGGCTAGAATCTCTAATATAGATGGCCTTGATACACTATATTGCTAATAGTGCATCAGGATTTAAAACCCACATTACTCACACTACTCTGCTTAGATGTATTATATTCTGTTCCAGTCATTCTACCTGTACTAGATTTGAGGGTACAGACAGTAATCCCAAAAACAACAGGATATAGTACAACAATCATCCTTAATTTCCTATTAAGTTAATCTAAAGCTCTGTAAAACCTAAACTGTTTTGTCATGACTGATCATAATTGAATCTGGTTTGTTAAATCACTGTTGTGTATTGATAGATTTTATTCAAAGCTGTTATGATTGATAGTATCAAGTCTGAGAGTATAGGCAACCACTCTGAAGACGATAAGATTCACTAGGCTACCCATTCTGGTTTGACTATTACCTGCTTTTGAAGCCCTATAATGTCTCCAATATTTTGTTTTTATTGATATTGTTCTGTACTGCTATGTTCAATTTTACTATGCCTGATGATATAGACAATTCTATTGAAGATAACAAGAGACATCATAGTAACCATTGTAGATAACCTTGCATTGTGGTTTTAATCATGTGCTATGTCCATCCTTTTGTTTTGAATGACCCCATTTTGTTTTCTTTATTTGGTTTTGTTCTTTTCAAAATAAAATAAAATTTTTTAAAAAGATATCACTGGCCAATAATATTTTCTTCAAAAAGCATTATTATAGCTCTTATATTTTGACAGCCTAATGTATGTAAGTCATATTTCTTTCTGGCCTTGATTTACATTCTTCCAATTGGTAATAAAATTGATCATTTTCCCATAATTTTATTGACCATACATCTTTTGTTTTCTTTTTTTTTTTTTTGAGGTTCACTTTTGCCAACTTTTCTACTAAATTATTTCTTTTTCTTACAGTTTTATAAGTATTATTTATATATAACACTTTTTAATCTTTTGTTGGTTATATGTGGTTAAATATCTTCTCTGTTGCTCATGGCATGTATTTTTATTTCTTCTAATCTGTAATAAACAGAATGAATAAAGCTATTAAAACTATTTTTATTAATGTTATGCATACTATTATACTGAACAATTCTAAAAAATTGCATGAAATAGTATGATCACTAGTCTTTTGATTCATATTTTTCAAATTGTTATGAACATTTCTTGCTGCTGCTGTTGTTGCTGTTGTTGTTGTTGTTGTTGTTGTTGTTTGAGACAGGGTCTTGCTATGTTCTTTGGGCTGCCTTAAACTCACTATGTAGCCCATGCTGGCATTAGACTCAAGACAATCCTCCTGCCTCAACTTCCCAAGTACTGAGATTACAGGTGTGCACCACCACACTTGGCTACAAACATTTCTTAACTTTAAAACAACATAAAACTATTCTTAAATATACCTGGTTAGCACATTTTCTCTTAAAATTGCATTAGCAAGGACTGGGGATATAGCTAAGTGGTAGAAGATGAAACATACATATCAAATTTAAATACATACACATCCCATGCACCCCAACTCAGAGAGAGTGGGACAATTCTTGCACCCCAGCAGGCCCTCTTCTGTCCCCTTCAAATGAGCGCCATTCCACAGGCACTGGCCTCTAACATTGTGGGTTGATTGTGCCAGATATCACATTTAATATAATTGAGTTTGGTTGGTTTTTGCTTTTTATTTAAAGAAAAAAATGAAACAGAAAGAGGGTAGAAATAATACATAATTTCAAAAAAACAGTAAGAAATCACTAGTTGATAATTACATATTTTCCTCTTAGAAGTAGTTGTTCAAGTTACAAAAATAAGGCATGCAGAGTGGACACTTAAACAGTGAGACTACAATCAGTTCTGTTCATCTATCCAACAAAAACTTAGTAATGTGGTTATCAATCTTAACACTTAAACATACATGCAGTTATAGCCTTTAGAGACAAAAGAAAATACTTTCTTTTTCTCTCTTTGTTTTACAATAATTATAATCAATTCTTGTAAACTGCTTAGAAGTTCTACACATGTATAAGTCTCTACATGTATACCTAGCCTTTCTGTATTAGAGGGAAAAACAAATCAAAACAAGTCAAAAAATCAAATTCCTAGAAAAACACAAAATGAAAAGGACATATAAAACCACAATACTAGGTGATTTACGGTAGTTACTATGATGTCTCTTGTTGTTTTCAATAAAATTGTCTATATCATCAGGCATAGTATAATTAAACCTAGCAGTACATAGCACTATTAATAAAATCCAAACATTGGAGACATTATAGGACTTCAAAGGCAGTAAATAATCAAACCACAATGGATGTCCTATTGAATCTTGTCATCTTCAGAGTAGTTGCCTCTACTCTCAGACTTGATACTCTCAAGCATACCAGATTCAAATAAAATCAGTCAAGACAAAACAGCGATATAGCCAATCTTCTCTGCCTCATCTCTGCTATGCTATTTTTCTGTGATTGTTGTTTACTTTTCTCCTTCATTCCACTGTCTGCCCCTTTCATTGAGGCCTTTCTGCTATTGTTCCTGGAATCCTGGTGATTTTCTTCTCTCTCTCTAGGATGTCCTTCAGTATTCTTTGCGGGGTTGGATTAGTGGTCACAAATTCCCCCAGTTCTTTTATAGGTAATCTGTTTCTTTTCTCTGACTGCTTTTAATATTCTGTTCTTGTGATGGATTTCTGGGATCCTGATTATTATATGTCTGGGTGTAGATCTATTTTGGTTGTAGCTGGCTAGTGTTCTATATGCCTCATATATCTGAATATCACTTCCATTTCCTATGCTTGGGAAGTTTTCCTTAATTATTTCTGTGAATATCCTTTTTATTTCATTTGTATTTGTCCCTGCTTCTTCATTCACATTTTTTATTCTTAAGTTATAAATCCTCTTGTCTTTATAAATCCTCTTGTCTGTTATAAATCTTCTAGCCTTTGTATTGTTACTTCCTGGTTCCTTGTTATTTTTAAGAGATCCTTTCTTTTGCAATCATATATTGCAAATCTATCTTCAAGTTTTGAAAGTCTGTCTTTAGTTTCTGTCAAGAAGTTTTGCCAGCTTTCAATGGAGTTTTTAATTTCCTGATAATCCCTTTGGATCTGTTTCATGTATTCTAGATTTTGTTTATGTTCTTCATCAAAGGCTTCTATCCTTTCTCTGGGTTCATCCATTCTTCCATATGTGTCTGCTTGAGGAGTGTCCAGCATTTCTTTTATCAATCTTCTTATATCTTGCTTAACCTGAGTTAGAATTTCAGGCTTAAGTTTGTCAATGAGGTCACAGAAGTATTTCTTTATTTCCATTGAGGCTGTGTCTGATATTGCATGTTTGCTGCCCTTGATCTCCTCTGTATTTACCTCTCCTGGACTTATTTTCCCTGGGTCAGTTGTTGGAGGCTTTTTGTTGTTTCTTTGTCTTGTTATGTTTCTGATTTCTTTCAGACAGGTGAATGGTGGAGGTCTCAGGTCCTTTTCATATTGCTTACAGTTTTTCTGAAGTATACTGGATAGGGGATTGCTGCCTTCTCCAGTTTGCTGTTGATCTGTGAGGTGCAACAAGGGCAATGTTGGCTGGCCCCTCCCCTCTAAGCCAGTCAACCAGTGAGTGTCTTCAGCACTTTGGTGTGTGCCCTGCAGATGTCACAGGTTTGGGACAGTCTCATCCCTGGCTGTTGGGTCCCAACCAGGGACATGGCCCAGCCCATGCAGATTCCACCAGTATGCTTTGGGTCAGGAGCTGTGACTGATGCCACTTCAGGTGTCAATTCAAGCCTGTCCTGCCCAACTCCAATATGTTGCCTAGCCTCACCCCACTCTGGGGAACCCAGTTCTCAGCACTCACCAAAGTCTGTGCAGCTCAGTTCACCAGTTCCCCTCCCTGTTACAGCACCTCTTCCTGCCAAGGGTCTTGGGCTCACCAACCCCCACTCTCAGCAGGGCCATGACCTCAGCATGATCGTGAGTCACCAGACTCTAAGACACACACAGTACAATGATGGGAGCATGCCCAGCTCCAGCCCTCCACCCACACTTTTTTTTTTTCTTTTTCCTCAGTTTCTTCCTAGGTCATGAGAATTACTCTCCTTTCATCTGGTCTTCTCCATGATGTTAAATTCTAGCATCTGAGTTGTTTTTCTCAGAGAGGCTCTCTATCGTGCTACCTATCAATCCGCCATCTTTTCTTCTTCCTGAGTTTCGCTGTTTATTTGTCTGTTTGTTTCTTTTGATACAATATCTCACTATACAATCAAGTTTGGCCTTGAACTCAGTATGTAGCCCAGGATCGCCTCAAACTCATGGCAATCCTCCTGCCTCAGCCTACCAAGTGCTGAGATTATAAGCATGTGCTATCACAACTGGTACATATAATTGTAACTTTGTAGTGTTTGTGTATTCTTTTTTATGGAAAAAAAAATAAAATTCCAAAACAAAATAATCAGAGAATAACAATAGTTAATATATTGTGTGTTGTTATCTTCAAAGTAGTTACACAGAGTAAAAGATTATGGGCATAAAAATTCCCCAAATGATATTAGCACAAATCTTTCTTTTCATTGAACTACTTCAATCCCCGGTACCAAAAAAAAAAAATCAATGAACTGCAAGAAACTAGTAGTATAACTATCTTTTTTTTCTTTTCCTTTCCTTCCTTTCACCTTCCTCCCATACTAGTTGCTTTTCTTTTGAACAATTTGTTCCCATTTTATAATATCTACTGTACATTTTGGATCCTATTTACTCTCTCAGTTTCTCACACCACAGAGAAAATACAACATTTACACACATGAGCACAATTTATTTCATTAATAAATATGGTCTCAAGATATATTCATTTACCTATAAAAGTCTCATTTATCCTTTTATATGACTGAGCAGTACTCCATTATATAAAAATACCACATCTTTTTTTATCCATTTCTTGGCTGATGGGCATTTGTGCTGTTTCCAAGATTTAGCTATTACAAATTGTGCTGCTATAAACATGGGTGCACATATATTGCATGGCATCATGCTTCTAATTCTTCTAGGAAGATACCCAGAAGAGGAATAACTGGGTCAAATGGGACCTCTAATCCTAGTTTTTTGAGGAATCACCATGCTGATTTCCACAGCAGTTGCACCAGTCTGCCACTCCCACCAGCAGAGAAGAAGGGTTCCTTTTTCCCCACAGCCTGGTCAACATTTGCTAGTGGTTGATTTCTTTATGATAGCTATTCTTTCCAAAATGAGATTAAATCTCAAAGTTGCTTTAATTTACATTTCTCGAATGTCCAGTGATGTTCAACACTTATTCGTATATTTAATTGTTGTTTTTATTTTTTCATCTGAGAAGTGTGTATTCATCTCAGATGTTCATTTTTGTATTGGGTCTTTGAATTTGGAGGATCTGATGTTTTCAACTTTTTATATGTTCTAGATATAAGTCTTTTGTCTGAAGGACAACTGGAACATGTGTATTCTTTTTGTCTGACTCCTTTTAATAAAAAGTATTTGCTCCTTGTGGTGGGGTATTCCAGTACTCTGGAGTCAGAGGCAGGAGGATCATCATGACTTAGAAGCCAGCCTGGGCTTCATAGTGAGTTCAAAACCAGGTTGGACTACACAGCAAGACCCTGTATCAAAAAACTTTTTTAAAAAGAGATTCACTCATATTTTTCTATTATTAATACTTCATTCTTCTTTCACTACCCTTTTTCATTCCATCATATGAAGCAATCCAATGTATTTACATGCTCTACTGGTGATAGACAATGAGTTGCCCCTGTGGGCTCCCATGAATAAAGCTTCTGTGAACACTGCTTTCTGGTGGACAGAACACTCATTATGCTAAGAACATAAACAGGAGAAGAACTGCTAGTCATAGAATGTACATGTGTTTAGCTGTAGTAAATCCTGCAGAAGTTTTCCAAAGTTGTACCAATTTACATTCTCACAAACAATGTAAGAGAGTTTTAAGATTTTCCTCATCCTTGATGTTGAGATACTTGATTTTTATTTTTTAAAGTTTTTTCCACACAAAGTTTTCACATATTTATTGCTGAACCAATCTATGGCTGTAAAATATGAAAACGAGATAAATCATATTCAGAATAAACACTTCCAGACAGTGGTGATATTTTCATTAATAAGATGGCAGTCACCTTGATATAGCATAAATACATGCACCCCTCAGCACAGTCCTTCATGCACCTGGCTGCATTCATCTCTGAGGTCTCCCCTGGGAGCTGTTTACCTGACTCTATTACCAATTTCCATCTGAATCCACTACAGAATGGGACCGTTTTGCTTTTCTTGGCCAGAAATCACTTGATTCTGAGTCTTGCAAGAAGACAGGACAAGGAATGAAGTGTGTATACTATGAAAGAAATAGAGATAATTTTTAAAGGACTGAAAAAATTATATTCTCATTTCTTAATTTGGGGCCCTGTATACATACAGACATATGTACAATATAAGCACAATATAAAATAAAAGGTTTGACTACTCATATCATTGAGCTTAATAAAATAAAAATATTTTTTCTAAATTCTGCATTATGGTAAATTATAAGCTATAATATATTCAGTTACATTTTTTTATTATATCTCTTGGAGGGAAAAGACACCATCCAAGTATTAGTAAGCATGTGAGAGTTTCTGTGGCAAGGGGTGCACTGGAAACTACTTAACAATTAGTTCAGAAAAAAGAAAAAAAGACTAATTTACAGAAGTTGCCAATTTCTTTTTTTTTTAAATCGGTGCCAGGGATCGAACTCACGACCACACGCTTGCAAGGCAGGCAATTATGTCGCTGAGCTAAATCCCTGACCCCTAAGTTGCCAATTTCTGTGATGCAAATACTTTTACCATGGCTGAGCTGCCACACATTACCAGTGGGAGCATAAATTGATTCAAACTTTTTTTAAACCACTTGATATCTACTAAAGTTAAATATATGCATATGATAAGAGACTAATTCTACACCTAGTACACCAGAACACATACATTATTTACAATCAAAAATTGACAAAATGAAAAAAAATTGACAAAACAAATGCATAAATGGTAGCAGATTCATACACTAGAATACCATGCCACAGTGGAAATGTAAAAATGTCTACCTTCCATAATATGGGTCAATCTTACAAATACGAAAGAGAAAAAACTAACACTAACAGTAATGAAGTTCATAAACAGGTGAAACTCTACATGATTAGAAATCAGGTTAGAGGTTTGGGGGCGGAGAGTGGTACGAGGGAGGCGCCTCTGAATGGTTATTGTTAGCTACTGAACGTTGCATCCTCCCCAAAGTTGCATGTGGAGGCCCTCATCCCAGGTGTTATCATGATAAGACATAGACAAGGACATGTGTTTAGGGTTAGGTGAGGTCAGGAGGGTGAGGCACTCATGGTGGCACTAGTTTCCTAAGAAGAAGAGACCGGAGAGCTTGTTCATGCAGTCTATCTGCTGTTTGAACACAGTAGAAAGGTGACCATCTGCAAGGCAAGAATTCAGCCCAGAACCAGAACCCAACCCTGCCAGCACCTTGATCTTGGACTTCCCAGGTTTCAGAACAGTGAGAAATAAATGTCAAGCCTAAGATATTTTGTTACAGAAGCCCTAGCCGACTAAGGAAGTCATGTTTGCACCAATATGTCCAAATTGTAATGAGCATAACACCCATGATTAGATTAAAGCATTTTTCTCTATGAATTACTTATTTCAATAAATTTTACTAAAATAATGTAATCATGTGTTATTAGCACTAAAAAAATCCTTATCATCATCAGATTGAATCAATTTTTCGATATGTATAACTTGTAGATAAACTTTACTGTGATTTATAAAGCAATCTTTATACCTTGGTTCAACATGCAATTTTTCCAAAAGAAATTTAACAATAAAGCATTCATTTATGTACTTAGGTGAAGTCATCTAAATAAAAACGATTTTCTAAAGCCCTCATAAGTTTTGTTTTGTTTTGTTTTTTTGTAGTTCTAGGCATCAAATCAATGATTGAGACACAAGGTGAGCACTCTATTTTACCTCCTCATGCCCCAAATACTAATTTTTATCCAACTGGCTCTAAATGTATCATATAAAAGAATAGCTGAAACTCCAAACACGTATTTTAAAATGGAAAATTTTATCATTAAAAATATCGCTAGGGCTGGAGTCACAGCTTAGTGATAGAGCACTTGCCTAGCATATGCCAGGCCATGGGAGAGGGAGAGGGAAAGAAAGAGACAGACCTCTTCCAGGCTTGCTTTCCACTCCAATTGGTAGGCCCCTGGTAAATAATCTCCCGTTTCATGGGTTGAACCTTCCAATTCGTCCTAACAAAACTGATATGTTGTATATTCCCAGAGTGTCCATGAGAGGGCACTATCCTCCCACTTCTAAATCCAGTTGGTGAATTCCCAAGGAAATCTTCCTCTTCCTACTCCTGTGTTTCTATCTAATTATGCTTTATACCAGCCACTTAGGAAGGAAATAGGTGATATGAATCAGGAAGGAAGTAGCACACTATCCATTCTCCTATCCTCTCCCCCTGGCTCCCAGGGCAGGATGCTCCCACGATCCAGGCATTCTTTCCCTCCTGATGGATGTGTCCGATGGCAGATGTGTTATTAGTGAAGTTGATCCGATCATGCTGGATTCTTGGCAATGCTCCAAGGAAAGTCAAGGGCTGAGCTGGGTCTTGGGTCCTCTTCTAAGCTTTAGCGGTTTGTCAACCATGGCAGCCTCCTCTGATAATCTGGCTGGGTCTTGTCTAAACCTAGTTCTCCTCCTAGGATCTCCCTGGCCCTCCTTTCTCCCCATGTCACCACCCTTCCCCCAGGACCCGCTCTTATTGTTCCTGCCCTCCAAGGTCATTATATCAAAAGCTACACTAATCCCTTCTTAGCCCACTCAGAGGAAAGGAATGAGTGGCTTAATGCTATTAGCACAACTGTTTTATCTTAGAAAAACAAAAATGAGCAACCCTTTGTAATGAAAACATTTCTACGAGCTTTGCTAACCAGTACATTACTTCTTGCAGGACATTTTAAAATCAAATAATATCTAAGCATAAATATATTCAAGGAGGCAACTGTACCCTAACACGAACAGTACCTAATTTTAAGCCAGGCTGCCTCAGATGAAATCCTGGACTTGCTATTTACTGACCATGTGAACTTAAACAAGTTACTTAACCTCTTCACATCAGTTTCTTTCAGTGTTAAAACAAGAAAAGTGACAGTAAAACAAGAAAAGTGACAGTATAAAAGCCTGAGACACAATGAGATATATTAGGGATGGGGCCCAAGTGCAAACAAAAAAATTCATTTACATTTCCTATACGACTGAAATGCATAACCTAAAGGTTAATTTTATACAATATTTTTAGTATACTTTCATTTTGACTGTGAACTGTAACATGAAGTCAGGAATAGAATTATCCTTCTTTGTTAGTCTTCACCACAAGTTCAGGGCCAGCTTGGGCTACCGAGTGAGCTCAAGACCAGCCTGAACCATATAGTGAAACCCTGCCTCAAAAAAGACCAAAGAAACAAATGTTAGGGCTGGAGATTTAGCTTAGAGGCATAAGTGCCTGCCTGGCAAGCGTAAGGTTATGAGTTCAATTCCCAGTACAGAAAGAAAGAAAGAAAAAAGGAAGGAAGGAGGAAAGAGGAAAGAAAAAGAAAGAAGAAAGAAAAAGAAAGAAAGAAAGAAAAAGAAAGAAAGAAAGAAAGAAAGAAAGAAAGAAAGAAAGAAAGAAAGAAAGAAAGAAAAAAATTGTGTATATAGCCAAGACTGGGTGACACTGACTTATGTAAACAGCATCTAGATGTCACAAACACATGACATTAGCTAGTAATGAGCAACTCAGTAGTGAGTGTTGCTGTGGATGACAGTGTCTGAGAACAGACTATAAAAAGCCAGAGGACATAAAGTCTAGATGAAAATGGGTTCATGATTAAATAAACTGGAACTAAAATACTGTGGAAGAACAGGAGGTTATGTGTAAAAGTATATTGAGAAAGGACTTGAGTGGCAAATTTGGGTAAGAATGTGGATAAACCTTAAATTTCATGATCATGGTGTTGGACAGTGGTGTACTAGTAACTGCTTAGCTATTGTCTGGTCAAGAAAAAAAGAGAGAAAACCTTACTTGGACATTTCTAGAGTCTATGGGATAAATTCTCTCACATAATTTTAGGGCTCCCAGCATAATATCATAATGAGCCACTGAGAAAAGTTTGCAGAAAATGGAGAAGGGAGTCTGGGTTTAAACTTTGAACACATCAACATTGCCAGGTTTGGTAGAAGAGAAGCCAGGAAAGGAGACTGAAAAGTCACTGCCAGAGGGGAAGAAGGACAAGCAAGAGACTGAGTTGTCAAAAAAGCTAGAGAAGCCAGGGGTGGCACACACCTGTAATCCCAGCACTCCCGGAGGCTGAGACAGGAGGATAATTGTGAGTTTGAGGCAAGTCTGGGCTACAAAGTGGGTGCAAGGCCAGCCTGAGCTACATAAAAAGACCCCATCTCAGAAAGACAAAAAAAAGAGCTAGAGAAGAGCCTAGTGTGGTGGCACATGCTAGTAATCACAGCAACCAGCAGGCTGAGACAGGAGGATGTAAGCCCAGGTTACACAGAGGGACCCTGTCTAGGAAAAGAGAAGACAGGAGAGGAAAGGGAATAGGAAGAAGAAAGGGGAGCTAAGGGCAGGGAAGGAGAGGGAAGAGAAAGCTAGAGAAGTGAGTGTTCTCAGGAGGAGGGACTATTTGCCAGAGTGGAGTCTTTTCTGAGAGGAGGACAGATTAGCTCCCAGAGCTATCCTGCAATATGGCATCACCCATGAATCTAACAGATCAGACGCTGCATGGCCCAGGTTCCCTTACACCTCTGGGTAGCGGCATCTATCATCTTTGCTTTGCTCAGCCGCCTCCCATCCTTCTGTTAATACCATCCTGCTCCTCCAGTCAGGTATTTCTGATGGGAATATCACCATCCTGAGAAACTACAGGCCATCACATGACCCGCCCTCAGCTTGTCAGCTGTTCCTGCTTAGTTATAAGTACCAAAGCAGAGGAGAGCTTCTCTCTTCCTCTGTCAAGCAGCACAGTGTGAGCATGGGTAGCATTTGGCAGTAGAGAAAGCCAGTCTGAAGTTTTACAGAAGGCAAGAATGTCTGACTCCTGACAGCAGATCTACTCTGAACCTCTCCAGGTACAAACCAACAGGCAGCATTACATTAAGCACTTCACAAGTAATGGCCCAGTCATTTCAGTAATCTTTGAGGTATACTACACGGGCTCCCCTTTAAAGATAAGGAATCACATCAGGGCTCAGGGTGCAAAGGCTGGGCTTTCACCTTATTGAGGCTGGATAATTTCTTGATGTGGGGGCCAGTCTTGAGCATGACAGGATGTTCTGTGGCATCCCTGGGCCCTGCTCATTAGACACCAGTAGCACAACTTCCCTTCAAGTGTTCCAATCAAAAGAGTCCTCAGACATAACCAAATGTTGCAGAGCTGGAGGTCAAAAACACCACATTTGAAAACCCCTGCTGCCATTCTGCAGCTGCCTTCCAAATTCTTTTGGAGTTGTTACCACTGAGTCATCTAGGTAATCCTGTGTATTAACCACAACCCAGTGTCACCCATTCTGTGTGTCAAATACAAACAACCCAATGTTTCTCAAATTCCAACTACAACAGATGGCTGCTACCTAGCCTCCTGTTGTCTAAAATTTTACATCACCTACAAGTCTGTGTCCCCAAGGCCCCTGTCAACCACAGTCCTGTCATGGAGTCTCACATGACCCATTATCTAGTGGTGTTTATGCTTCCCATCACCAACAACAACTGCTTCACAGAGTCATTGCTGTCAGCAAACACTGGGAGAGAGGAAAAAAACACAAATGTGCACACTCAAAGACAAGGATAAGCAGGGAAGTCCATAAAAGTGAAGAGACCCACAAAGGCATAGGCACCATGGCCATCACTGGTTATGCTAAATGGGTCACTGAGAACGCACCAAGCCCCTAAGCCTTGCCTAGGGCCTTCAGGCCTCCTCCCTCACTGCCACTGGATTAAACCTGGAGGTAGACAAGCTAGAGTCTGAGGGTAAGGAGCTTAGACCCAATGTGACAGCTAATCACCCACACAAGGCCTCTGTCCAGGTCACCAAACCCTAAGAGCCCTCACCTACACCCACCCCAACCATTCCTCTGTTCCTCTGGTACTCAAGGGACAAAATCCCAGCCCTGATACACTCCAGGCCCACAGCCCAGGTGGGGAGAAGAATGGTCCAGACCCCTCTCTTGCCAGCCAGAATCCCCTCTGGCTCTCCTACCAGAATCCCAAGAGGCGGTGAGAGACACTCACCAGAATCTAGAATGTTGGTGGGAGGTAGGAGCTCAGGGGCAGAGAGCTCGAGATTCCTATTAGATTGTCCCAGAAAACATCTACCTGAGACCAAAGAAGCATTTTCCCCAAATTGAGTGGCAGATGCTGCACCCAAGTGGAGATACAATTCCCTGAATTGAGGAGGGCAATGGTCCCTTCTCTTTTAGACACTCCAGTCTGTAGGAGTTGCTGGGATAGAAGAATCAGGCAGTGTTTGGGGACAATAAAGACTTTAAGAAGTCCCAGTCTCAAGCTGGCCTGACAGGGTTGCCATGGGTTCACCTCCTTTGCTCCAGAGGTGGCTGCTGGTCCTTGAAGTGGAGTTGGCTAAGGCAGTACATCCTCTCACGCAGGCAGAGGCGGGCTGAGGTGAGAGGTCAGCACTGCGTGGGAACTTTCCTGCCTGGGAACATGGTGGGGGCTGAAGCCCAGGTTCTCCCCGCTGGTCTCCCCAGCTCATGCCCTATCTCTGCCCCTCCCTTAGCTGACAGCCTCTATTGCTCCCCAGGAGGGACAGTCAAGCAGTCTGTTCTGCAAGGATGGTCATGGCTCAGGGAGGGAAGCTCAGGCAGGGATCAGGGAGGTTCCAGTGAGGAGGACAGGTATGAAGACTCAAAGTCCTGGAGTATGGCTGGGGATTTAGCCTAGTGGCATAAGCACCTGCCTTGCAAGCATGTGGTCATGAGTTCGATTCCAGATATTAAAAAAAAAAAAAAAAAGTCCTGGAAAAAAGTCAAGCAAAGGGGTCAGGGATTTAGCTCAGCAGCATAAGTGCCTGCCTAACAAGCGTAAGGTTGTGAGTTCAATCCCTGGTACCACAAAAAAAAAAAAAAAAATCAGGCAAATATGAGCATTAGGGCTCAGGTTCATGAGCACTGAAAGTGACTTGGACTTCAATAGGCCTCAGAGAAGGATTCAACTACAGAGACCTGAGTGGGGCTCAGGTAAGGATCTGGGGTCTGCACTGGTGGCCCCTTGGATGGCAACTGTCACCAAAAACAATGATTAAACTACTGGGCTTGGGGCTGAGGTGTGTCTTAGTGCAGGGCACCTGCCAAGCATAGATAGGCAGGCCCTGGGTTGGATCCCCAGCACTAAAGGAAAGAAAGTACTAAGCTCCAAATGAATTAACTTTGTTAATACATAAATGAAATTGTGAAGTCACTTAATTTTTGCTTATAAATTAAAGAGAATTTAAGGTCTGTTCTCAGGCTGGGGTGTGGCTCGGTGGTCAAGCACTTGCCTTGGAGCCCTGAGCCCTGGATTCAATCTCCAGTATAGTGGAGTGGGGTGGGATCAGTGCTCATCTCTCTGAGGTTGGGTTTTTTTATTTATAAAATGGAAATAAGAGTATCAAGTACATAGATCAATTGCAAAGATTAAATGAGAAAATGAATGTAAATTTCTTAATGCAGAAAATGCTCAACAAATAATAGCTTTTTAAAAGTGGGCTTAGAAATAGGAGAGATAGAATTAAAATCACCAGGAATGGCACCCAACCAGCACCCAGCCAGCTGGTGTTATCTGTCCTGGAGGCAGTACCTAGGCAGAGTCAATTTTCTTCTTCTAAGAAGTAAAACAAGGAGTTGTAGGGGAGACGGTGACAGTCTGCACATTCCACTAGGAGAAGGGAATGTTGCCAGCCATATTGGAAACTACTGAAAACCTGTAGCTCACATGCACTGCCATGTAAGCAGTTATGTGAAGTTATTTTTTAATGGTACATTGATAGAAACAAAGGTTTAAGATATTTTAAAAATCAAAATTTTATTAGTACATATTTGCCATACACAATGATCACACTCATCATGGGGAAATGGAACCTATACATGATTTATGTTCGTTTTTTTTTCTCCCCGCTTCCCTCGCCACCCTTCAACCTTTCTTCCTCTCCCCATTTGCAAAAGCTCTGTTTCCATTTTTTCCCTCCAATTCTCTTCTTTAAAAATCTGTTTTCCTACTTTCCCTTCCTCCTCCTCTTGTTTCCCCTTCCACCTGAACAAATTCTTCCTACTTCTAATATATATCCTCCATGCTGCACCTTATTTACACTTTGGATTTCTCAAACAAAAGAAACAACATGAGGATTTAAATTTGTGTGTCTGGTGTATTTCACTTAGGATTACAGTCTTTACCTAAAAATGTCTCAGGTTTTTCATTCTTTGTGACAAAGTAGTACTCCATTGTATATAAATACCACATTTTCTTTATCCATCCATCTGTTGATTGGCATAAGGGCTGTTTCCAGGATTTAGCTATTATAATTTGTGAATTTTTCTACTTTGTTTTGTTGTTTTGTGTTGTTTGTTTGTTTGTTTTTGAGACAGGTTTTCACTGTGCAGTTCAGGTTGAGCTTGAACTCCCTTAAGTAGTATAGGTTGGCCTCAAACTCAGGACGACTTGGTCTCAGCCTCCCAAGTGCTGGGCCTACAGGTATGCGACACCATGCCCAGCAAGATTTAGCCATTATAAATTGTACTTCTGTAAGCATGGATATGTATGTATCACTGTGATATGATGACTGTGGGAAGACACCTAGAAAGAGAATAGCTGGGTCAAATAGAATCTCTGATTTTAGTTTCTTGAGGAATCTCTATACCGATTTTTGTAGTAGCTGTACCAATTTACACTCACACCAACAGTGAAGGGTTTCTTTTTCCCTACAACCTCGCCAGCACTTGTTACTGGTTGATTTCTTGCTGATGGCCATTCTTTCTGGAATGAGATAGAATCTCAGTGTTGTTTTAATTTGAAAAGAAAAGTTAAGTTTCTAAAAGTAAATGTTTAATTCAGTGGTTCTCAAACTTTTTGAGTCAGGATCCCTTTTTACTTTTAAACATAATTAAAGATCATATATATATATATATATATATATATATATATATATATATATATTAGTACTGGGGATCAAATCCAGAGCTTCAAACATGAATGTTCTAAAACAAAAATTGTATGATGGTGTATCATTTTACATCTTTGCAAATCTCTTTAATGTCAGCTTGATAGAAACCAGCTAAGTTTGCACATCTGCTTTTGCATTCAGGTTGTTGGGATATGTGTTTTAACTGAAGGATGGAAAAGAACCTCCACTCTACTGTGTGTGTAATTAGACAAGGGAAAAGCATTTACAGCCTTTTTAGCTATTGCGGCTGTTCTTGGACACTACAGTAGAACAGAACATTGTGGACTCTTCATACTCAGTTATATTACAGTCCAGCAATCCAGCCTGGTATGGTGGCACACTCCCCAGATACTAAAGAGGCCAAGACAAGAGGGTCATGAGTTTGAGGCCAACCTGAGTAATTGAGTAACACCTAGAGAATCTCAAACATTTTTTCAAAAAGAAACAAAAGAGTAGGGCATATAGCTTGGCAGGACAGCGCCTGCCTGGCAAGTGCCAGCTCATGAGTTTGATTTCCAGTACCAAAAAGAAAAAAGAAAGAAAAACCTAGGGCTGGGAGTACTGCTCAGCAGCATGACATTTTCCTGACAAGTGTGAGGTCCTGAGTGCCATTTCCTCTCAGTACCAGGGGAAAAAAAGGGATTTAGATTAAGAAAGATAGGAAGATAAAAGAAAGAAAGAAAGAAAGAAAGAAAGAAAGAAAGAAAGAAAGAAAGAAAGAAAGAAGAGAGAAAGAGAAAGGAAAGAAAGAAAAAAGAAAGAAAGAAAGAAGAGAAAGAGAGAGGGAAAGAAAGAAAGAAAGAAAGAAAGAAAGAAAGAAAGAAAGAAAGAAAGAAAGAAAGAAAGATCCATTGGTCTGTGTTATACTTTGAATAGATCTTTTACTCAGGTATTTCTGATTTGCAGTATATAAGCAGATCTTCCCAATGTTGACATATCTTATACAATATCAAAAAACCACAATGGGCACATTCATTAATGTCACTATCAATCTTGTAAAAATTGAGAAGCTTCAGATTAATGGCGGTTAATCAAGAGCTATAATTTTGCTATTGGCAACAGACACTAATATTTTTCTTTTCTCTTTGCATATGTGTGTGTGTTTTACAATGTTTAAATTTTGAGACACTTGCTAAGTCACTAACTTCCCCAAGCTGGCCTCAAATTTGCTGTCCTGCCTCCCAAAGATCTGAGACTACAGGCATGGACCACCATCCCTGGCTACTTTTCTTCTTGAACTGATAGTTTCACTTCATTCACTTGCAGGACAATGTATGTCAAACACCCAAGTCTAGATAACTAACTCATCATTTTTTCTTTTAAATAAAACTGATTTGGGGAGAATTCAGTTCATGACTCAACCATGTAAGTGCTTTTCCTTGAGAGCAAGCATACTTCCCATTTTATCACACAAAATAGTGAAGACATGAACTAAAGAGCTAAAGATTTTTTAAAAACCAATAATTCACCCCATCAGACAAACATCTTAAAGTAAAATTGACTCTTGTTTTAGTCTTTTTTACTGTTCACACACGGTGGTTAAGAGGAGTAGAAAGACCTTTAGTTCAGTTGTGCGTGCCTTGATTTCTGCTTAGGCACTGGCAGTTTACTTACTGTCACTCTTGGGTCATAGGTGTAAATATCAACAAAGTGAAAATGACAAATAGTAATTTAGCCTTATTAGAAAAATAACTTTTGCCTTGATTTCTCCTACAAGGGTTTTACTGACTTGCAGAGATCTTTGAACAGCTTGCAAGCTGATGTTCAAATTAAAGAATTAGAAGAACCATATTTACTTTTCTTTTTAAGTGACACTTTTTTTTTTTTTTTGGCTATCACTCAAAGGCATGTGAAATGCTTTCACAAATATCTAATGGAAAAAAGTGAAGACCAGCTCCATCTGTGGTACTATTTGCTTTACTTCCTCAAAAAATAAAAGGCAGGGCAGGGGAATGAGGACGGGGATAGGCCCATGGGAGTGTGTCAGGCATGCAGAGTCATCCATCACGTGTGTCATAGTGGGCAGACCAAAAAAGCAAGTGCTCCTGGGAATTCAGGGCCTTCCACCCCTTCCCAAAACAGTCTCACTAGCTACAGAACCTCCACAATAATCACACACACCCAACACCCTGGCTAATCTCACACAACACAGCAAGGACAACAACAGAAGTGTACACTCATGCAATGCAACCAGAAAACCACCTGAGAAGTTCCAAAGGCCAGTACCCAACTTTTTATGCCCTAAACCAGTTCTTACTACATGATAGTTTAGTGGAGGATGTCAGTGGCCCTAGGAACACTTGAACTACTATAGCATGGCTCACATGTAAAACATCTCCTGGGCCAGGCAACAATGTATTCACGTGTGGCCCTAAGGAGTCTCTGCACACTGCTCAAGACCAAGAACACAGTAGGGGTAAGTCAGCCTGCATTCAAGTTCAAGCTCTTTCAGTGATTAGTTGTTGTTATTTAACCCACATATTCTTAGTTTTAGAGAATGGAGATAATTGCTATGTTGTAAAATTGATGTAAGGATGACATAAAGTAACCAGACCAGTGACAGTACCTTGTCTGACCCAATATGCCCTGGGATCCAGCTCTAACTGCCATATACAGCTTTTGTCACTAGAGGGCACCAATAACTCCAAAGTGTCTATGGTGATGCTGGAAGAAAATATTCTGGAAAAGCCAGCATTCCTGGGGCATTTGGGGGCAAACACAGCCTGGGTAGGTATAGAGATATGTCCAAGGCTAGGAAGCCTCTGGAATCCCAGATAGTTTCCAAGCCACCCCAGGGTGCTACTGGGCATGGGGGCATGTGCTAGGAGAGATACTCCTTTAGGAGGAAGGCTGAGCACTCCCCCTAACCCAGGCCTCCTTCTGTGACTATTTCACACATGTTAAACCCTCTAATCCTCACACAATACCAGGATTGATGGTCTGCTAATCGTACTCAAGGTGAGGAATACGGAGGGAACCAGGCCTACTTTCCATAGGTATTGTGTAGAAACCTGGAGGAGCAATGCAGGCAGCCTAGCCCTGGGTCAGTGCCCCAACACCAGTCCCTGACTCCCCTTCTTGGGGTTCTGCCAGCACTCTCTGTCTTCCCTGGAGCTCAGCCAGCCCCAGCTGGCCTTCCCCTCTTCCAGCCTTCTCCCCACCTGCTCCTGGGCAAGGCCTCAGTAAGAGGCTTATCAGACATGTGTGGGGAACAGATAAGGCAGGGCCTCCCATGGGGCTTATCCAGCCCTGCCATCCTGGCTGCTGGGAGCTGTGGGAGCTGCCAGCAGATGGAGCCCCACCTACCTGGAAGCAGATTAGCATCCCCCTCCCAGACCAGGGGAATCTCTCCTGGAATGTCATAACTCCTTATGATGTCATTACTTGTAGTGATATCACTGCTTTGTCCCTCTTTCAAGTCTAGCCAGGAGTTGGGAAAGTGGACCCAGAAAGAAGTCCTACCAGACTCCAGGTCAGCAGCTGGACTGGGAGCAAGGGGTGGTGTCACAGGATACTCCCCAAGCCAGATGGCTATTTTTGGTGTTGGCTGCTCCACTTATAGCCGCCCCTCTTCCTGTCCTCCCAATTCAAAGAGGCTCTGGATCCAACGGGGGGCAGAAACAGCAGGAAAAACCTCCACCCCACTGCAGGGCACCTCTAGTGGTGGCCCTGCCCTCCCCACAAGGAAACCAGCAACATGGTACCTGGAGATCAGGCAGAAGATGGGCCTTCCACCCCAACCCTTGTGGAGCAATGAGGTGGGAGAGATTGTTAGGATGGTCAGACAAATGGCCACAGCCAGACTAGCTCTGATGGTCACACCAACTTGCTGGCACTGCTCACAGCCTCATACCCAAACTGTCACATCCCAGTAGCCACTCATTCTCATAGCCATGGTATTGGCCACACACAGACCACAGATGGCCACATGCCCAACCACCACTCCAGCACAGACACGCTGCCGACCAATCCATGTTGAAGAGCAGGAGCATCTCCTCTCTCATGGTTGGATTCCTGGAGAGGGGCACAAATATCAGAATAGTAGATGCCCACAGGTATTTGGTGAGTACATGGACATACAATTACACAATTGGGTTGGGCCCAGAGGACAAGCCACCCTTCCTCCTGCCACCTCTCCAGATAGGATCTGAGCAGAATGGAAGCATTGCTGCTCCTGCCAGCATCATCCCAGGCTACTTCCAATCATGTCCACCCATCACACCAGCCCCTGAAGGAGCAAGCCTCAGTCATACATACCCAGCCCTTCCTCTTTCCCAGTGATTTGGGACACTTGCACTCTAAAAGTCAGATGTGAGGAAACTTGGGTGATTTAGATGTTGGGCATCCTGAGCATTAGGACTTCTGGCCATGGAGCACTAGGGGCTCTGAAGATTGGAAATTCAGGGATTCAGTTCTCTACAGTGTTGGGAATTCTGGCACCCTTGGCACTGGGAATTCTGGACTTTGGACTTCCTACAGTATTTAGGAATCTGGGCACTGACACTCTAAAAATTGGAACTGTCCCCTAGGTAGGGCTAAAATCAATGCTTCCTGTCTGCAGGGCTCATTTTACCTGGAGCCTCTGGGGTTGGGTTTGGTCTTGACTGGTTTATGCTCCCAGGAAGAAGAATGGCCTGAAAATGACCTGGGAGGGCCCCAGGGACAATCCTTGGATCTGGAACTCACTCACCAAAGCCTCTGCCTTGCATTGGATCAGAACAAGAAAGATACCAGACACTAGTCACTAGGCTCCAAAAGTTCAGAAGAGGAGAAAACTGAGCACAGAAGCCAGGTAGTGCACCTTTAATGATGCTTTCCAGCCACTGAGGCTGGGCCTCCAAGAAGTGGGAGGCCACTCCTCAGGACAGGCTCTGACTCAAAGCAAAGCCTACCCTCCCCCAACTTCTCAGCCTGGCCCTTAGTTCTCCGTTCAAAGAGGCCTGTGCCCTCCAGAAGTGGCTCAGGTCTAGCACTTTCCCTCTTGTCACCAGACACATACCTAAGCTGACTCCGACTGTCCCAACACAGAGGACTTGATCCCACTGGCTAATGATGACAAATGAGGAACTCCGCCAGCCCTGGGGGATTTGGTGCTGGGTGCAGCCATCCCAGGAAATAGCACTGTAATTGGAGGCTCCTGAGACACGCCCTGGCCCACAGCAGGTGGGGCCTAGCCAGCTGCCTGCCCTCCTGTTGCTCTGTTCCAGGAAGGCCACGGCCAGTGGGATGTCTGTTTCCACCAGGCCTGATCTCCTTCCTCTCCTGTAGTGACCAGGGCTTGCCATGTTCCTCCCTCCCTGTGCTCCTCCCACCCTGTGGGCTGAATGCCCTGGGCAGGGAACTCAAAGCCGCGCACCCAGCTAGGCCCAGACCTGCCTCCCCTGGGACAGCATTCTGATTGGAAAAAAACAGCCCTTTAGTTCCTGTCTCATGGGGCTGGCTTTTCAGACCATAACCTTTCGCACAGGCCTCTCTCAGGATTCCTGGTGTGGCTGTCTGAAGTGCTTTATGGATCAGGTGGGTAAAGCACACATACCCACTAATCTGTATATACAAATATACTTGTGTTATGTCATGGTTAGTCTAGCAAAAAAACTTCAAAGTCAGTGTTAGCAACTTCCCCAGATACCTCAAAGGCAATCTTCTCTCTCCCACCTTATGGACCAAAGTCCAGGCTGCCTCCAGGCCCAAGTAAGTCCCAACTTTCCTTCTGATAGAGCCCCTGAGTGCCCAGCTCTGTGCATTTTCTCTTGCTTTCTCTAGGCCTCCTCAAGCCCCACCTCCAGGGCCCAAGGGCATCCTAGCACCAGGTTCTCAGCACCCTACACCTGGCCTCTCTATACCGATTCCTTAGGGTAATGGAAAGGTCTACTTTCCCAAGACCAGGAAAAATCTCAGAATTTTCTCTGAGCATTCTCAAAATCCTCTCAGAATCTTCTAGACTCGCCCTGCCCCACTCACACTCATTTGTCTCTCCTCTACCTGGAGGCTTCTTCCAGTAGCCTCCATTCTGCTTTTCCTGGGAGGGAGTCCTTTTGGACCAGCTAGGGAGTAAGCAGGGAAGAAGAGACCAGAAACAATTTGTGGGGAGAATTAAGTCTCAGTGGGAGAGATTCAAAGTGATCTGTTCAGTCTGAAAAGCTGTGAACACACACAACACAGGCCTGCTGCAGTGTCCGGCCACTCTTCCAGAGGTACCTACTCAGGCACAGAGTCAGGGGTGTAGACACAACAGACTGCTCAGGTAGAGATGTGTGTGGGTGAGTGTACACATGAACATACGTGCACACGCACACACAAATGCTCCAGTTGGTTTGTAAGAGAATATAACTCTCAAGTACGCTATGTCTGCAAGGTTTGGGGACGAAGTAAAAAGGAATGGCTGTGATAGTGTCCCCAGTGTGAAAAGATCTCTGAGTTCTGACAGCAGTCTCTGGCCCTGCCCTGTGGATGGATATGTGTGTATGACAGACACCACAGGAAGTGTCTGGGCCAGACACCTGTTATCTTGTTCAGTATCTCTGATTATAAATTAATAAAGTGGAATTTCACTCATCAATTGGTCTTGGGCAAGTTTGACACATTTGTACCAGCTTCTTAGAGGCCGTTTCCAGAGAAAAAATAAAAATGGTTTCCTGGCTAGACAATGATGAGGACTCGCTACAGAGTGCAGTCAATCTCTCTAGACTAGGTCCTTCTGTAAGCAGATGCCCTGTTCAGGGCAGGGCAACATTTCCTCTGGCACTCAGTACTAAGTGACCCCTTTCCCATAAAGCTGGTCTTTCTCAAGGTAAACAAACATGAGGTCCCTATTCCAAATGGGCAGTACTGCTGTCCAGCCTAGATCAATGCCTTTGATATACACTTGTATTGTTTCTTTAACTCACCCTCTCCACTTCACAAAGCACTTTTTGGCAAAGATTCCTTCAGGTGGGACTAGAACCCAGGTAATGATGCACAAGGGAGGGAGGAGACCAGATTGGTGTTTGCAGCACTATCACCTGGTTAGGGCTGAATAAGCCTTTGTCCAAGAGCATCTCTGGAGAAATGGCTCCACCATTCCTCCAATTCCAAGGAGTAGGACCCAGGCCTTACCAAGCTGTCCCCATGGTCTCCAGCAGCGCTGCTCCAAAGGGAACACAACTCACTCTGACTTCTCTGTAGGGGGAACACAGGCACAGAAGGCTAACAACACCCCCAACCCCACAAAGTTTCCCCAAGCCTTTTGGCTTCATTCCAGTCTAGCCCAAGGGGACAACATCTGCTCCCTCCAAGGGCCTCAGCCAGAGGGCAGCCAGACAGGGGTCAGGGTCCTGTCGGGCCAACAGCAGCCAAAATCCCTCAAAGTTTCCTCAGGCCTTTTGGCTTCATTCCAGCCTAGCCCAAGGGGACAACATCTACTCCCTCCAAGGGCCCCAACCAGAGGGCAGCAAGTCAGGGACCACGGGCTGAGAAGGGGTTCCATTATGGAGCTTCACTCTCAGGATTCGTGGGGATCAATGATCTGAAAGCTGGAGCGACTTGTAATTTTATTCCCTGGTAGGAGGAGCCTGAGAAGTCGGCACGCTGGAGGGGATGGGACAGGGGGAGGGGTAAGGGAAGGGAGGGAGACCAGGGGAGCTGTTCAAGGAAGGGAGGGACTTGGCTAGATCTCCCAACCCTTCTTCACTCTCCAAACTTTCACCAAACTCTTAGCCCCCGCCTCCCCGAAACCAAAACACAACAAGCTCTGGAGGCGCAGAGGGGCGGGCGAGCTCACGGCTGCACCAAGCCTCGGGAGGCTGATGCAACTTTCCCTTTAAGAAAGCCACCTGGGCGCACCGCTGTGCGGGCCCAGCACGCCTGGGCCGGGGGCTGCAGCATGGTAAGGGGGCGAAGGGAGGTGCGTGAGACTCGCCTCTGGGTCCGGCGGTTGGAGCCTTCGGTGGCTCCGCAGGGCTGAGCCCCAGGACCAGCGTGTGCTTGTCTGTGTGCGGTGTGTGTGTGTGTGTAATCGCGCGTGCTTGAGGGCATCTGTGGCTAAGAGTGTGGGCACACGCACCGAGATGTCTGTCTGTCTCGCCTCTACGGTCGGGGTAGGTGCGCGCGTCTGGGTGTCACCGTTGTCACCCAAGAGCCGAAGCAGGCTCGAAGGTGGGGGGCGCTCCGGGATGGGGGAGCTGCTTGCAGACGCCGGTTCAGCAGAAAAAGCGGGCGCAGGGCTGCGCGGATAGCGCCGAAACCCGAGTGCGGAGCGATGCGCCTGAGCGCCCGGGGCTCCGTGAGGGGCCTGCGGGGCTGGGTGTGCGCCCGCGCGTGGCTCCCGCGCCGTGCCCGCTCACGCCTCCGGCCCGGTGCCTATCTGGCCGCTCCAGCCGCTGGCCTCGTTATCTGCCCGCCCACTCGCCCGCCGCCGGCTGTGGGTTCCCGCGCGTCCACTGGTAGCTAGGAGCTGTGGGCGGGGGACCCTGCGCCCTCGGGCCGCCTTTGTCCACCGCTTGCGTGTCCGCGGCTCTGAGAAGGGCTACGGGCAGGGAATTCTTAGGGGATCCCTCCCTTGGCGACATCTGCGCCCTCCCCGCCGCAGCCCCCCTTCGGAGCGCGCAGGGCGGCCGCAGGTGAGGCCGGAGGCCCAGCACCCCAGGGCGCCCACCCCAGCTAGCGCCCCGCACCCAGCAGCCCAGGCCGGGGGCAGGAGGCGGGGCACGCCCGTGGGGGGTGCTGAGCCCGAGGGCCGGGCGGGACCTGGCCGGCCAGGGGCGGGGCTGGGGGCGGGGTCTCGGCTCCCGGGTACTTTTCCACGGCAGGGCCCGGGGCGGGGAAGCCTCCTGTGCTAGAGGCCCACACGTGGTGGTGGCTGATGTAACGCGCCCCCCTCCCCGACCTGGCGCTCCGATTAAAGCGTACGCGTCCTGCTTCGAGGAACTGGGGTGTCCCGGAAGGTGACCAGCTTTGAAGGTGACCGCACCCCTGTCGGCCGACCGGGGCCTCAGAGCAGCCCGGCTGCCTTTACTTAAAAGAACAGTGCCTCCTCCCAGGCCAGCTCCCTGCAGGCCACGCCTCTGCTATCACTCTTAAAGGAGCCTCGGCCCCGCTCTCTGACAGCTCTCTTACAAAGCCGGGTTTATTTTTTAGATGACACAAGCCTGACGTTGCAGCCACTAGGAGATAAAGGTTGTGAGGCGAGAAGCCGGGAAGCAGAGACGAATCTAAAAGGTTAAATATCCTCAAAGTGAGGGGACAACAGGAGGTTAGAGAGTAGTGGGTGAGGGGGTCTGGTTCTGGAAACTAACGGGGAGCACTGAGCATGCCCAATGTTTCCGAGGACCAAGAGAAAACGCCCCCCCCCCACCCTTACTCAGCCTACGCCGGGGCCGGGATTGCGCCGGGGCCGGGATTGCGGCAGGCAGTGGTGTGGCTCGAGGACACAGAAGAATCTCACCTCTGCCCTAGAACACCTGACCAGTTGTGGGAAAGCCAGACTTGGACACAAGCAAACATGCCCGGACAGTGCCTGTGACCAGCATACTAATCACTGTGCGGCTTGCTTTTGGGGTACTGTGGGAAGGTTGACCGCACTGCGAGGACTGACAAAGGTTTTTTGAAAATAATGGCACTGAGACAGGTTTTGCAGACGGTAGGCTGCATACAGGTGGAAATGGGGAAAGAGTGACCCAAAAGCCAGGCCATGGAGCAGGAGCCCTCTGTGAATGCGGAGTTGTCCCTCAGGACACAGATAGTCATAGGTAACCTGCCAAGGCTCTCGTAGAACATATCCTCTCCTGTTCCCACCACCTGTTACCTCCCTTCATTGCAGCCAGTGGAAAGTACTTCCTGCTGTATCTTCCTACAAACTATAAGGTGCCCAGGAGCAGGGAGGAGCCTATTACCTTCCATCCCAAGTAAGGACTACGTGGGGCTCAGGGTTTAGCTCAGCAGTACGAGAGCCTGTCTGGCAAGCATGAGGTCATAAGTTCAATCCCCGGTACCAAAAAATCATCCTAGTGAGGACCACAGAGCTTCACCCAGGCAGGCCCTTAAAATTGCACAACCCAACAGTGCCTTTTAGGGACAAGGAAAGATACCAGCCTGTGAGACTACATGGAGGGCCCTGTGCCTACCCTCTCTCTGCCCCCCTCCAAAGCTACAGTTTCACTAGCATTCTTGTCCCTAGGACTGCCATCAGCTTCCTCCCATTCCATCAGCAGAAACCAGTGACCCCTTCTTAGCTCTCACTACCACTCCAAAAGTCCAATTCATCGCCAAGTTCCACCAGGTTCTTTTCTGAATTCCTCTCAGATCTACACCTTTCCTTGTCCATCATCACTTTCCTGATCCAAACCCCTTCCTCTCCGGCCTGCTTATTCCTAGTTGATTTCCTTTCTTCTATTCTCATCTCCTTCCAGTCCTTTCTCTATGATGCTGTATGTAGAGCAATTCTTTGATCTCTACTTGAAAACCTTTGTTGCCACCATTGCATCAGGATGAAAATCAAATTCCAGACCCCAAAACCCTAGCTCTGCTTGTGTCTGCTTTCCTTTTCCCCCCTGGCTATCTGAGCTCCAGCCTCAGAACCTTCCCACATATTGTTGCATTTTCTCTCCTTTCCTCACTTTTTTTTTTTTTTTTTTTTTTTTGGTACTGGGGATTGAACTCATGACCTTGCACTTTCCAGGCAGGCATTTAAGCCACTGAGCTAAATCTCCAGCTCCCTCCTCACTTTTGCCAAATTGTCTAACTTCATCTGACCCTTAACATCACTTCCTCGGAGCTTTCCTGACTCAGTCTTGCTGTAGTGTCTCATAGAAGGACCTTTTTCCTTTACCCTCTATCTCTGTAGTTATTTAGTTTGAATCATCAGTTTCATTCTTTTTTCCCCAGCCTATCAGCTGCAGGAGTGCTGAGACCTTTGAGTTCTTGGTGCCTAGCACAGGTTTGGCCCAGAGAGACCTGCAATAAATATTTGTGGACTAAAATAATCTAGTTGTGGCTGGCCTTAAATGCTTGCTAAGTAATTTAGGTCATATCCTGTTGGCTGTGTAAAACAATTGAAGAGAATCAGGGCTTTAGGGCTTTGGGAAGATTAATGGATTGGAAAGGAAGAAAATGTGGAGGACTTGTAGTAGAGACAAAAATTAGGCAGAAACTTCAGAATTTATGAGGAATTATTAGTCCCATCATCAAGATTGAGAAAGTTGAGACTCAAAGAAGATAAGCAATGCTTAGAAACACATATCTGGAGAGTATGAAAGCCAAAATCCTGCCCAGGCCTCCCAAGGCCCGAGGTCTTCATACGCTAAACTAACCATCAATTCCCCAACCTCTGCTTGTCAGTGGCAGCCCATATATGGGTTAGAAACAGCTCTAGGACTTGGGTATTATGCACCTGTTACACCTAGAAGATGGCCTGGCACTCCACTGGTATTTTTGTGTGTGTGCAAGTGCATGTGGTTTTGAGATGGTAGGAATTGAACTCAGGGTCTCATGCATTCTAGACAAGCACTTTACCACTGAGTAAAAGCCTAGCCTCCAGTTGATATTTTTTGAATGGATGGATGGGACCACTTAGCAGGAGGAATAGCAAGGCTTTACACATAATTTTCCTGGTCCAGCCACAAAGTAATCCTGTCCCCTGACAATCTATAAACTACCTGAGGGCAGGGACTGCACCTGTGGCCAGTGCTTAGGACCTTGTCCAGAAGACACTAGATGCAGTTAGGTCCTGAATGCAGATGAGTCCCTCAGTCAGAGTTGTCCCATCTAAAGAGCTCACTTAGGCCCTGACAGGTGAGGCCTGTGGCCTCTCTGGGTTGGTCTTCTCCAACTGGAAGCTATAGGAGAAACTAGGATAACATGGGTGAGAACACTCTGTATCTGAAGTCCCAGGACAAAGTGCCTTCATTTTACTCACTGGACAGCGGGCATGATAATTTTAGTGATGAAGTGGCTTTAATAATGCCACCTGCTGTTATTACTATAACTATCACTATTTTCTTTTCTTTTCTTTCTTTCTTTTTTTTTTTTTTTTTGCCTTGGCTGAAGAGAGGCAGCTTTAGGGAAATCAGATCTGGGGTTTATAGCTGAGAAGGGATGGTATGAGCACAGAGGACAAGGGTATTATCTCTCCCTCTTTTTTTTTGTTTTGTTTTGTTTTGTATTTTTGAGACGGGTTCTCACTGTGTGGTTCAGGCTGCCTTGGAATCACTGTGTAGCCCAGACTGGTCTCAAACTCACAGCAGTTCTCCTGCCCCAGCCTCCCAAGTGCTGGGAATACAGGTGTTCACCGCCAAGTCTGGCTGTGATCTTCTGAAAGACATAACCACCCCTTCTGACTGCCACTAGAAGACCAAAGCCATGAGCCACACCCCTTTAGGATGCTCTGAGAAGCAGAGACCAGCCTAGGTTGCTGACAAAAGGAAAAAGTTAATGCCACTTCCCCTCCCTACCCCTGTTCTGAGAAGAAGGTTCTGCCTGAGACCAAGTGGTCAGTGCAAGGGCAAAAGGAAATCAAGAGCAGAGCTGATTTGCATAAGCAAAGAGTTCCTTACCTCTCTCCTCCAGCCTTCCAATGACTTCCTATAGGTGAGAGGTAGCCCTTACATGCAGCGGGTGGCTGTGGGTGAAGCAGAGTGATTTGGTACAGTAGCCTTTCGAGTGGAGTCTGCTCATGAGTAGGAAGGGGAGATCTCAGAGACAGAGCCACCTCCTCCCTAGGATCAGCCTACGGAGGTTGAATTTCCTCATCTACCTGCCCTAAAGTTTTCCTCCCATAAGAGTCTTTTAAGTCTCTCTGAAAGTTGAGGCCCCTTCTGAAACCTGTCAGAGACTTACCCTCTTCTATCCACATCTGACATGAAACCTACAATGCAGGACGTGTCTACCTCCAATACCACCAGCTCACCTGCCCCAAGTAGCTCAGATTTGTCCTACAAGATCTCACCTCAAACCAGACCTTGGCCCCTGCCATTCCTCCGCAATTCAATGCAGCCAACTCCTCTTGCTGGGCAACACTGGGCTAGCTGCTGGGTACAGAGGGTAGAGGAAGCCCAGCTGTGAGCCTTTAGGGAGCTCCTGATGGTGATGGCCATAAGAGCAAACAAGTGTAATATGACATAAGGGCTCCAGTGAAGCCTGCTGTGAACCAGAATGGAGGAAGTAGTTCATTCTGATGGGGAAAGTAAGTGTCAGGAAGGCTACCTAAAGAGAGGAGCGGACATTTAAGCTCAGTCCTAGAGGACTTGCTGAATTTCACCTTGTGCACATGAGGGAAAGTGTCATAAAACCAGGGGCAGCCACAAGGAAAGCAAGGAGGCATGACTAGACCTGGTGTGTCTGGCTGTGTGGGGCCAGTGAGGGACTCAGCAACAAGCCCTGAGCCCAGGCAGAGTGGTACCGGGTGGGCTGGGACTGCCTGGCTGGGCTGAGGTTGGGAAGTGAGTTGATCCAAGCCCATTTCCCCTGGGGAAAGGTTGCAGCCATTCACACAGACAAGGAAGGCCTTGGACCCCATCCCAGTTCTGTGTTCATTTTTTATCATCTATAGGATTGGGCATCTGTAGAGTCAAAAATAGACCATTGCCCATTGGGGCAGGAAGCCTGGAGAATAAGGGTTCTAGGGGAAGCACTGGGAAAGAGCTAAGAAGGGGTTGTACCTCAGGGTCATCCAGAGAGAGCAGCATACCAAATGGCCTGGTGGGGCCAGTGGGCCAGGGAGGATATAAGGGCCTGCAGCTTGTGGTGCAGGGCTGCCCAGAGCAAGGCCACACTTCACTCTCTGTTCTCTCCACAGCTCTTGAGGTCTGTGGTCTGAAAGGTGCTGGAAACAGAGCCCATAAGTGTGTTTCAACCTACTGCCACCATGGTAGGAAAAGGTGCCAAAGGGATGTTGGTGAGTACAGGGGGAAGACTGCAGGGAGGAAGGGGTGTCGCACACACTATGCCCTGGGTCCTCCTACTAGCAGCTTACTATGACAAGAGGGCCTAGGTGGCTCCATGGGGACAGGTGTCAGCACTCCCAGGGCTCCCAAGGGCCAGGGCTACACCAGGCTCAGGCAGGCAGCCGCTCACCCAGCTGCTTAGACAGTACCACAGCTGGGAAGGGTCTCCCACAGACCTGGTAAAAGCCTGCCAATGCACAGGAGGTCACAAGGAGTCCCCTGGAGAGGACACATCTTGTCCTGCTGGGAGGACAGCAGGATCCATAGGGTTGTGATTCAAGCACACCTTGGTCCCCCCATGCCCACCAAGTGCTGTGCCACAGGGCACATTCATTATGTGCTGGGACTCCAGAGCCCCCAGTCTACTGCCTTGTCTTGTTTTTCTCTATTTCTCTGGCTCCTTCTTGCTCCAAAGAATAACACATTTTGTTCAAATCCTCTCCTGAGGCCTCCAAGAAAATCTTCCTCCTCCCCTTCTCCATCCTGGTCCTTTCTTTACCCCTGATTCAGAGCACAGCAAAGGTAGTGGTAAGGCCCTTTGAAAAACAAATGTCTGGTTAAGGTTTTCGAGCAAAACTCATTAATGGAGGTTAATCCCATAGGAACCAGGAGATCCTACCCTAAGGGCTGTGGTTATCTTTTTTCTCTTGGGATCTTGCCTAGACGACAATCCAACCTGGGAAGCTGCCAGGGGAGGAAGCCACAGACTGAGGACAACCCCTCCCTCAGCAGTTTTCCCCCATCTATACCTTCTATTTTTCTTCCTTCAATTAGGGCTGATTGGCTCAGGCCTCTGCTGAGCCCTCCCTAAGCTCACCCTATCTCCCACCAAAGATTTCTGGGATTCCACACACCTGAGCTGGAGGAATGGTTTCAGGGAAAGACACTGGGTGGTTCTCTTTTGGGTTTAGGTCCATCATGCAGCCCTCTGACCTCTAGCCCTTGACCCAATTCATCAGGCCTGCTGGGGAGTAGCGCCCCCTACTGGTAACAGGTCTGGATAAACCAAGCTTGTGAAAGTGTTCCTGGGTCACCTTAAAATCTGAGAGTACAGAAATGAGTGCAGGTGGAGGTCTCATGACCTGAACACTGGCTGCAGCAGATCCTGCGTTAGCGCTCAAACAGGGCCCCAACTTTCCCTGAGAAGTCTTAAAATTGCCATGGGTCTGAGAAGGAAGTGGGGTATGGCTCTGCCCTTTCCTACATGGAGATGCTGGGCCCTGTGAAACCCAATAGCCCCTTTGAGTACTTGATGGCTGCTCTTCTCTGGAGTGACCCTGGAGGGGCTGGGGCAGGGAGACAGAAGAGATGGGGACCCACGTGGCCACATGAGTCACAAGGCCCCACAATCCCTGCTGCTGCTAAGGGTCCCAGCCTGGAGGGGGCTCTGCTGGCCCAGCCAGCCAGCCTATCTGGGGAACGCAGCACCGCCTTGGGACTCCCATTCCCAGCATCAGAGAGTGCCTAAAGATAGCTGGGGCTCACTTTCCTCTGTGCTCTCTGCCCTTTGGCTTCTGCCCATTGCTGCATTTGAGGCTCAAAGCATCTGTCCCATGGGCACCCCCAGCGGTTGCTTGGAGATTCTATTCCTGCCTCTTTTTCAGTTTTGCTGATGACCTTGAGCTACTCTATTCTTGGGTCGCAGTTTTGAGCTGAACTGCCTCCATTCAAAGCTTGTCTCTAGGATACAGCCTCTGAGGGGCAACAGGCAAGAAGCCCCCGCCAAGCCCCATCTCTGCTCACTACCCCAGGAGCTAAGTCAGCACTTAAGGATTTTTTTATCTTCCTCAGGGGAAGGGACTGAGGAAGTTTTCCTCTCTGATATGCTCCTCCTTTGGCTACCATGGTAGGTCAAAAGAGAGGACGAGGAGGGATGTGCCTGTAAACTGGTGACCTGGCCCTTCCCAGTTTTCTGTGGCTTCTGTGGTTCTGTTGTTGCCCTGATATGTGGAAGGCGGGTGCTGCCCTTTACCATGGAGTCTTCATTTCTGCAGCTCTTTCTCCAAGGATTGGGTGTGAGGGCATGTGCCACTCAGGTCTCTTCAATGTCATCCGACACTCCATGTCGTCCTTGGAGCTTCTGCTGTGCTGTCTCATAGATGCCTGCGGAAAAGCAAGCCACTTCCCAGCACGTGCCCAGGCCCACATGCTTGCTGCACGTGTCCCTCCCCCCACTCCCAGCCCAGATGGTCGCTGCCAGGCCAGCTCAGCTGCCTCCCTCACGCCTCAGCAGCTCCTAGGACAGGGCCATGTAAGAACCCAGCTGGCCAGGGTACCTCCAAGCCTGGGAGCAGCTGGGATGCTTGGGGGCACCAGGGGTGGGCGGAGTGGTCTTTCCATGGAGACCGAGGGCCTCTGAACACGTGTGAAATGGGGCTGCCTCCATCTCAAAGGACAGGAGCTGGAGGAGGGCAACCCAGGGTGGGAGGCATGAGAGCTCTCCCTGGCTTAGCTTTAACCTCGTCACCTCACACCAAGTCCCCAGGCTGGGCTTCTTCATCCTTCTTCATGGTGAGTTTCTTTGGTCTCCTTTCTGGCCTTTGAACATATTGATTGCCTCTGCCACTAGGAAGCTTTGTGATGAATAAGAGCAGAGTCACTCTGGCACCAAGGCCCTGGGGTGCCCAAGCATCTAAATCCCAGAAGCATCTGCAGACACCTGGGCCTGCCCTGCCCTACCCTGTTCTTATATGCTTTGACTTGAGGGTTTGGATACGTCTTGTCTCAGGACCTGGCACACAGTGGGTGCTCACTCAATCCAGTCTTGGCGTGTAGCAAGTACTCAACTAGTACTGGCTTGGCACATATTGGGATGTGACCAAGCACAGAATTTGGCACTCCCTTGGTAAAGGACCTGTTGGCCCTGGGCACTCAGCACAAGCCTCAGCAGGTGGCAAATGCTCAGCTAATACAGACTTGGCATGTACTGTGCACTCCCTTAGTATAGAGCCTGCCACCCAGTGGGCATTCATCCAGCATGGTGCTAGCTCAGGATAGGATGCCTTGGGTCCTTTCCTGGCACAGAATTTGAAGTACACAGGGCACTGACCTAGTGTGGGATCTGATGCTCCTCAAGGGTTCATTTGGCATGAGGCTGACATTTAGCAAGAGCTTTTTTAGCATTGGACTTCGCACACAGTGCGCACTCTCTTATGACAGACCTGGCACAGTGAGTGTTCTTCCAGCATTAAACTGGCCACATAGTGAGTGCTCTGCTACCTTAGGTCCCAGTACAAGGTTTGACACAGTAGGTTCTCTCCAGGACTGGCAAACAGTGGGCACATGCTTGTATAAGGCCGTTGCAAAAATGTGCTCTTCTGGCCAGAGCAGCCTAGGCAGTAGCCTTATGTGGGTCCTAGACGTGCAGGTGCACTTTACCCATGAAGTGGAATATTGAGATCCAGAGAAAAAGGTCCACATCCCTCAGGCTTCTTCTCTGGCCCTAGGATCCTGCCTTTTCACTGGCCTACCTGTTTAGCCCTGCAGCCGCCATCCCATACCCGGCTTCCCCTAGCCCTCTCCTGTCTCCAGCACTCTTCAGTTCTAGCTCAGCAGGACCTTCCCTCCTGAGCCACAGGGGACAATAAAATCCCTAGATTCCTGGCCCTTCTGGAAGCTTGCCCACTCTTATTAAGAAAAGTCAGTGGCTGGAACCAGGGGGTCCACCTCTAAGTGGGGCTGGAGCAGCTGGATCCCACTAATGAGACCTCATTACGGCCAGGGCCCAGCTGGGATGCTGCCGCCTCCTGTCCCCATAGCCAGAGCCAGGGAAAGCCATCCAGCCAGGGCTGCCTGTTCTGGGCACTCAGCCCAGGCCAGGGCAGCCAGAGCCCAGAGCCCACCCTGAGTGGAAGAGAGCATTTGGCATCATGGGTGACCCGACCTTCTTGGAGCAGTCTGTGCCACAGGAAGTCGGGGAAGTGTGTCTGGGGACCCAATTGCATGAGGCTGGCCTGGTGGGGTCTGAGCCATGCTTAGGAAACTGCTGGAGCCAAGGCCCACTCCCACCAACCCACCTCTGAGGCTTGTTGGAAGGGCTCAGTGAGGTCATGCGTGTGAAGTGCTTAGGACAGAATCTGGCCCACAGGAAGCACTTAGCATCTATTGTCGATCACTATTATTACTAACTCTCACAACATTCAGACTGGTGGATGTTATTCCCATTTTATAGGTATAGAAACTGAGACCAGTTATGTTAAGATTATATATGGTAAAAGACTGGCAGAGCTGGGGTTTGAACACAGACCTGCCTGACTCTAAAACCTGTGGCATTTTTTTAAATGTCATCTTGCCTTAGATGATATTTCTTAAGGAACCACACTTACCAAACTCACAGGAAAGTTATCCTTATATTAGAATTTATGTATGCCTTTGCTTGGCGGATATTCACTAAGATCCTACTCTGTATCACAGCTTCTACCTTCTTATCCATTTCCAGAGAGCTGCTTCTTTCTGGCACAAAAAAACTAATACCCACCTTCCTAGCCTCTGATTATGGTGCTTGGGAGCCAAGTAAGGTCTTCCCAGGGAGTGTGGCCTCAGAGAAGATGGGGATGGGCCCAACTGACAGCCCATCATATATAGGATGCTGCCAGGGTCTCCCAGCACAAGCAGCACCCCCACCTGTGCTCCTCAGGTTCCTCCGTATACATCTCCAGTGGTTCTTATTTTGTTCCCACACTTTTGTCTGGATTCTGGTGTATCTCAGCTAATGCCATCTCCCTTCAGACAGGGAGCAGTGGATTCTCTGTGCCAGAGCTTTCTTGCATAGTCAGTCATATCTTTGAGGACACCTCGTCATTTTGAAGGGTTTTAGGGGTCCCTGACTCCTCAAGGACAAGGGAAGCCCAAGGACCCATAATATCCAAGCCAACACTGCCCTAAGTAGTCTGAGACTCTGGCAGTGCCCTGTGGACCATACCTTCTGTCTTCCTACCCCATCTCCAGGGCCTGATGGGACAAAGCCTGTCACCCAGGTTCCTACCCAGTGCCTCGTCCTCAGGTTCAGTAGCATCCACACCCTGAAACCAGCTCTGGAAGGGGCATGAGCCATCTCTTACCCCTTCCTGTGCTCTGCTGCACTCTGTGTGTGTGTGTGTGTGTGTGTGTGTGTGTGTGTGTGTGTGTTGTTCTAGTAACTTGCTGGGAACAAGGGAAAAATACAACAACCCCACGCCGCCGCATTCTCCAGCTCTGGAGCACACACGCTGGGCTGCATGGGGACTGGCCGGAGGGGGAGGGTCAGCGAGGGGGAAGGCAGAGCTTCGGGAGGAGATGAGGTGAAAGTAATTGAAGCTGCCCAGCCGGGCAGTGGGAGAGGCAGAGGATGTGTCAGTGTCACTGTGGAGCTGGCAGAGGTGTGAATGAGCTGCGGAGCCACACTCACCCTGGGATGGCAGTGGCTCACGGACCTGTGGCCCCTTCTTCCCCAGAACAGGTCAGTCACCTTCAAGAAGGCTGAGCCCCCTCTCTAGTGCCAGGCGGGCACGGGGGCTGGGCTGGCTTTCAGGAGAGGGGCTACAGTGTTCCGTGCCAGGGAGGGGCAGGCACAGCCAGCACTCAAGACAGACACCAGCAAAAGTGACCCAGAAAGTTGTCACTGTGCAAAGGAGTGCAAGAAGCGTTAGCTGTGTGGTGGGGGTGCGGGGGAGGCAAAGGAGGCTGTGAGGACTCCCCCAGCCCAAAGACCTGCTGAGAATCTGCTCTTGAGTATCAAAGCTGCATTGTCCCAGCTCCCGGGGAGACCAGCCGGAGGTGCCCAGGAATTGTACTAATCAATACAGCCTCATTGTCTGTGCCACAGCAGTTACTCCTATGGGGAGGATGGGTGAGGGGCAGAGAGTGTGGCACATGGACTCTGGGAGGGGTAGGGGGAGGGGATGGGGCAAGATCCTCTGCTGGGAGGAGACCCCATGGAAGGTTCGCCAGTGTCCAGAGCAAGTGCTGCAGTGGGTGGGAGCTGAGTGTCCTCATCCTGGAAGTCGGGGATGGGCAGGGTGTCAGTCACAATGTGCTGCCAGCAGTGAGAGTGAGGGACAAGTCACTCTTGTCGCCTGTACGATGCCCTGTCTTGACCTCCCAAAAGCAAGAGGGGGACTGTCCTCCAAAGTGATATGGATTGGGTTTGGGAGAAGTGACCTCAAAGGTCAGGACTGCTAGGGTCAGTGCCACTTGAAGCCAACTGACAAGTCCAGAGGCCACCACAGCTGTCTCTGGTAGAGCAGGGCTGTTCCTTCAGTCTCTCAGACTGTTGGTCATCTGTGGAGAGGAAGGTGAGGCTGTGCACTGGGCCCACCCAGCATCCTCCATCCCTCTCCCCAGGACCTGGACTGGAGCCTGCTGTGCCTAGGGAGTCAGCCTTGTGTCTGCTGCCCACAAAATTAGCAGGTCACTCTCTCTACCAGTCAGCACATTGTGACAAAATAGCACAAGGCACATCCTTACTTGTTCTCCCTGCCACATGAAGGCCTGGACTCTGCAGGTACCTGGAACCTAGGGAGGGGCCCAGAGTGCCTCTGAGTTTTTCCTTGGGTACTTAGAGTCTTAGGAACTGTACAAACCAGGGGTAGATTTGCTCCAGCCCTAGCCCTTGACTCTGTGCCGTGTCCAGATGACTGAGGCCAGAAACTGGGGCTGACACTGAGTCTCTCTGGGCCCGCTCAGTGTCACACACAGGTGAAGGAAAGAAGGCTTTCTCACTGTTCTACAGGAGGTGCCTGTGCCCAGCCTGGCCTCTGGCCCGAAGGGAGAGAACTTGGGGGAACAAGAACCAAAAGGCTGCTAGTGGGCAATCGTGGGGTCTTCTGAGGCAGCAGGAGGAACTGTAATGACTGTTCTGCCTGAGGTCCCCACTGGTGCTCAGAAAGAGTTGCCTGTGATCTGATTTGACACAGAGTCAGTATGGGATGTGAAGTCTTGCCCATTCTCCTCCATGAAGTTTGTCTTGGACGAGGCTTTATCCCATGAGCAATCTTATGGGCTGGAGAGTTCCAAACAAGAAGCCTAAAAAATAAAATAAAATAAAATAAAATAAAATAAAATAAAATAAAATAAGCCTGCTGGATCCCAGAGGGGCCACTCCACCAGGGCAGCTCCAGGATTCTTCCCTCATGTCTGCTGAGAGCAAAGGAGGAAGTTGCAATTCACAAAATATCCCCAGTATGCTGACCTAGGAGGGCAGGAGTCCCCAGTCCAGCATAGAAGGCTGTGCTTCTGCATCCACAGCGTGGAGAGAAGTGGATGGCCCTTCTCTTGCTGGTTACCATTACCCCCAGACCTGGCCATGGTACCCTCTTTATGTTTTTCTGGACTTCCCAAAATCTTTGTTTCTGTTGTTGTTTTTACCAGAAATCAAACTTAGGACCTTGTGCTTGCTGGGCAGGCTCTATGCCACTAAGCTATACCCCTAGCCCTCCAAAACTTTGCTTGTGATAAGCTTATTATACTTTTATAATTAGGAAAAAAAGTAATTTTTAAAAAAGTAATCTAGAAAGCTATTGGAAACTAATAAGAAACATGGGAAAGTCTGAAGTTGGGAATTACAGGTGAGGTAAAGCCATAAGATACTGGTAGGCCAGGTCTGTGGCAGGCATTTCGTCTGTGCCCTGGTTTCCTAGGTAGGGATGTTGAGGTACCTAAGTGCCGTGATTCTCCCCAGACTAACAGAGAAGCAACCTCTAGGACACCTGGGCTCTAACCTTCTGCCCCAACTGTCCCACCTCAGCAAAGCCCAGGGCAGGGCAGTGGGAGATTTAGATTCTATGTTCTGAGCTAAATAGCCTTAATTCCAGAAGCTCATCCAGGGCAGCAAATAAGCCCAGCAGAGGGCTATGTAAAGGAATTATGTAAGTGATTCTGCTCAGTCTGGTTCATCCAGCCGAAAAGGGACCAAGGGTTGGGGGAACGAGGAAGGGTGCTATTTAACTCAAGAAAGAGCACAGTCCTGGTGCAGGGGTAGATGCTGAGGCCTTCATGGCTGAGGCCATGGAGGGTCAAGGAACATGGCAGGGGAGATGGGAGCTCTCCTCACCTCCACCTCTGTGCTGCTCAGCCTGGGCAGAGCCATCCCACCAATCAGGCCCATGGCAGTTCTGAGTGGGGGCTGCTTTGTGCCAGCTGTGGTCTGTCAGAGTGGCCTGGGGTGTGGAGAGTGGCACAGACAAGGGAATCAGAATACCTAGCAGAAGAGGAAGTCAACCTAGAGAGAATCAGCCATAATGGCTTCATTCCCATCAAATTATGAGCAGACGAGTGAGAGAAAGCAGAGGAGGACAGACAGGGTTAACGTAGTGGGTGAGAGAAGCCTTGAGCTCAGCACAAAGGGTTTCTTTTGTGGGCCTTTCAAAGCTGATGCACGTTTCAGGGGCAAATAGTATCAATGACCCAACATATCAGGAAAAATGAATGCTAAAATAGGAATGATGGTACAAGGAGGGTAAAAAGCTATGCTGCATTGATGAATAAGGTTTAGCTCCCCAGGGAAGAAAGAATCCCCAGAGGAGAACTAGACAAGGAAGATAATTAGAACACCCAATCAGACATGGTGGTGCACCCCTGGAATCCCACCCAGCACTCAGGAGAGTGAGGCAGATTGCCACACACTTGAGACTAGCCTGAATTACCTGACAAGACTCTGTCTAGAAAAAAAAAAAAAAAACAGAAAGTGCTGCAGAAAGAAGCACTTTGGAGATTCTTCCCTCTGGTTTGCTGAGAGGAAGGTGGGCTTGCTCTATCCACCACTGAAAGCTAAGACCACCGGCCAAGGTGCCTGAATATAGGTCTCACCAAAATGGAAGACATAGCAAAGTTCCCACAGTCAGGGCAACTCAGTACAAAGTTTAGGGCCTAGTACACAATGGACATGGCTTCTGCAGGGGTTCTTGCCTTCAGCAGCTATGATATGATCTTGCATTCACCGATATGATAAGGAACTTCCTGCCAAAGCCTGGTCGCTGAGCCCACAGCCAGCCTAGTCACCCACCCAAAGCAGCTCTTGTCCTGGGGTGCCCACCTTTTTCCTTGCACCGTGTGTTGGCTGAACTACTTAGCACACAGCTCAGCAGCGTGCTGCTCATTAGCAGGGCAGTGGCTGGCTCTCAAGAACTGACAGGCAACTGCCTGTGGCATGTGGCTTGGGGAATCACCACCCTCTGCTCCATATCAGGAAGAGTGAACTTCACAGATCCGAGTCTGGTCCTTCTGCACTTGGTTGGTGAGCCCAGGGTCTGTCCTCCCTGCAGCTGGGCCAGGAGAGAGGTTTGCATATTAAAGTTCACACAGCTGGGTTTCTTCCAGGAGCCTGCTCTCGCTCTGACCATGGAACCATCCTAGACTCTCTGTTGTCCCTTTTACAGCTGTAACCACTGCCCTGTGACCCTACTCTAGGGCCACTACAATCCGGCATTGTGCCCCTAAGTAAACAAGCCAGGGACAGAAGAGAAGTGTTATTGTAGGGCCAACATATAAGAGCCCTATTTGGCTAATATTTGTTTGGGAATGGATAAACCACCCTAAGTAGGCCTCACATCTTCTGAAAAATAGTCCCCTGGCCCTGTGATATTGTTACTCACAATGCAAGGAAGGTCCTGGAGGTGGCAGGATCCTGCAGTGGCATGTGTGTCACAGAGGCCTCTCAGAACCACAGGTACCCAGTCTCTTCACCAGGGAGGTCTTCTTCACCTTGCTCTGCCCTCTTGCTTCATTCTCTGTTCATACTCTTGTGACCTTGAGGAAATCCCTTTATGGTTACATATATAATTATTTGTGTTTTCTTTATTGATGGCTCTCTCTGCCACTAGACTAGCCATGCTAGCCACTAGCTTCAAGTGGTCAGGCGCTCTCTACTTTGTTTTTGGCTGAATTGCTACTGCCTGGCACATAGTAGGAGGTTTGTAAATCTCTGCTGCTGGACAAATGAACTATGAAGGAATGAATGCAGACATCTGCAACCTGCCAGTTTACTCTGGGTGTGTGCAGACAACATGGTAGCCGGTCTACCTGGGAAGTGCTGGATCAGGTACACCGGATGGTAATCCACAAAGGTGTCTGTGCTGCAGCACCCATCTGCCAGCCACTGGGGGTCTGTTCCAAATGGATCTTTCCAGAAGATGCTGGAGGTCAGTGAGGTCAGTCATATTTGTCAGTGTCAGTGCCTGACAGCATTTCACAGCACCTGGCCTCTTTGCTAATCATTGGTCAGGCAACTGCTGTCCTTGAAGGTGTCACTTTCAAGCTGAGAGTTGCCATTGTCTATCAGAGGCTACGCGACTGTATCCCTGATCCAGTGTCTTCCTAGACCCCTTTCCCTTTAGGGCACAGCCCATCTCTGGGAGGCTGTTTCTGGCGCTCTAGTGCTTTCTGTGTGTATTTCTCTGCTGATGGCTCTCAGTTTCCCTGTATCTCTTTAGTAAAATTCCTGGGTCCCTCAGGCTCTAGCTTAGGGTCTCTTGTTTCCTGCTCACTATGGAAGGGCAAGGGTAGGGCCCCAGGAAAGGGTACAGTCACACTTATTAAGGGACCTACTGAGCCAGGTCAAACCTGAGATTGGGGTTCCAGATTGGGCTGTCTTCCTCAGCCCCTGTGACCTTCATCTTCAACCTGTATACACTGCCTTCTGTAGACATCTTGAGCCCTCTCATAGTTCAGAAACCCTTTGCCCTGCCACCTTTCTTTGGAACTTTTCCCTCTGTTTCCCCTGCAGGGTTTGTCCTCAAAGTCTAGCATGGTGCCTACAGCTCTGGCCTCCTCTACCACCTCATGGCCCAGCACCCCAAGCCAGCTTCTCCAGGGTTCCCTCTTCAGTCATGGGCAATATAGTGGCTCCACTGGGCTCTCTTCCTGAGTCCCACAATGCCCTCCCCAGGTCTGGCCCGGCTCAGCTGCTCACCCACCCCGTCCCCCCAGCGCTGCCCACCCTGTGCCCCAGGAAGAAGCCTTCAGCTGGAGGAAGGGTCTAGCCACTGCTTGCCCATGGGCAGCGTGCTCAGCCTGGCGATGTGGTAGGCAGCGGGTGGGGGGGGGCTGTCTGGACACAGGCCCCTTTGTGCCCAGCCTGACTTGGCTGCTTGGTATGAGCCTCAGCTGCTCCCAGATCCTTACCCTGAGGGGAGAATGGAGATTTTAGAGGAGCTGGGGGCTCTCCACTCTAATTCCCTCTTCAGTGTTTTACCTCCGGACATTGGCAGCAGCTCCTCAGGTGGGCTGATACACCTGGCACAGCATGCTGGGTGCAGTGCAGGAGGCTCTGCTTGGCACCCTCTGGCAGCTGCTCCTCCCTTCTCCCCTCTTCTGCCAGGCCTGTCTGCAGCTGTTGCCAGCAGAGGACAAGTCCTAGGAGGGGGGGTTTGGTGGGTCCATGGTGTCCCTGCTGGGGAGGTTCAGAGGGTCAGACACTGAACACTAATGGCTTGCTGATGGTAGCTTCTCTCCTGTCCCTACAGAATGGTGCTGTGCCCAGCGAGGCCACCAAGAGGGACCAGAAACTCACACGGGGCAACTGGGGCAACCAGATCGAGTTTGTACTGACGAGCGTGGGCTATGCCGTAGGCCTGGGCAATGTCTGGCGCTTTCCATACCTCTGCTATCGCAACGGGGGAGGTACCCAGTGGGCACAGGGCAGGGACCACCCACTTGAATAGAGCCCACCCACCAGGGCCCTGGCCACCCTTTCCCTGGCACAGACCCTGTTGCAGACAGAGGCTGGCCTCTGGCTCTGGTCTTCCTCGCCCCCATCACTGGCATAGGCACCTTTGCCTAAGGTGCAGACAATGTTCTTCCCACCCAGCAGCCTGATGTTTGGGCCTGTCCCTGCCGGCCTGCTTCCTTGGTGTGAGAAGAGATGGAGAAAAGCACCTCAGCTTTCCAGCATCCCCCACATTATCTCCTCATATTTTAACAGCCTGTCCTTAAAATGATTCAAAGATATATAATGATCCCAATGACTTATGCTTGTGAAATCAATCAGTTAAATCATCAAATCTCACCCCTACATGGCAGCTCTGGGGCTGGATTTGGCTCAGAGCAGGCTTCCTGAGGACCTCTGTCAAGTTCAAAAATAGATTAAGGGTTGTGTGCCTCAGACCCAGGCTCTGCTCAACGCTGGCATGGCCCCATACCAGCCCAACCCAATCACAAAAGTGTTGCCCTTGGATTCTGAGCCCAAGGTGGGATTCCCCATGCCTCTCCTGAGCCTGGCTTCTCCCTCCACCAGGAGCCTTCATGTTCCCCTACTTCATCATGCTGGTATTCTGTGGGATCCCACTCTTCTTCATGGAGCTCTCCTTCGGCCAGTTTGCAAGCCAGGGCTGCCTGGGAGTCTGGAAGATCAGTCCCATGTTCAAAGGTGAGGTCGGCCAGTTTGCAAGCCAGGGATGCCTGGGAGTCTGGAAGATCAGTCCCATGTTCAAAGGTGAGGTCAGCCAGTTTGCAAGCCAGGGCTGCCTGGGAGTCTGGAAGATCAGTCCCATGTTCAAAGGTGAGGTCGGCCAGTTTGCAAGCCAGGGCTGCCTGGGAGTCTAGAAGATCAGTCCCATGTTCAAAGGTGAGGCCTAGGAGGAGTACTTACACACACACACACACACACACACACACACACACACACGCACGCACTCACAGGCCTCTAGAGACCATGCCAACCTACCCATCTGTACAAACATTGTCATTCCCTGTGGAACCTGGGTGCTGACCCCAAGCTCCACATCAATGGTAAAGGCCAGGGACCCATGCTGGGATCCATGTTTACTTGGCCTGCAACCTCCCTCCTGCCAGGTGTGTACACAAAACTCCTTTGGCCCCCACTTGCCCCTATCAAGGGCTTGACCTGTCCCTGATATGGCCTTCCACCAAAGCCTGCCTCACAAGCCTTAGAAATTGTTAACCTCACCTCCTTCACCGGATGTGTGAAGCTCCTCCCCCAGCAGCTCACAGCTGCCCCTTCCTTCCCCTCCCCAGGTGTGGGCTATGGCATGATGGTGGTGTCCACATACATCGGCATCTATTACAACGTGGTCATCTCCATCGCCTTCTACTACTTCTTCTCATCCATGACACCTGTGCTGCCCTGGGCCTACTGCAATAACCCTTGGAACACTCCTGACTGTGCCGGGGTGCTGGACGCCTCCAACCTCACCAATGGCTCTCGGCCAAATGCCCCATCCGGCAACCTTTCCCACCTGTTCAACCACACCCTGAAGAGGACCAGCCCCAGCGAGGAGTACTGGAGGTGAGGACCCAGGTGGACATAGGCCAGGGTGAACCTAGTCATAACCCTCAGCCTTCCCGTTTCCCATCAAGCACATAGGTACAAGCTAGGTTGGGGGCCAGAGGTAGATAAAGAATCATGGGAAAAGAGACTGGCATATGGAGCACCTGGAAGACAGAAGGTTGGAGAATCTCAGCTGAGTAGCAGGAAGGAGGATCTCCAGAAATCTGGCAAGTCTTCAGAAGACAGTCAGGGCAAAAGGGGTGCATGCTGGTGAGCAGAAAGCATGTGCAAAGGCCCTGGGTCTCAGATGAGCAGAGACTGGTCCTAATGCTGAGGAAGCCTACTTGACTGCTAAGTCTAACAGATGTGGGGGACTCTCATGAGTCTTGAGGTGGCCTCAGAGCAGTCACTGCCTTCACACAGAATGTAAAAGAATCAGGTTTAGACTTAATGCTTCAGAGCAAAAGGACCCATGGAAGTTCACTAAGCCAGGGGTGCCATGATCAAGACAGTCCAGCACACTGTTCAGCGGTGACAGACTGACGTCTCAGGGCCAGCTGAAGAAAAGCTACTGCTGGAGCTGCTCTCAAACCCTTTGCCCCAGTGGGTGGGTGGAGGACACAGCAGGATATCCTGGGGGGAATTCTTCATGTCCTGTTGGGAGCCCCAGGCCCAGGGCTATGGGGGAAACCTCCTTCATGCATTCCACAAACCTTCACTTATAGCCCATGCTGGTGCAAGCATTCAGGCCCCTGCCCTGAGAAGTTCACAGTCCAGTGGGGAGACAGGCAGCTAGCTAATCACTAGAGGTAAGAGCCTGAATACGGGCAGTGCAGGCCATAGTGGGTCACCAAGGGGGTAGTGGTTAGACCTAAGGAGCAGAAGAAGTGGTCAGGGTTACTCATAAAAAGGAAAGAAGGCAATAGAGGGGTTGGCAGGAACATGAGCAGGTAAACAGAGGGCAGGAGGAAGCAAACTGAAGCTAGGGTTGGGGACAGATGGGACACTAATGAGACAAGAGGCCATCAAGCATCATGTGGTACAGGCTTCCATGCCAAGATGAGGGTTGGAGGCTATCTCGGATGTGTGAAGAGCCATAAGTGAGGGGTACACGCCTCCATGGAAACGGGGGTCACAGCAGGTCCTCTGAGTGCTCAAACCTAGACCAGCTTCCCTGGGGCAGCCTCTGGGTGGGCTAGACACTCTCAGAGTCAGGAAAGCTGTGGTCACTGCCCTCGGGACTCCCAGCTGCTACCTCCTAGTGAGAGAGAAGCCGGCTCACTCAGTCGTAGGACAGGGCATTTCAGAGAGATGACACATGCAGCCACAACCTTCCCGGAGTTCACATCGAGTAGAAGAACCAGCACGTAATTCCCCAGTTAGTTGTCTTACTCCATTAGAGACATGGTGCCCATGAACAGCGCGATCTAGACTAAGGATGATGGACCTTCCAGGAAGCACAAAGCCATGCCCACACTATTCCCTCCCAGCAGATGCTCCAGGAGTACCTATCCTAAGAGCTGTCTGCCAGGGACCCCTAGTGTGGCTGGGCCACCCGAGACAAAGCTCTGGAGATTTTATTTGATAAAACCAAGGGGAATAGTATGCAAAGAGGTCCAGCTGGAGAGCCCACTGGATGACCAGCTGAGCTCTGCTTCCCAGCTGTGCCTGCCCAAAAAAAACGCTGTCTGGGCCTGACTTCTTCCAGACAATGCAGCTCCCTGCTGCCCCCTCCTGGAAAATTTTGGAAGTGACCAGTAAGGGAGCTGTTGGGGCTGGCTTCATTCAGCAAGGAGGGAGAAGCACCCCTTATTTCTTGAGCACCTACTCTTATCTCAGTAGATATCATTATCCCTATTTTCAGATATGAAGACTGAAATTCAAAGGTTAAGCTGGATATCAGTGGCCATGCCAGCCTCTGTATGCACTGGGCTTATCACACACAAGTCCCCTCTCCAGCACCTCGAAAGAGTGGCAGAACGTCATTTAAAATTAGTCGACTAATTAATGCCATACTGGGGATTGAACCCAGGACATTTACACTAAGCTACATCCTAACCCTGTATGTTTTATTTTGAGATAGGGTCTCCAAATCTGTGATACTCTTGCCTCAGCCTCCCAGAGTGCTGGAATTGCAGGCATCACCAGCCCAGCTGGTGGGATGCTGTTTGAACTCCATGTTGTGTAAATTGTGCAGATATTATTTTGAAGTTACTTTTTTATGAATGAGTAAAGCAGGCCAAAGAGAAGAAGAGACACCGCCAATGTGAGAGAAGCTCAAGGACGGGTTTCTGGGCCACATCTTCCTCCTGCTCACCCTTCTTTCTCACCCCCGGCCCTCCTCTCCCTCAACACCTCCTCTCAGTCTTGCTTCACAGCCATCTGTGCTGGTCTGAGTGCTGCTACCAAGCCCCAAACTCGTGACCAGGCTGTCCCAGCCTCACAGCCTCCGTGGCATCTAGTACCTGACACTCAGTGGACTCCGATCCCTGTCCCCCACCCCAGTGTCTTCTGGCAGCTCTGGAGTCATTGATGTCTCTCAAATCCTGGTTGTGCTACTCACCCTCTGTGTGGCCTTGGCAGGTCACCAAATCTCTCTAAAGTCTTGATTGTCCCTAAATCAGAGCAGTTACGGTTCCTACTTCATTGTTACACAGGTGAGATGAGAGGATGCAGCACAAATCACAAAGCACGGTGCCAGGTGCTATGTGAGCATGATCACAGCCGCTGCTGGACTTGCGAAGAAGTGGATTAGATCATCCAAGCTGGGAATAATTTGGAATCTGACTGAAGAAATAAAATTAGATAGAGAGAGAGAGATGATAGATAGATAGATAGATAGATAGATAGATAGATAGATAGATAGAAAGAAAGGGAGGGAGGGAGGGAGGGAGGGAGGGAGAAAGGGAGAAAGCAAGGTGGAATAATTCCAGAGAGATCATATATCAAGAGCCAATTTGTAAATATGTTGGGTTCCAAAGTTCCTAGGTTAATTGTTTGATCTCCAAAGCACACGGTCCAAAACAAAACAAAAAACTAACTTATGGTGTCATCTGAAATAAAGCTAGAATTCATTCTTTGGATTCCAAGTCGGCTAGGCTCCTAAATGCTTTAATTCCTAGTACTTAATGCTATACGCTGACAATGAAAAATAACCCTGAATACTACTACCAGTTTAGTGTGCATAATTAGAGTTACAAAAATCCTTTAAACAAGAAATGACTTCCTCACTTGAGCTTCGGCCCTGAGGGAAAGTGCCTTTCGACAGTAGTAGTAGGATCCTGTGGCTGCTCTGAAGGGCAGAGCTTCCCAGCACTGATGTACCCAGGTAGGAGCCACCAGGTAGGCAAGGCCTGGCTCCCTGGAGCCCCCAGCCCAGCTGCCTGTAGATATATTTTTCTGTATGTGCCATAAAGGACAAAAGATAAGAATAGACCACCAGGAACCTCCGCACTCCCTCTGCTCTTGAATTCTGTCCTCTCTGTGTCGTGGGTCCCCTGTCCTCTGAGAGCCTGGAGAGGATTGTGCTGGGGCCTGCACTGCTCCTTGCAGTCTGGGAAGCTGTGTAAGAGGGGACAACGTGGGCAGTCCATGCTGTCACAGTGATCTGAAAGGAACATGGGAGGCCAGGCAAGGCAGGCAGCCTGAGCAAACACCACATGCCAGCACTGGCAGCATCGTCCCATGAGTGAGCACCCGGGGTGACGACATCCCACCCCAAGATACCTAAGCTGTTTGTAGATTTGAGAATCAATGTGTAGGTAAGAACATAGCCAAGAAAACTGGAAGACAGTCACCAAAAGGGCCACACTGAGAGATCCTGCTGTCCCAGAGCAAAGGACGGAGACCTGTGTTTAATTTACATTTATCTACAAATTATGCTCAGGCTGGTAGTATCATCCCCATTTTACAGATGAGGAGGCTGAGGCTCAAGAGTATCTTCCTGGTTCCTCACTGGCATATTGGATAACTGCAGGAACCACACTGGTCGCCAGCCAGCATCTCCCTTTTTCCTCCCATTTTCACCATATCTCATTCTTTCATGACCAAGGACTTACTGAGCACCTCTTTGGGCCGGGCACTGGGATCACAGCAGTGAACTAACTGGACAAACTGCTGCCCCATAGGAGACAGATGACCAAAAAACAAATAGTAAGGTGTACAGTATGACAGAAGGGCAATGTGCTGTGGAGAAAAACAGCGGAGAAGGTGTGTGAGGTACTGCGTGGTGGCAGCTGCTCTTGGAAGCATGGTGGTCAGAGAGGCCCCTTGGGGAGGAGGGCACTTGAGTGAAGACCTACACAAGGGTAGAGGGGAGCCCAGGTGCAGAAAGTGTAGGGTCCAGTGAAAAGTGAAAATGTGGGGGGCTGGGGATTTAGCGCAGCGGCATAAGTGCCAGCCTTGCAAGCACGCAGTCATGAGTTCGACCCCCGGTACCAAAAGAAAGAAAAGAAAAGTGAAAATGTGAGACGTCTGTTCATATGTGTTAGGAACATCAAGAAACCAAGCACCACCAGGGGTTTAGCTCAGTGGCATAAGCACCTGCCTACCAAGCGTGAGGTCATGAGTTCGATCCCCAGTATCAAAGGTAAAAAAAAAAAAAAGAAGAAAGAAAAAAAGAAACCAAGCACAAGGTCCTGTGTGACTGCACAGGTCACAGACCCACGTGTGCATGTGGATATTTCAGGAAGAGCACTAAAGACGGGTGTCAGCATGTGCAGAGGCCCTGAGGTACATAGGGGACACATTTGGCTTGTTTAAGGAACAAGGGACCGACCAGTCTAGCAGAGCAGTGAGCGAGACAAGAGTAAGAGGAGAGGCAATCAGAGATGGCAGGGCAGGGCAGTGAATTCTGTAGTGCCTGCAGCCACCGTGAAGTTTTTATTTTCCCTGCAGTAGGAGATGGGAGCCCCTGCAATGCTGGGAGTCAAGGAGAGGCCCTCAGAGCATGCTCAGAAAAACCCTCCAGAGCCTCCCACTGCCCTCAGGACAAATCCAAGTTCTCAGCCTTGACTTCATGCCACCTCACAATCTGGTCCCTTCCTGTCCTTTTCTCTCTTCCCTCCCGGCCTTATTGAGCTCCTCAGCATGCCCAGGCTGGGATGCTAGCTCTGGATCTCCTACTGTGGCATATGTTCCCTCAGCCTGGCACACCCAGTCCTGTCCTGTCTCGTCCTGTCCCTTCCTGTCCCATCCCGTCCGCTGCTATCTTGTCTCTTCCCCTCCCATCTCCTCCCGCCTCACTGTAGCTCCACTCGCCTCTTCTGGGAAATCTTCCACCCAGCTTCTTCCCGAGAGGAAACATCACTCAGGTGCCTGCTGCACCTGGTGCTGTACCTGCCCTCATCCACCTCCAGAGCAGGGCTGCCTGCTTTCCTCCACCTTCTTTGAACGCTGGGAAGATGCCTTCTGCAGGTCTGGGTGCTCAGCACCTCCAGAGCCTGGCACATAAATGTCCAGTTGGTTAAAAGAGCACAGCTGGTGGGCTAGGGGCTGCCAGATGAAGCCACACCTGGGGAGGCGTTCAGAGCCACTTTATAGTGCTGCCTCGCTCCGTTCTCAGGGCGGGAGGGATGCTCTCATAAATCTTCCTGAGATGGCTTCTGAGGGGCTCACATAGGGCTGGAGACCTCCGTGCTCCAGGAGAGGAGGCTGGCGCAGGCCTGGGGGTGGCCTTTACAGCTCCCAGGAGAGGCGACAGGCTGCAAGGTCTGGGCTGGCTGGGGCCCCCAAAGTGGCTTCCATCTCACAGTAGCTGCTGCTGGGCCCTTACAACAGGAGAGCACAGTCAGCAGGTCTCAGGCTTGGTTTCTGGACAGCAGAGTCTGGTCTTCTGTGACAGTGCCCCTTCCCCAGGCTCTACGTGCTGAAGCTGTCAGATGACATTGGGAACTTCGGGGAAGTGCGGCTGTCCCTCCTCGGCTGCCTTGGTGTCTCCTGGGTGGTCGTTTTCCTCTGCCTCATCCGAGGAGTCAAGTCTTCAGGGAAAGCAAGTACCCCTGCCCAGGCAGGGTCTGTCCCCATCCTGAGACCCTACTTCCCCTACTGGCTTGTGGGATCATTGAGAGAAAGGGCCGAGGGAGGGGGAAAGGGACCAGTGGGCCAGTGGTGGTTGGGGCCAGGGAGGGGGTGCTGAGATGGGAGAGCCATAGGCATTCATGGAACCGTCCTGCCACAGGTGGTGTACTTCACGGCCACGTTCCCCTATGTGGTGCTGACCATCCTGTTCGTCCGCGGAGTGACCCTAGAAGGAGCCTTCACGGGCATCATGTACTACCTGACCCCACAGTGGGACAAGATCCTGGAGGCCAAGGTAGGATGTGGAGGGGGCCTGAGGGGCCCCGGCAGGGATGCCCTCAGTGCAGCACTGACTGGCCTGCCCTCCCTGCAGGTGTGGGGGGACGCCGCCTCCCAGATCTTTTACTCACTGGGCTGCGCCTGGGGCGGCCTCATCACCATGGCATCCTACAACAAGTTCCACAACAACTGTTACCGGTGAGAAGGCCAAGCCAGCCCCACACCCACCCACTCCCTGCCTTCTGTGCAGCTCCCCACACGCCCCAGCCTCTGGGGTAGGAGGCCCTCCTCTTCCATTCGTAAGAGTGGGGAGAGAAGCTCTGGCAGAGAGATTGGAGTAATGGGGACACTGATGTCCCTGGGTCTGCGAAGACTTGAGAGCCCCAGGCTTACTTGAGAAGGATTTGGAGGCACCTTTTTTTCTAGAACTTTCCATATCTCCATGTCTTTTTCTTGGCCCAAATTTGGGAGAATAAGGCAGCTGGGTCTTCTAGCATGGTTTTTCTCCCCTGCAGGGACAGTGTCATCATCAGCATTACCAACTGTGCCACCAGTGTCTATGCTGGCTTCGTCATCTTCTCCATTCTTGGCTTCATGGCTAAGCATCTGGGTGTGGATGTGTCCCGTGTGGCAGACCACGGCCCTGGCCTGGCCTTTGTGGCTTACCCAGAGGCCCTCACACTACTGCCCATCTCCCCACTGTGGTCCCTGCTCTTCTTCTTCATGCTCATCTTGCTGGGGCTGGGCACTCAGGTATGAGCTGCTTTGGGGAGCTCTGGGGAGGCAGGACAGGAGTGGTTAGTCCCTTGCTCTGAGGGCTGGGCCTTGCAGTTCTGTCTCCTAGAGACACTGGTCACAGCCATTGTGGATGAGGTGGGGAATGAGTGGATCCTGCAGAAAAAGACCTATGTGACCTTGGCCGTGGCTGTGGCTGGCTTCCTGCTGGGCATTCCCCTGACCAGCCAGGTGAGAAGCCGGTGGGAGGAAGGCTGGGCTGCTACTGCAGGGTCCACAGGGAAGGGTGGGAGCCTGGGACCCGCATAGGTGGCTCAGCTGCCCACTGGCCCACAGGCAGGCATCTACTGGCTGCTGCTGATGGACAACTATGCAGCTAGCTTCTCTTTGGTCATCATCTCCTGCATCATGTGTGTGTCCATCATGTACATCTATGGTAAGTGCTCGTGCTTCCATGGCCTGGCTTGTCCCAGTTCCTAGTTGGCCCACTCTGTCCTGCTGGGCCTGATGACCCCATTCTCTCCAGGGCATAGGAACTACTTCCAGGATATCCAGATGATGCTGGGGTTCCCCCCACCCCTCTTCTTCCAGATCTGCTGGCGTTTTGTCTCTCCTGCCATCATCTTTGTAAGTTGTCCTGAGGCCTGCCCTCTCCCGAGCCCAGTGTTTTTCTCTGGGAAACAGCAGAGGGTGAGCAGAAGCCCATCCACCTGGCCAAAGCACCACACCCCCAACTCCAGGGGCCTTCCAGCAGGGTGGGAGGAAGATGCCATACGGTCAGATCGGCCTGTGTTACTCAAGAGCTACCAGGTCCAGGTGACAGGAAAGGAATGTTGAGCCCTAAATTGGGTGCAGACACTGTCCAGGCTGGAGTGGCCCAGGGGCTGCGAGTGAGCAACTCCAGGGAGTCAGCCCACCTTCCTGGCAATCCAGCCCCCACCCCATCCCTCACGCTGGGCCTCCGGAGTCACTGTCATCACTGCTTTGGGCTCCCAATCCCTCCTATAGGGGGTGCTCACTGAGAGGCTGTACATGTGAATGCCCATGTGCATATGAATTTGGGACCTGATGTTCCAGAACCCCAAAACCCGGAGGCTCAGGCTTAAGGATAGCAGCTCTGCATTCCCGCAGTTTCTGAGGTCAGCGTGCTGGCTTGTTGGGGGAAGTCCCCATTTCCACAATGGAAACTTTCAATCAGAGAGCTGAGTGGTGGGGGGACCCCCTCCCCCATAGCAAGGCACTTTCTGCCATTGTTCACATATTAACTTGTGTAACACAACTCTCCAGACTAGCATTGTTTCCCCCATTTTACAGATAAAGAAACTAAGACACAGACATGCTAAGTAATGCCCTGGATCACACAGCTAATAAGGAGAACCATAATGTGGAACCAGTGGCCCAATTTGGAGCCTGCCTGCTATGCCAGTGTGACATGAACATAATGGTATAGTTAGGAGGAATGGTCCCTGAGCTAAAAATCTGTCTCGTTAGCCAGGGCTAAGGGTAGGTTGACAGTGTAAGGGACAGAGGAGAGGCAGGGCTACCTCTTCGTGAAATTCAGAAGGGTCAATCACTGGCAAGGGTGGTGTCCCGAATCAACCCCTATCACACTGCACTCCTGGATGCTGCAGGGAGCTTAGCACTGGACAATACTCTGGATCATGTGGCTGAAGAAAAGGCCCTTGGAGGGCTGAGGCCTCTACCACATGGGGGTGGGAGGTTCCAGCTCTGAAACAGGAGGGGCAGAAGTCTCCTATCAGGGATGGGAGGCCAAGGAGGCCAAGCACCACAGCAGCACTGTGTTGGTTGGGGCTACAGCAGAGGCTCAGGCCCAGGGCCTGCCTAATGTCAGCTCAGCCTCTCAGGACTCATGGCCTAGTGAGACTTCAGGCACCTGCCATGGCAGGAAGCAGGCAAGAGCTGGACACTAGAAAGGTCTGTCAGTGTAACCCTAGCCTAGGTCTGGTATCTCCTTGAGCCTGGACAGGGACTCTCCTGTGCCCAGAATGCCCAACAATGGTTACCTTAAAGTGAGGACTGCAGGTTCTATGGATGTGTATTTTATCAGGCTGGCATCCCCTTTGGGAGCTTTAAAGACATTTTTGTTTTGTTTTTCAACATAAGGTCTTGCACTGTATTTAGACTGCCCTTAAACTATGTAACCTCCTGCCTCAGCCTCCCATGTGCTAGGGTTACAAGTGTAAGTCACCACACCCGGCTCAAGGAAACTTATTCACTCCCATTACATGCAGTGTTGCAGTAGGGCCTCTTAGTTTGGATGTGGTTCTTGCCTTTTAGAATTTAGTCACAAGGGGGACCAGAAGCTCTAATCTGAGCTCCAAGATACAGGAGGATACTGCTGGCAGGCCAAAGCACCCTACTTGCCCCTGCCCAAGTTGCTGCTCCTTTTAGCATCTTATGTTGTTGCAGCTAAAAGACTTTACTTCCCGTTGTACCCATCTCCTTCCAAAAGGGCTCCCTAGTGCACCTGCAGTACACAGTTTTCCATTTGTAGGCTGAATGTCACTATCTCCACAGCCACAGGCAGGCAGGGCTTCATCCTACTCTGTCCCCTCCATTCCTCAGAATAAACCTGCTCAAATCAACAAATGGGTCTATGCCAGGCACTGTGCAGGGCATGAGGACCCAGAACTGATTGCATCCCAGGAGTTCCTAGGTCTATGAGAAACATAAACAGTAACTGAAGGGAGCAGATGGAAAAGGCCATGATGAGGCCTTCAAAAGACAGAAACCTGGGTAGACTTCCTGAAGATGGCATCAATTCAGGGTTGACAGAGAAAGATCCAGAAGAAAGGGAGAGGCAGGGATGTGGGTGAGACATTGAGGCCGAGGTCATACATCCAGCAAGACACGCTGAGGTCATGTTGCAAGATGAAGGTCAAAGGCCGAGGATTTGGCTTTGCCCCAGTAGGCAGCAGGGCACCATTCAAATTGAGTCTGTGACTGACTGACTTCCAAAGGTGGCAGCATCTAGGTTCTTCTCTGGCCAGTTCAGGACTATGGCAGAGATACCTCTCCCTTCACATGGTACCTGCCCACTGTGCCTTGTGTCCCTGGTTCCACCTGCTTCTTCCACTGACCAGATGTTGGCAGTTGCCAATGCCCTGCCCAAAATGTCTCTTCTGGCATGGGAACCTGGAGAGGAATGGGAACCAGGAGGCAGAGAGCTGGGGTCTGGGAGGGGCTCTGGGTCGGCCTCACTTCCCACTTCCTCCCTACCCCTTGCAGTTCATTCTCATCTTCACGGTGATCCAGTATCGGCCAATCACCTACAACCACTACCAGTATCCAGCTTGGGCTGTGGCCATCGGCTTCCTCATGGCTTTGTCCTCAGTTATCTGCATCCCACTCTATGCCCTGTTCCAGCTCTGCCGCACAGATGGCGACACGCTCCTCCAGGTGAGGGTCGGGAGCCAGCTAAGTAACCAGGCAAAATGAGGGTTGGGATAGACTGACTTCAGGGCTTCTCTCTGACTCACCATGTCTATTTCTTATGCAGCGTTTGAAAAATGCCACAAAGCCAAGCAGAGGCTGGGGCCCTGCCCTCCTGGAGCACCAGACTGGGCGCTACGCCCCCACCATAGCTCCTCCCCCTGAAGATGGTTTTGAAGTCCAGCCACTGCACCCAGACAAGGCTCAGATCCCCATGGTGGGCAGTAATGGCTCCAGCCGCCTCCAGGACTCCCGGATATGAGTGCAGCTGCCAGGGGAGTGGCCCCCCCACCCCATACTCCCACCAGAGACTGGGAGGCAGTGGACAAGGGTGGCTGCCTGCCCTCTGTTACACCCCAACCAGGATGGCTGCTGTCACCCTGGCTACCACTGCTAGTGCAGTTATTTGTGCTCGTGTCCCCAGTGTTTACATGTCCTTTGGATGCCAAGACAGAAGCTGGGTGTCGAAGCAGTGGGAGGATTGCTAGGGGGTCAAAGCACTTTGGAGGGGTCTTGGGCCAGGTCCTGAGAGATCCCCAGGCTTCCCATGGCCTCTGATACTCTCACACTCTGCCCTGAGTTGAGGTTCTGGGTGGGGCCCTGCCTGTTCTCTCCATGGGCCTCCAGCCTCATGACCAGTGTTCCTGATCCCAGAATAGACCCCACCCTCTACCCAGGAAAATCTGGATCTTGTTCCCTGAGTCCAGGTGAAGGGCTGGGGATAAGGCCAGTGTTACTTGTCAGGCTGTCCCACCAAGCACTGTTTATCTATGTGATTATTTTTGTAAAAATTGTATTATCTGTGGTTGCCAGCCTGCCCTGGCCTTGGGTCCAATCTGTCTTCCAGGCCTGCCTGCACCTCACTTGGCTGTTCCAAGGTCTCTGCCCCTCATTCCAACCCTGGCTGTCAGGCCCAGCCAGCAGAGGCTGTGATTCAGCAGCCTACCCAAAGCACTTGTTTCTGGAGGTAGGGGGGTGGGGGTAGGGGTGGGTGAAGGCTGCTCAGCAGGGGGTCTGAGCCTATAACCTTAGGGAAGGGGACCCTGCACGACACCCCTTACTCTCCTTCGGCCAGGCTAAAGACCCTGCGTTTCCAGACATGCTGCCCATTCATGTGCCAAACAGCCCCAGGCCTTGTGACCCAGCCCCTCTCCAGAGCCAGAGCTCCATCTCCCAAGCCCTGCAGTGTCTGTCTGTCTGTCCTCTGTACCCTCTGTGCAGTGACAGCAGTGGCCAAGTGGCCTCTAATCCTCTGTAGCAATAACGGTGCGCCACCCGCCCTGCCCATCCATGCACCACTAGGATTTTAAAGTCCATAGATTTTAATGAAATTTCTATTCCTGTCTGAGCTGCTGCTGTGCTTTGTCTGGGCCCCCTGAGGGACAAAAGTCAGGGCTGGGATGGGACCTCTGTTAGCCAAGCCTTTGTGGTAGCTTGGGAGGAGAAAGGCTGAAGGCTTTGACAGATATCTGGACACTCAGCCCTAGAAACCAGGGACTGACAAGGCGGCAGGGCAAAGAATCAGACATCCAAAGAGCCTTCAGGTTTTGGTAAGAGCTTACATAGGACTAGGCCTAAAGCTGGCAGGGCCCTGGCAGCTAAGAGGTAGCAGCAGCAGATGGGGCAAGTTTCAGTAGAAACCTACTTCAGGTTGAGGCCTGATGTGCAGCACTGGACACTGCTGTGGGAGCTGGCCTTTCCCTGGGGCTGCATCGAAGCTGCTGTCCCCAGCAGTAGCTGGCGGCCCGGCCTCTAGGCTGGGGGCGCTTCTCCAAAGGAGGTGTAGGTAGGTAGCCTTGGAGAGGCCTGGCCCAAGTTCCAGCAGCCGGTTGGAGACAAGGAAAGGGTCTAAGATCCAAGGGCTGTTGCCTGGATGGGAGGAAGTAATTATTCAGGGGTCATGCCTGACCCTGCAGCCTACCCCAACCACTGGCTGTCTGCTTTGCTCTACCTCTGTTTGCTGGAGACATAGGAAGGTCCCAGAGGGGCCTGTAGCTCCTGTTCCATGGCCTTCTTTTGTTCCCTTAGCTCTGAAGCAGGACACAGCTGAGACAATGCCTGGCTCCCCCAGCATGTGCCCACTGTGGGGTGAGGGCAGGACCCAGGTTCTCTGGGTCCTGCTGAGGATCCTCACCTGCCAGGGTGGGCTCAGCAGCTGCCTTGGAAGACTGAGGAGCCTGAGTGTACTCCACTTCTAGGCAGTGCTGCAGGAAGAGGAGGGTCAGTGGCCCAGCAGCCCAACCTGAAGGCAGAGACCAAGATCCCTAGTACAGGGCCCAGCAACAAGTCCAAGCAGCCCCTCAACCTATCCACCAGGAGGGCAACCCCCAGAGAGGATACCAGTGTAGCTGAACACCAAGACTGGCAATGGTGTTGGCCTTGCACCTGGCTTCAGGTAAGGAAAGGAAGTAAAGGACCTGGGGCGATACAGCAAGTTAATCTAAAATTGTTGAGCGTGGGCTTCTAAGACTTCACATATACTACACAAATGTATACACATGAGAAGGGAATGCAAGACTCACACAACCTTGACATGCATGTATATACTTAGATACATACATACACAGGGGTCTGAGAGCACCAGGTAAGAGGCAGAGAAGCTTGTGGGAAAACCCAGAGCTACACTTACCTGCAGAGTGGAGATCTCCCTCTCCAAGGAGCAACATTCCTCCTCTAGGAGGCCCCTGGGATAGAAGGAAGCCCAGAACAGGAGCCACAGGCCCCAGTCAGAACCTACCGCATGGCCTCAAACTGCAGCCTGACCAGATCCCTCCAACCCCTCCTCTCTCAGCTGGCCTTGCCCTCTGCAGTCTAACTGCTGCCCTAGACTTCAGGCCTCTGACAGTCTCCTTCTGGGGAGAAAATGTACTCTTGCTCACCCAAAAGCTCCATGCTAGCAGGCACCATCCTCTCTTCTGCACTATATAAGGGGACCTGTGATTCCTACCCTGTCACAGACCTTTCCCTGCTTCCCGTGGCTCCCCCTAGCATCAGGTTAAAAACTGTGGCCCAGGGGCCGGGGATTTAGCTCAGTGGCATAAGTGCCTGCCTTGCAAGCATGCAGTTGTGAGTTCAATCCCTGGTACTGATTAAAAAAAAAAAAAAATTGTGGCCCAAGCTGGGCATGGTACTGTATACCTACAGTCCTAGCACTCTGAGAAACTAAACTTGATTTTGTAAGTTCTAGCTCATATGGGCAACTTAGTGATACCCTATCTCAAAATAAAACATAAAAATGGCTGGGAATGTAGCTCAGTGCAAAGGTTTTGGGTTCAATCCCCAGAAAAGTAAAGAAAAACAAAACAAAGAACCCTAAGGCCCTGGCACACCACCACCACCTTACTTGGCTGTGTCCCGGCAGGAGCCCCAAGTACTGCAGCAACCGGCCTTCCACATGCAGCGCCACCCACCAAAAGGTTGCCTCTCTTCTCAGTCAGTACCAGCACTTCAGCATCCAGTCCATCTTCTGTCCCTGTCCCCCACTGGCACACACTCAGGTTCCCCGGAGCCTCACCTCAGATGTCCAGCAACTTGGTCAATGAGAGACACACACAGCTGGTCCTTAATGACACTGAGGTCCCTGTGACTGCTGCTGGCAGATGAAATCAACATCAGTCTCCCCATGTTGCTCAACCCAGGCCTTCAGGACACAGACGTCACTTCTTGATAATTTTGTGTCTTTTCCCACAGGCAACATAATACAGTGCCAACAGTAGGAGTGGTGGCTTGCGAATAGGCCTTGCTGCCCTTCACTGAGAGTGACCTTAGGCAAACTGCTTTTTCTTTCTGAGCTCCTTTTCTTCCCATCTACGAAGTGGGGGTCACCCACCTTTATCAAGTTGTAGGAAGACTAGAAGATGCTGCTGCCACCTACTTCTTATGAACATACCCTTGAACATTTATCTCGGTCAGCCCCTAGTTGGAAACACTGCCTGCTGCCTTCTCCCTTCAGTTCTCCCTGCCTCTTCAGCCCCACCCTCACTTCTGTTTCCCAGGCCTGAGGAACATCTGCCCACTGGATACGGCCTTCTGCCCTCCCACTTCCCAGAAAAGCTCTTCTCTCTTTCATTTGCCTGAAAAACTGCTCCTCATACTTCAAGGCCCAAATTAAACCACCCTTCCCAGTAAGCCTTACTGCCTCCAGGTTGGGCATGTATGTGTCACTTCGAGGGATTTTGTAGCCTTCATGTTAAGATCTCTATTTACAAGTGTCCCAGGCCAGGTGTGTTGGTCACATCTGTAATCCCAGAATTCTGGGAGGCTGAGGCAGTAGGATCACTGCAAGTTGAGGCCAGTTTAGGCTACATAGTGAGTTTAAGGACAACCTGAACTACATAGGAAGATCTTGACTCAAAAAATAAAGGGCCAGGGAGATAGCCCAGTGCCTGCCCGAAAGCACAAGGTTGTGAATTTGATCCCTAGTACATAAAGAAAAAAGAAAATCAAACAAATACAAGTAACTCCCTCTGTGCAGACAGGCACAACCCACCCCATTGGCTAGGTGAAGCAGAGACAGATCCCTGCTCCTCTACCACCACTCCACCTGGGTTCACCAGCTGTCCTCTGGAACCTCTGTTCTGGCAAGTCCGGCCTGGACTCCTCCAAGACAAAGTGAAGGACCTTAGGGCTATAATGGGCCCATGCCTGAGCCTGGTCCCTGCAGAAAGTGCACATGAAGGACACAGGGGTTCCTGTCAGGAAACCTCAGGACTGACCCAGCTGATGTGGTGGGGAAGGGGAGCAGGCTGAGGTTACCACCTTCCCTCGTGAATGGCCTTTTGGCGGAGGCCTTGGAGCAACTGCCGTAGTTCCTGGCGCAGAAGGTCCCTCAGGTGGGGCGGTGGTGCCAGAAGGGAGGAGGGATCTGAGAGGCGGTGGGAGCTGGGGACTTGGGTGAACCGGGCTTCTTGGAGCAGTGCCTGTAGCATCGCCACCTGCAAGGCAGAGCTGGGGCACCTTGCGCCTGAGCGGGAGACGACAGGAGTGATAGGGCGGAACCAAACAGAAGGCCCAGAAGACAGTGAGACCCAAGTTCCCCAGAGTCACGAAGCAGGGCCAGGAATCCCGCGAGTCTTGGGGTAGGCCTGGGCTGGCCCTCCCCACTCCCCACCTCCTCCCGCAGCTCCAGGCTCAGGTCCACCGCTGCCTCCCCCAGAATCCTCTTCACTTCAGGCCGCTCTGGGAGCGGGACTTGCTCCTGCACCATCTCCCACAGCGATGGAAAGACCCGAGGCTGAGGCCTCGCGCGCCACAGCCCCTCAGTGAGGCCTGCAGGACAGTGGAACCGGGCATAGGATCCACCTGAGACCTGCGGCGCTCGGGCAAGACCATGCCACCCGCCCCCACGGACCCGCCCAGCTCTGCGAGGTCCCCACGGCTGGAATTACTCAGGTCACCGCCCAAGGCCTCCGGCACATTCTCTTCAGCCTCACTTCTGGCAGATGCTCGGGGGCAGCCGCTCCAGGCCATGGAGCCAGGCAGCGGGAACCCCGCCGAGCCCACCTCCGTTTGGCCGTCACCCGGGAGACCGCGCCTGGCCCCGCCCTGCCGGTCCAGCGTGAGGCGCCGGTGGCGGTTCCGCACGCGTCGGTGTTTGGGAGTGACTACCCTCCCCACCAGGAGTCACTGATCCCAAGCGCCCTGGACTGATCCCTGGACACCTTTCAGCCTCTAGGCAGGTGGAAAAACAGAAATCTGGTCCCACTGGGTTTATTACTTCATTGTCTCCACTGGCCCCCCGCAGGGGGCAGCAAAGTACAGTTAACTTTTCCCCTAGGTCACCCCAGCGCCTGGAGAAACCTGGATGGCCTGGTCAGGTCAGGTGCCCTCCTACATCTTGAAGCAGGTTCAGGCACCCCATCCTCACCCCCAGACACACAAAGGGAGCTGCTCTATTCACGTTTTTTACTAAAGCACCCACACGAGTTTCTGTGCAACATACAAACACGAGCCGGCCCTGGGGCTCCTACCTCCTCTCTGAGGCAGGGAGGTGGGACTTAGATTGATCCAAGCCCCCTCAGCCCCCCATGCAAAGACCAACCCCAAGATCCCAGGCAGCAACAGCACCCACTCTGCTCCCCTTCTGGGGCTGCTCCTCAGCAGGGGTCGCACCAAAGTTTGCCCCCCACAATGCAGAATGAAAAAGGTTTCCCCTCCCCTGGGAGCATGGAGGATTCCTAGCTGAGAATTCCCCCTGGAAGAGACACTGCCCCCTAGTCAGACCTTCCACCCTTCCAGGCCCTAGGGGACTCAAGGGGGGAAACTGAGGCACAGAGAGGTGGAGTGACCTAGTCCAAGCCACTCGGCGAGGCAGTGCAGAGGCTGGCCTGACCCTGACAGTGAGGGGGCTGGGCTAGGGGAATTAGGGCAGGAAGAAGGGCTGACCCCAGAGAGGGCCACACTTGAGGGGCCTGCCCAGGCCACAAGCCCCTCAAAGTGGGTCCTGAAACCTCTAGGTGCAGTGGGCAGGTCTACTGAAGACCCTCAGAAAACAGCCCACAGTCTCACTCAGTTCGGGGTCCCCAAACCAGAACAGCGCCAGCCACACAGTCAGTCCTCTGGTGGGCAATCCTTGGCACCAAGCACCTTGGTGGGTGTCAGCCCCGGGGAGGCCACGATGGGGGCCGCCCAATATCCACTGTGATGTTGGTGAAGAGTGGTTGCCGAGAAACCTCCAAGACTTGGTACCGTACTGACCCAATGCCATCCCGCTTCATGGTCAGCTTCGTGTTTTGAATCTTGGTAAACCTAGAGAGAATGGAAATGGATCCACATAAGGGCAAACATCCAAACTCACTATGAAACCTCTGGGGCCAAAGATCAAGCCCTCCCACTCCTTCCAAGGGTGACAGCAAGAGCACTTTACTCTTGAATCTGTCCCCAAGTCTGAGACCTTACCCCCTTCCTTCAGAAAACAGAAATGTGATACCCTCACAAGTCTCGGCACACACCTCCTCTAAGCCTTAGACTCAGACATGAGGCACCTCAAATACATGTCCTGTGTCAGATGCATCACTATTATTCCCCAACCTGTGTCATCTCTGTTCCTCTCCTTTAGTCACTCCTTCTCCATCAGCCAGCCTGTCCTCTGGGTACCAGGATGCAGCCGTGAGGACAAACAAGCCCCTTTCTCTTACAGCAAGTCCATTTCACCAGGAAAAACAGAAAGCAGGCAAGGGAACAAGATAGCTGCCTGGGAAGGAATGTGTGACACTGAGCTAAGGGCAGGGCAAGAGCATCATAGGCAGAGGTCAGCGTGCATGCTTCCCCTAGGCACAGCAGCACTGCTGGATCTTCACAGGCCAAGGAGGAAACAGATTAGTTGAGAAGTTTGAGCAAAGCTCTCTACAGCAGGGTAAGCAGCTGGTGCTTTATTCTCTGAGAGGACAGAGGGAATCTTAGGCCAGTTTTGGGAAGATGGGGTAAATGGCCCATTGAAGGCCAAGGAGGAAGCAAGGAAACACATGCAGATCTGAAAGGTGGACTAGGTAGGATGAAGGTAGGGAGTGGGAAAGCAGATGGATTCAAATATGTTTGAGGGGACATGGATTGCTGGTGACCTCAGTGTGCAGACTGAAAGAGAGGAATCCAGAACTAGATTTGAGCCGAAAGCAACTAGGTAATATGTATCCCATAACAGTATGTTATAAACCTCAAATAAAGTTTATTTAAAAAATAAAAACTTTAAAAAGGAAGCCAGGTAGACAGAACCCTCATTCAAATCTTTCACCTAGCTCTTTCTTGCTGTCTGGCCATTTCTATAGCCAAGCATACATCACTCCTGTGAGGACAGCCAGAGAGGCTACTTGTGCAGCAGGACAAAGCCTTCTGACATGTACTCACAGAAGCTCCACTCCCATCCTCATGCCAACAGTCAGTCTTCTTGTTCTTCTGAGCTCAGCTCAGGCCCCTTCCGAGGCCTCCCAGAACTGCACAATCTCCCTGAGCCTTCCTCCCCAAGATAGAACCCTTCTCTGCTGACCATGATTTTTGTTTTGCTGTTTGTGGTGCTGGGGAGTGAACTCAGAGCCTCTGTACTGCGCGATAACCTTATCTCCCATTTAATGATTCTTTTCCACTTAATGTTTTTAAAATTTATTTATAAGACAGAGTCTCACTGTGTAATTCAGGCTAGCCTTGTACTTGAGGTGATCCTTCTGCCTCAGCCTTCTAGACTGCTGTGATTACACTGTGCTGCTACATACAGTTTGACCATAGTTATAATTATCTGAACCCAATCATTGTATCTCAGCTCCCAGGACTCTCCAGAGTCCCACATTTCTGCCAGTCTCCAACCTCTGCATCAGTAGTGCAACCCACCCCCCCTTCCTACATCCTCGGTTCAGAGCAGGAAAAAGTCTGCTGTCTAAACCAGGGGCACAGCAGCCCCATAGGTCCTTGCCCATTGTCTCTATCAGGCCCTTCAGGCCTGCGGTAGGTACATCCTTTCCAGCTCTACCCAGCTGCTGGGCGAGCCCTTCACCTTCCTTGACCTCTTAAAGAGTGAACCTGCCAAACTGGGTGTGGTGGCGCATGCCTGTAATCCCAGCACTTGGGAGGCTAAAACAGGAGGATCACTGCAAGTTTGAGACCACCAGATGAGCTCAAGATCAGCCTGAACTGCATAGCAAGATCCTGTCTCAAAAAAGATAAAAAAAAAAGAGCTTTCCAAACACAAACCTGATCCTGCCATTCACTATTCAAAGCTACTCTGTTATTCCCAGTCCCTCTGGTCAAAGGTTAAACGCCTAGTCTTGTACTCAAGACCCTAAATCGCCAGCACTAACTGCTTTTCTGTTGTCACTCCCAGATTTCTACTATCCTAAAGCCAAACATTTAAACGAGCATGGTGGTACACATCTATAACCCAGCACTTGGGAGATGAGTGAGTTTGAGGCAAGCTTGAACTACATGAGACTCTACCTCAAAAAAACCAAAAGAAGCTAAGCATGGTGGCACACGCCTATAATCTCAGCACTCTGAGAGGCTGAGGCAGGAGGATCATAAGTTTGGGCCCAATCAGAGAAAATAAGACCCCGTCTCAAAAGGAAAGGTCAGGGATGTAGCTCAGTACAAACGCCCTCAGTTCTGGGAAAAAAGTTTAAGAGTCTCAGTATATTCCACACATACTCACATTCCAGACTCTTACAAATACATTTCCTTCATCTACAGTGGCCTCCCCCTTTAGCCTTGGTGAATACAGCACTGTGCCCAAGGTAGGCGTGAGACAAGTATTTGTGGAATAAATGAGTCTTTTCAAGCTCCAGTCTGCCCTCACCTCCAGGAAGCCTCCCACCTTCATTCCCTTGTCTGCCAAGACAGCACTTAGCTCTTCTTACCTGGTGCTCTGCCTGCCTGTCTCCTTGCCTAGACTGCACACTGTGAGGGTTGGAGGGCGGAGACTCGGCATGGCTGCCCTGGGTCTCCCGTCCCCAGAAGGCCTAGAGTCGGGAAGTCCTTGTCTGTATTTTGCATGCCCTTCTCCCAACCTGCCCCAGAGAGCAAATGTGGCCACCCCTAAAGAGATGGAACTGCCTCCTCTGGTCTCACTACAGTTGGTACTGGCTCTCTAGTCCTTGCTGTGCCCAGCAAACACTCTCATCCTATCGTCTCTGATAAGGCCAGGAGAAGCTGAGGTCATACAAGGGGCACAGATGAGGTCTTCAAGGGAACCAGTGGGAATGTAATTACTTTTTTTTTCCTTCATTTTTTTTGTTTGTTTGTTTTTGGTGGTACTTGGGTTTGAACCTAGAGCCTTGTACATCCTAGGCAAGTGCTTTACCCACTGAGCTATCTCCCCAGTCCTTTTAAAACAGGGTCTTACTGTGTAGTTCAAGCTGTCCTTGAACTATGTAGCCCAGGCCAGCCTCAAACTCATGGTGATCCTCTTGCCTCAGCCTCCCCAGTGCTGAGATTACAGGCATGCATCACCACAGTTGGCTGGGAATGTAACTACTCAATGACAGTCTGCGCCCTGACTCTGAATTCTGGTCACCTCTAGGAACTAGGCCAGGAGTGAGAGATATCCAGGGGAGGAGCACAGGGAGTTCTGGAGAGTCAGAAGTCATCGATCTGTAGCCTCTAGGTCAGCTCTCAAGGGTCAAGGATACTTCAAAGCCACTTTCAGAGGGGCAGAAATTGAGGACACTTGGGCTCAAGACTCAGATGTACTAAGTCACCTCTAGGGAGTAAGGGCTAAGGGACACCTGGAATCAGGGTGCTGGAGGGGTCACCTCTGAGGGTTGGGCTCGTTATGCTTGTCCCGGTCGTGCTTGATCATGCGGTAGCGGCCTATTCGGATGTCTGGCCGTGAGATCTTCATCCCAGTCAGGGAGATCCTGAGGATGGGGACAGATGGACTGGAGCAGGCACCAGGCAGGGCAAGGAGCCCCATGCAGCCTGCACTTCACCCTCACCCACCCGGCCTTCTCCCAAGCCTCTCTACTCACCTGTTAAAGATGTCGTCATCCTCACCACCCCAGCCCCAGTACTCATTGGGGAAGCCATTGATTCTCAGAAACTGGGCCTTACTCAGGCCTGACACACCTCCAAAGTAGCCAGCATAAGGCAGCCTACGGCATGGGAGGGCAGGCGTCAGTAAGAGGGATCAGAGACAGGGTGTGGGGAGAACACAGAATCAGGAGTCCAGAGAGCCCCTGTCCTAGCCAGGATGATGCAGGCCATGGGTCAGGGGCCAGCAGCAGGGCACTAGAGCTAGGAGTGAGGACCCAGGTGAAGGAGGGGCATGGAGGTCTGGGTCTAGCTAAGAGGAGCACCTCACCGGAAGCCAAACTTGTCCATGGCAATGGCAAAGTGGCGGGGCTGATCACCACAGCGGTACAGATTTCGGTCATCCATGGGGACCAGGTCCACGTCACTGAAGATAAAGCAGTCGTAGGCAGCATCTTCCTTCAGTGCTTCCAGAAAGCCCACATTGAGCAGCTTGGCCCGGTTGAAGGTGTCCTCACCATGCTGGAGGTGAGGGGTACGTCATTCTGGGTCCATGACCAGCAAATACCTGCCACTTCACCCCTTCCTAGGGCGGTCTCCAGCAGCCACTCAGACCTTCCTTCCCTGCAGGGTCCCTTTAGATTCTCCAGAATCCAAGTCCAGTTTCTCAGTTAGATCTGGCTGTCAGAGGCTTTCCATAATTCACTTGCAGTTTCCCCTCTGGCTACTACCTCTGACCCTACTGCCCAACCACACTTTGTTCCTTCTTTCTTTTTTTTTTTTTAATCGGTACTGGGGATTGAACTCACGACCTCGTGCTTGCAAGGCAGGCGCTTATGCCGCAGAGCTAAATCCCCAGCCCCCCACACTTTGTTCCTTAGTAGCTGCCAAACATGCCACACCCTTTCTCATCTCCAGGCTTTGGGATAAGTAATTCCCCTTGCCTAGAATGCCTGCCTCTGCTTGTTGAATTCATATCTGAAAAGTCTCAAACCCCCTGGTCCCAGTACAATTACTCACTGCCTCCAATGGGCTTCATTTATACCCAGGCCCACTTAAACCATTATTTAGAACTCTCATCTCATTCACCCGTTCAAACACGCCCTGTGGCCTTCTCCTTTGTGCCAGTGGGGATTCTAGAGAAGAGCAGCCCTGGGCTCTATTCCTGCTGAGCATACAGTCACAAAGTGAGACAAACAATGAATGCCCCAAATGACCAGTGTCTATGATGCAGAAACTGTGGGGATTGAGCCGCCCATCCTCAGGCACTTCCCCCTCTGGCCCATTTCTGTCCATCCGATCCCTTGGGAGTTTGTGAGACCATGACAAGCAGAAGGCTATAGGCAATCTCATCCTAGTGTGCTCCCTGAGAAACAGGCTGTGGGGATCCTGGCTGTACAGTCCCACACACTACATCCTGGAGAGAGGCAGTAGGATCTGACTCGAGGAGCCAGCACCCACACCTCTGCACCAGTGCAGACTTTAATGCAGACTAAAGCCAATGCTCCTGGATGCAGTGTGCCAGTGGGCCCCTCCTCTATACCAGTCAAGCCTGAGCCTGATGGGTGAGAGCTGCTCCCCTGTGGAGTGATCTGCGCAGCCCCATCGGCCCTTCCCTCCCTCTCCTGCACCTTCTCTTCCACCAGCCCTTGGAGGGACTGTCCATTTCTCCCGGCTCATCAGCATTCCTTCTGGCCTCTCTCACCAGCCAAGAGTCCTAGGTTTCTCTCACATGGTTCATAAACATGCTTAATTCTCTCCCTGGAAAGAAAAAACAGACCTCCCTCCAGCCACCACCCTACCTTTCGCCTTCCCTTCTTGGCAAAGATTTTTTTTTTTAAAAGAGTTGTCTCCAATCAGTTATTTTGTCAAATCCGATTCCTTCTTCAACCCACTGCAATCTGTTTCCACCCCCATCATGCCCCTGAAATGGCTCTCACTGAGCCCACCTTGTTGCTAAATCCACTGGACGCTTCTCGGTCCACATCCCTCTTGACTCCCCCACAATGCTAAAGCAGCTGCCATGTTTCCTTCTCGACACTGACTGCTGAGCTTCTGGGATACCCACTGCGCTGGTTCTCCTGCCACCCTTTGGTCAGTTTTCCCGGTATCTGCAGTCGCTTCTCTCTCTCCACACATCCTTTCAGTGTTGGATTTTCGCTAACACATCCTAGCTCCAGGCCATATTGGGGACATGATGCTCCCCAATTCTTCTCTCCACTATAGACCTAAGTCCAAAATCATTAACTAACTGCCTAAAGAATGCCCCTGCACTTACCCCAAGCTCTCTAACTCTCCCAGGTAAGACAGGTTCCAGAGTTTTCTCACATGGCCTACCTCCTGCCTTACTCATCCACACACCAATAGCCAAGACTGAAACCTTTGCATTGTCTTGACATCTCTCATTTTTCTCTATTACTGTGTGACATCTCTCCTTTATCCCCACAATGACCACACATTCACCATCTCTTTCCAGCCATCACAATCTCCCTAACAGGTCACCCTGCCTTTGGCCTCCCCTTCCATCTATTCTCCATATGCAACCATAGCAATCTTTCTGAAAAGCAATCACATACATAACTCCCTTCTTTTTTTTTTTTTTTTTGGCAGTACTGGGGATCGAATTCATGACCTCACGCTTACCAGGCAGGTGCTTATGCCACTGAGCTAAATCCCTGGCCCCATAATTCCCTTCTTGACACAGTGGAGTTCCACCACCTTCAGGCTATAATTCAACTGCTTAATGTGTCTCCCAACATACTTCTTGATTTGATTGCCACCAATTCCTCCAGCCTAAACTTTGCAACCTAGCCCCCACTCTGCTAACAGTTCCTGAACACACAAGACCAGCTGTCCACTTAGTCCTGGGTCCGCCAGGTCCCTCTGCCTAGAATGTTTGCCTCCTTTTGTGCCTTTACCTGCTCCTCCTATTCATGCCTCAAGACCCATCTCAACAAATGCATCCCAACTCCAGGACTACACCGGGCCCCTCTGTACTCCCATGTCTCCCTGCTCCAACTCCAATCATATATCACTCTACCAGGGTCTACAAGGATCCGCTTCTGAGTCTAGGCACTCTTTGTGGGAATGGAAAGCCTGTATCAGATCCTTCTGGACCTATTAGCCACCCTAGCTAGCCCCACAGCAGGAATAAGATACTGCTTTGAGTCCCCTGGCCTAAGCTGTGGTCAACATTGCCCTCTAAGGGTTTTAAGCTTTGTTCCTCTTTCAGGGAATAACTGTCTTCCTGGGGCCCTCAACAGAGCCTCCTAGTAGTGTACTCTAGGCCTCTACCACCACAGGACAGGGTCTGCCTATTATTTAATAGGGTTCACTCTCTGAGGCTATGCACAACTGCAAGTATTCAAGCCAATATTCACTTCACATACTCCTTCACACACACAAAAACTTTCCAGTGTACACTTAAAAACGTATGCCTCGTGCCCCTGGGCTTCACATACCAATACAGCCACAGACAGAAAGGATGACCCTCAACCTCACCTAGGTACAAACAGGCACATAGGCCCCTACACCCCGAGTAGGCATACCCACTGGTGCATGTGGGCTTTGCAATGGCTAGTATCCAGCCAGGGTCCACACACCTGGTTGATGACATAGATGCCGTAGCGTAGCCGCTGCCGCCTCAAGATGGGATGCAGATAGTGGAGCCAGTAGCGTAGGTGATGCTCCCGGTGTCTAAAGGGAATGATGACCGCCACTGTCTGGGCTGGGATGCAGTCAGGTGGTGTATAGCGGCCACCCAGGAGCACGCCTGGGTTCTCCCTCTGTACCCGCTCCAGGGGCATGGGTGAGGTGAACTCAATGAGCAGTCGACCCACTGCAGGCAGGATGGTGTCAGGAATCAGGGATTTTGCCAGAACCCAGGACACCAGCCCTCAGGAGGTAGGCAATGGAACCCCAGGAACAGTCAGTCCTCTTTTAACAGACCTAATCCTCAGCACCTCTATGGGTCAAGACTCCAATCCCCCAATCACACTGCTCAGACCCTTCTTCCACCCTAGATAGGTCCCACCCTATAGACTCACCAAGACCAGGAGGAGAGTCAGGACAGGGTGGCAAGACGGGAGCTGTAGGGCCAGCCTGGGCACTGGGGACCTCAGGGAACCCAGAGCTGGGTGCAGTGGCGTTGGGCCGAGAGCAGTTGGTGCTGCTGCTGGCTGCCAGGTGGAGGACACGGGCAGGGCCACGGGCACTGAAGCGGCTGAAGAAGGCCAGATGCTGGGCATAGACATCAAAGTAGAGGATAACAGCCACGAGGAAGTGCAGTAGGCAGAGAAGGAGCACAGCCTTGCAGACACGCTCCAGCGTCCCCCCCAGCAGCCTGCTCATCCCGCAGGCGGCCACCGGCCAACCCAGTGGGCCCAGGCATCCGGCTGCTGGCCTAACCAGGAAGGGAGAAAAAGAAACCCTGCAGGTCAGGGTAAGATGGGCAAGGCTGCCTATTTGCCTCTGCCCCAGCAACTCACATTTACAGCCTACTTTCTCACGCTTACGTTGCTTATACCCTTTGGTACTCACAGAATTTCATTTTACCTGCAGACACACCCAGAGTTGTTGTAACTCACTGTGCACCTATCTTCAGGCATACCTGGTACTAAACCACACTTACACACACACACACGTGCGCATTTACATTCCTTGCCATCCCTGACATATGTACATTGATACTCAGGTACACACACTTTATACACAAATGTACACACATGTAGTCCCAGGTACACAGACTTGTGAACTCTGATCACACGGGTTCATAATTAAGCACAGAAAAACATTTACCATACATACTCGTATGTGCACCTGTGCCCTAGAGAACAGACACCCCACAGGGCAGCACCCTTAACCCAGGACTCATGGCTTGGGGACAGTGACTACTTACTGAATACCTACCATGCAGGATCACATTGTACTCATGACTTCATTTAGTCTTTCCAGGAGCCATTGTGGAAAGTGGTTTGATCATTCAGGTCCCAACAGCAAGCAAGCCAGGCCAACTGGGACCAGGCTGGGAAATGGTCCTTAGCATCCAGGGGGACCAAATATGGTCAGGATATTTGTGGGATCCCTTCCCATTGGAGCAAGTGGTCAAACTACAGGGTGGGGCAGAAAATACCTCTCTTCTAAGACCTTAAGGCCAGATCTGGATCACGGCCAGCCCAGTTGATTCTGATTGTCAGAGGAGGATCTGTTTGGGCTCTGGAGGGGAACACTTCTACAGAAACCAGGGAGGGGGCTTGCCTGGGCCAGGGATCAGGCTGCAGTTCAACAGGGCAGCAGCCACTTCTGCCAGTGCTCCAGAGACAAGGTGAGTTTCACTCCCACAGACAGAGCATCACACTGACAATCCTGGTCTTAGCAATAGTCACCCACACTCACACACAACTACATACAGAATCACAGACACACCCGGGTGACAGGAACACATAAGAAACAACAAAACCCTGCTCCGAGATTTACAAAACCACATATCCAGGCAGCTCACACCCAGACCCACGTGCAAGCATTCCCACCCCTCCCTCAGGGTCAGGAGTTCTGGGTCCAGTCGGCCACCAAGGGATGCATCTAGGCGGGGCTGGGAGACTGAACACGTGGCACCCCGGGATGGGGGAGGCATGGGAGACCCAGTGGGTATGGAGTCTGGGGGGGTGCGTGGAGGGGGGTGAGCGAGGCTGTGGACTGTGGGTCGAGGGCAAGGGGAGAAGTGATCAGACCCCCCACACACACACACTCCGCCACGAGGCCAGGGCGAGCGAGGACAATGAGCGAGGCTGGCTGGGGGTGGGCGGAGAAGCCCAGAAGGGGAGCCGAGGGGTAGGGGTGGGGGTGGGGTGAGGTGAAGGCAGGCTGGGGGCTGCTGCCCGCAAGCCTCTCACCGGGTCGAGCTCGGGCTACCCGGTCTGGAAGGTCGGGACCTGGGCGGTGGAAGGGGGGGGGGCCCACGCAGGCGCCCTCCTCTCACCCGGCGCTCCGGGTTCAGCAGGGGACGCCGCTCCAGCTCGGGCAGGGTTCCCGGCTCCGGCAGCTTCGGAGGGCTCCGTCCCCCATGGCCCGGCCCCGCCGCCTCCCACCGCAGGGTCAGTGGTCCCCACGGCCCTCCGGCCGCCTCCTGCCGGCGCCACTGCCGTGGGCCATGGAGCCGAGCCGCCCCGGGCGGGGGGCAGGGCGGGGCCGGACAGCTGGGTAGACCCACGGACCGGCGGACCGACGGACCACAGCGCCACCGCCTCCCTCCTGCGCTACGGTGCCTCGGAGGGGCAGGCCAGGCTGGCGCGCCCGCTTTTGCGCGTCCCCGTGGTCCCCGCCTCCAGTGCGCTTGCACGCGCCGTGCGCCGCTCTGACGCCTGCCACCGCCAGTGACCGATAGAAGTCCAGTCGGCGGTGGCACGATGGCCGGGAACCAGGGAGAGGGGCAAGGCATGGGTCAGGTTCCTCCAAGATCTCAGCCAAGAGATCAGACCCAAAAGAGGGCACAGATTGGCCAACCCCCTTACTGAGGAGTGGGAACAGGGCCTGAAGGTGGGGCCAGCTCTGGCAGGGAGCTAGGGATTTTTTTCAACTCTAATGGGAGCAGGATTGAAGATCTGCCCCTCATACTCAACCGTGTCCATGCACAAGAGGGGTAATGCAGGTCGGGTGGGACTGTTGAGTGTGGGCTGGAGATGGTTGAGGCTTTTAAGGGAAAAGGCATTTGGATAAGATTTGGAGACAATCAGAAACGGGATAGGATTGGGCAGTACTTGAAAGGACCTTGGGACTGAGAACCACAGTCATGGTCTCTGGGCGATGGTGCCAGATTGTGGCCTGGAAGCAGAGGCAACAGATGGGCTCCAAGCCCTAGGGTCAAGGTATGATATGCCTAAGGGTAGAGTCAGGTAGCAGCTGCCAGTCAATATGGGCCCACTGGACCTGGAGGACATGTGTCTAGGAGGACCCCAGAAGTAAACACTGAGATACATCTGTCAGAGTTTCCCTTGATCCCTTCAACAAAAAATGTAGAGAGACTACAGAGTCCATACCACAGTACTGAGACCTCCATAGCTCTGTCCAGAGCAGAGTTATGCAGACCAGAAGTTGGTTAAGGGCTCAGCATGAGGTTGAGGCGCAAGGCTCTGTCTATTCCCTTCCTCTGTGAAAGGTGGCGCAAAAGGGCAATGGAAGCTGCACTTACTCTGACAAACACCACGTTTATTTCACAAACACTGGGAGGATGGGTTGGAGTGCAGGTGGGGGTCATGGGTGCACAAATTGCACAGTCACCATCAGCAGCCCATTCCCCACCCAGAGGATTCAGCCCAGACTGCAGTGCCTCCAAGTCGACAGTGAGAGGTGAGTGCAGGAGACCCTGAACACCAAGCTCCCGAAAAGGCTAAGGGGCACAGCTCCAGCTGTCCCAGGAAAACCAGCAATAAATAACAGCAGGGCACGGCCCCACCTACACATATCATCTAGTCACCCATCTTCACTCTGGAGGTCTGAAAAAGAAGAATGGGAGAAATCAGGCAGGGACAGAGGAATAGACAAGACAATGACCATGACAAGATCAAACCCTGCAACCCCATCACTGAACAGACATTATCATAATAGATAACTAGACCAGAACAGACAAACAGGGATCACTGAGTTAGGCTGAGGAAAAGATGGAGAGAAATGGCATATGGACTGTGCCAGACAACAAGAACCAACCCAATCAAGAACCTCAATCACACTATAACAGATCCTCAGGTTGATCTTTAGTTACTACAAACCCACATACCATCAGGTGGACAAGACACACAATTCAGACATGCTGACCTACTGGTAAGTCATACACAGAGATATACATAGGCCCTGAGAGACACAAACACATCAAGATGGATATAGTTAAGATCTCAAACCAGTATAGAACACAAAAGTATCATCTGTATTTCCAGAGACAGCAAACAGAAAGAGGATAACAGATAAAACAAAGCGACAAGAGAAAAACAGGGATAAAAACAAAGTGAAAGCCTTGAGGAAGAAACCAAGAGATGGAAATGAGGTAGTGGAAACTTTCCAGGGTTTCTACAGCTATGGGTAGAGAAGGAAAACAGCCAGGCTCCTCTGGACAGTAAGTAAGGATGGGTTGTAATCAAGGACACAAATGCTCCCCAAGGGGATCCAGCACCTGAAGGATCGCAACGATGACACCAAAGAGGCCGATGGCACTGCCAAAAATCTCCACGATGAGAATCTTTACAAACAGGCTGGGGTTCTGAGCATCAGCCAGAGCAGCCCCACTGCCCACGATGCCCACGCAGACTCCACAAAACAGGTTAGACAGACCCACTGTGAGTCCAGCCCCAAACATGGAGTAGCCTGGGAAACAGACAGAGGCTCAGTGAGACTAAACCAGAAACAGAGGGTGATGAAGACATGAGCCCAACAGGGTCTAATGGGGACAATTCCCAACCCAACTCTGCAAAGCAGGCCAAAGTAGCTAAAAGAATAGCAAAACGAGAAGTCCTAGCTGGGAGGCTGGAGCAGGGGAAATGTGCAATCCCACTTTTCACGTTCACACACATACCCACCTACCTGCATGGTAGTTTCGATGGCCAATGGCATGGGGGTCAGTGGCGCTGAAAGGCTGAGGGAGGCAAAAGTAATTAAAACATTCATCATGCACCTGCCTCTCCTCCCCCAGTCTCTCAGCAATGTGTACACACGGTGGAATGGATTCCCACTTGCACCCAGGTTCTCCTTACCTCGGCCATATTGCTAATCACAATTGCCATGATGATGCCGTAGATGGCCACAGCCTCACAAAAAATGATGCTATTAGTGATAATGGTAGAGATAAGAGTAGGGAGTGGAGAAGAGAAAAAGAAATGAGATAGAAACCAACTTTCCTCCCCGGAGAATCCACAGCAACCTTTCTTTAACTCTCATCTCCCCCTACCAAAAGGCTGGTTAAAAGTAGTATGTCATCAAACATAGACAATCTTCTCTACAGCTGGTTTTTGTTTGTTTACTCTTTTGTGTATCTGAGACAAGGTCGCTATGTAGTTCAGGCTGGCCTCAAAATCATAGAGCTTTTCTGTCTTCCCAGCGCTAGGATTACAGGCTCGTTTTACAACCTCAGTTTTACAACTAGGTGAGAGGCACTTACGCTTACCTGACCAGGTTCTTTGTCTTGATTCTGGGGGCCTTCACACCTCCACCAATGATGGAGGAGCCTGTAATATAGATGCCCCTGGTGGAAGTAAAGGGAACTAATAAGCAGAGGCTAAACAGTCACTGCTCCCAGGATGACTAAAAACCCAGTGATACCACCTGCCATGACTCAGTCTTGCCATTCCATCCCAGTATCCCAAAACTCACCAGGCTGCCCCAACCACAGACAGGGAGATTGCCAGACCAATGCCCAGGTTTGACCACATGAAGGGGGAAGTCTCAGTCAGGAACCTGGTGTGAAAACAGGGAAGAAAGCAATTCAACTTTGCCCACAAAGGGAGTATAAAACCCTTGGGCTCTCACCCTCCCTACCCCCACCAGCTTGAGATGCTTCAACAACAGACTTCATATCGCTCAAATGTCCACGTTCTAAGCGGCAGCTCCTAGTGGTGCCCTCTCTTACCAAGCCACATCAAAGCGGAAGCCCAAGTCAAATATGGTGTAGCAGATTCCTGCAGCAGTGAGGGAAAAAAAGTTACACGGGCTGCTATAACGAGAAGCTCCTCAGTCTAGAGAAGTGCTGTGCAGCTCACGGGCCACCTACATCCAAGTCAAGGGACAGTCCTCAGGCTCTCCCCACCCGGCTCTGGCTTCCATTTTCTGTCACTCCCTCAGTAACACTGCCCTCTCAATGACACCACGACCCAAGTCCCTCCAAGAGCACGCCACAGGAGGAAAAGAGGGAGGGAGCAGGCATTCCTTCCAGGGCCTGCCGGATCCTGCCGGCCCAGTCCAAGTTGCTGTTTACCCAATGAGCAACTTGGGGAAGGGCAAAACGACGATGAGAAAGAGGAACCGGAGCTGTCTGCTCATGACCTGCAGGCCGGCGATCAACAAGGAACCACAGCAGGGAAATGAGGGAGGTGGCGGTAAAGGAAGAAGGGGGCTCCTGCTACTGTTGCTACCCCCACCTACTGCCGCCCGCGCCCCTCAAGCAGCTGCAGCCCTGGCCTCTTCGGTCGGAATCATAGGCCCCAAGAGACGGGGAGCAAGTCCGAGCCCGGGGCAGAAGTCCGCGCTAGGTTCCGATACTCCTTTCACCGAAGGGCTCTAGTCCAGCTAGCTTGGGCCCTGATGCTGCCCCCGCCCGCCCGGGCTCAGCCTCACCTACGACGACAGCGCAGGCCCAGAAGGCCACGAAGACCCCGGAATACAGCAGGGCTAGCCCCGTCATGGCGGCGACGACAGCGGGGATGGGATCGGCGGGGCACAGCTAAACCGCGTCCCTGTGACCACCGACCGCCCCGCAGTGTGCCTACCCGCCCCGCAGCATCACCTGATGCGCCCACGTGATGCTCCAGTCCCACGTGACACCGCGCCGGGCCCTACGCTGCGCCGCGGCCGCGCAGCCCAACACGCCGAGCATTGTGGTAGTTGTAGTCACGACTCAGGAAGGCTCCGGTGCTCTCAGGTCTGGACTCCCAGAGCCTCTCACTTCTCTCCACCGTCTACCTCCGCCTGTGTTGGGCCTCCAATCAGAGCTCATCCCTCAGCTTCTCCCTGGCAACCGGGGAGGTGCCAGACTGTTTCCTCTGCGTGAAGCATACCTGTTTCTGCTCGTCCGCTGCCTGACCGCCAATCATCTGGTCCTCAGAGGTCATCCATCCAGGACGCCTTTCCTAACACCAACGTCAGGGCGGCAGGCACGCTCTGGGTTCCCACAGTGCTCGCTGGTGAGCCTTGCAGAACTTCGGTAAGAACATGTCACTCTCCTGATTAAATGCCGTAGTGGTTCTCATTTCACTCATAATAAAAGAATTCCTACGATGGCCTACCAGTGCGACTCCCCTCGTGCCTTATTTCCCACCGTAGGAGGAAATCCTCTACTTTTCTCCATCTGGCTGTACTACCCTTACTGTTACTTGAACACGGCAGCCACACTCACACCTCACTGCCCTTACGTTTGTTTCCTGTGCTTCTTTGGCTCACTCTCTAACTTCCCTCATCTTTGCTTGTCTTCTTGCCCATTCTGTTTAACACTGTAGCCTCTCATCAGGTGTCTGTGTGGGATCCAGCTGCCACTGGGACTCTGAAGAGTGGTCACTGGGTATTTAACTGTGTATTTAACGGTTCACAGCACCGTTTTATTGTGTGGTCACTGTGTATTTAACTGTGTCTCTTTCCAACTTGACTGTCAGGACAGGAAACTGCTTAAATACAACTCACCTCTGAGTGTTTCATGAATAAAAAGAAACAGAAGGAGAAAAATAATACTTTATTTATTTGAATTTCTGTATCTTGAGAAACAAGCCCAAATCAGTGTAGACAGGACTACCCAAAAGAACTTTTCACAGTGCTGGAAATGTCCTGTAGTTGTCTTCTCATGCACCTATATAAGTACTTGAGATCAGTTTTACTGAGAAACTGAGCTTTTAATATAATTAATTTAAATTTAAATGAGTCTATTGGCTACTGTCTTGGACAGTACAGGTCTATATCAGTGGTTTCCAACTAGGAGCAGTTATGCCCCCACAGGGGACATTTGCCAACATCTGAAAATGTTGTTTGTCACAACTAGGGGAGGGTACTTCTGATGTCTAGCAGGCAGAACCCAGGGTCACTGCTAAACATCCTGCCAAACACAAGTCAGCCTCCATAACAAAGAATTATCTGATCCAAATGTCAGCAGTGCTGACGTTGAGAAACCTGGTCTGGACAATCTAGCACCTGACCTTTAATAAGGGCAAACTCAGCTGCAGATCAAGAACTGGAATTGGCCACTGGTCCTGGGCTTCTTTGGGCACAGATATACTCACAAAACCTCAAGAAAGTCCCTAAAGCGTTTCCTCCATCAGTCAAGCAATTGACATTTACTAGGCCACTATGTGGTAGGTAGGCCTGGTGCCAGAACCAGGCAAGGACAGGGATGGATCTGATCTTCCATGTGGCACTGCCTGGCCTGCCCTCTCCATTCAGGCTCCTTGTCCTGCTGAGATATAAGTTGATGCTGGGAGCACTAAAGGTTCTAGCAGCAATACCTAAGGCCTTCTGTGTCTCTGGCCCCACAAGGTATCAACTGTTTCCCTCATCTTCATAAGCAATAGCAATCCCTCTTCTTCCACTCACAGCTTCTGTCACCGGTGTCTGACCCAGATGGGGCTCTAGTCCCTTCCAGCTCCGGGAACTAAGGAATGAGGCTGTAGAAGAAGAGAGAGAGTTTGGGCAAAAGGACCTGGAAGCTAAAGAAAGATTTCAGCAGGGGTAGAGGATTCCATACTTACCTGCAGGGCTGCTCTCAGTCAGTTCCAGCTGGGGCCGTGGGGTCAAGGCAGAGCATCCAGGATCATTCAGAGGCCTCCGGGCAAGTGGGGGTCGGAGCTCCCCAGAAATGAGTGACACATCTGGGGTATCCCACAACTCTGACTCAGGTGGTGGGAGAGGCACATGGAAGGGAGACCCTGAAAGGGAGGGAGCAAGGAAATCCATACTGGTCCTCCAACTCCAAGTTTCCAGCTTCCCCAAGTTTCCAGCTAAGGCAATACACTACCACTCACCAGGCAACAAGTCCACATAATGTGTAAGGTAGGGAGCCAGGCCCGGAGGCGGCCAGGCAGGGTTGCAGGCAGCCTCCAACTCACATGGTGTCAGTATAGGCCGGAAGAAGCTACCTGAAGGCTGCAAAGCTAGTGCACCCAGAGGACAGGCCAACAGCACAAAGACATCCATCTCAGGAAAGTTGGCAAGCTTAGCAGGGGTGGGCCGCCCCAGAGCCAACACATAGCTACGTTTGCCAGCAGCCTGAGACAAGTTCCGCAAGTGTGCTAGTGCCTCACAGTGTCGGGCCACACCCAATGTGCCCACTAACAGCCCTACCACACGGGCATCTCTGGCCCTCTCTACCAAATACCATCTTCGGGCCCTTAGGCGTCCAGCCCGGACACTCTCATCCTGGGTCTGTCCTGTGTCTGGACAACAGGAGAAGAAGGGCTGCTCTGGTGCCCAACCCAAGAGCAGCCGGGTCAGGTCTGGGTCAAGGTCAGAGTCAGGACTAGCCTTAGAGCCCCCTACGTAGAAGGCACCATATTCTTTCAGGCACCTCCCTGGAGGCAGGGGAAAGTAGCGCCCAAAACGCTCCAGGGGCTCAGGCTCTGGGCAGGAGGACCTTGATGGTAAGGGAAGAGCTGGGCTAGAGACAAGCAGGTCCTGGTACTTAGGGCGCAGGACAGTGGCCAAGGCCTCTGGAAGAGAAGAAGATGGTGTTAAGGTTGGGGTTTGACAGAACAGGAGCTCCCTCATCCCCAGATTAAATGTGACCCAAGAGCAAAGACCTGGCCCAAGAGCTCTATGGGAGTGTACTAAAATGGGGAACTGAAGCCATACAGCCATAAACCCACCCTTCCTTCTTGCTCAGGCATAACCTCTCACCCAGGGCATGAGCACAGCCTGGTTCACTCAGCAGCACCACAGGGGCTGTAGGGTCTGGGTTCTGCACTTCAAAGGCCTTGGCGCAGAGCTCCAAGGCCACAGAACGTTGGCCAAGAACGAAGGTGATGGGCAGTGGGCGGGCTGGGGGACTTAAGCAGGCGGTGCCAAAGTGAACAAGGGCCTCGGCTCCAGCTTGTTCAGCACCCAGTACATCCACACAGCAGCTGCAGAAGAGATACCATCAGTGAGAGCAATTCCCACCTGGAGGTGAATTATTGTCATCAATGGGAAACATGTCCACAAAAGAAAATGGTGACATGAAAGGAGATCTTGTCTCTACGGGTTGTTAGCACCAGTCAGGGTGTTATCATCAACATGGAGGAACACAAACACTTTTTACAGCAGGGAAACCCCATGAGGCCTGGATTCCAGACCTAGTCCACTTAAACCCAAGGTCACACCTGCCATAGGCCGTGTCCCCTAAAATAAACATCTTCGACCCTGTAGTCTCCTCCAGTCGTGCAGCCACGGCCCCTGCATCTCCTAATAGCTGGTCAGGGAACTGCAAGGCCACCTGTAAGCATAAACCACGCAGTCAGGAAGAGCTTCACATCCTCTACTCCTGCCGAGGGCCTCTTTACAGGAAAGTTTTCCTGGAGCCTCCACTCAACCTCAAGGTCACTGGTCCCAGGAGTGTACTCTGTCCCACGAAATGCGTGGCCTGTGGCCCACGCTTTGCGAACAGACTCCGATTCCCCCACTACTCTGTGTTCACGAATCTCAAGTGAATCACCACTCCCTAGGTCTGCCTCACCCTTTGACACCGTAGGTCGCGGACAAATCCAGTAACTCGCTCCAGCTCGTACACTCGGTCGAGGTCAGCGAGCGAAGTGAGCAGTCGCGGGATGCCCGCCTCCCGCTGCAGGACTGCCTCTGCCGGGCTGCTGAACGTAGACTCCATGAGGCACGACTTGAGAGGCGCGGTGCAGCAGGGGCTCCCTGGTCCAGTTTAGGGGCCTGCGCCCTCAGAAGCAATCCTCCAGGGCTCAGAATCGGCTTGTGCAGCCGCGGAGATTTGCTCCAACCCCTCAAGCTCCGGCATCTGCACAATACACGGGGCTATCCGCGGAGGTTACTTCCGGACTTGAGGCGAGACTGATTGCAACTCTACCAATCCTAAACCAGCACTGCTCCTGCCCTCCAATCCCCGCCCCCATGACTCACAGAGAACCAATGACGGGCGGGTACGGGTCCAGTCGGAAGTTTCGTAAGAAAGGCGCTGAGCCTTATGGGAGTTGTAGATCTGGTCTCAGCTCGATCTGGGTTTTCTGGGGTGCTACCCCTACGATGTCTGCCCTCAGGAGCCGACTCACGAAGACATTACTGCAGTGCAAGTAGCTCCTATCCACCGATCACGCTAAACATTTCGTATGTATTGGATAATTTTAAACTCAGTGCGGACTTTTTTTGGGGGGCACTGGGAATTTAACACAGTACCGTGTGATTGCCAGGCACGTGCCTTGCTGCTGAGCTAGATCCCTGGCCCTGGGCTATCTTGATTTTAATATCGTGCTTGGCCACTTGCCACAGAGTACTATAGCTCAGGAATGTCTCTATGCCTTGTTTCCTTATCTGCAAAATCGGAGCTTTAATAGTAGTGTGCTTTAATAGGGTTATCACAAAGTCAAACTAATTTATTAAACTGTACAAAGTTGTTCTTTACATATCCCATTTGCTTTTATTCTCACAGCAAAGTCAGTCCAGTGAACACTGAATGTTTACTATTTGTCAGACACCATGTTAGTCTTTTGAATAAGAGTTATCTCATTTTAAGACTAAAGAAACTGATGTATGAAGAGCTAATAAGATGCAGTAGGTCAGTGGCACAATCAGTATCAAAAAAGCTAAGAAGCACTCAATCTCCTACCTTATATGTACTACATTTGTTGTGGGGAGGGCTGGGGGGGGGCTAGAAGGAGGTAGACATTCAGACACTACGTGATAAAAAGGACTAAAATACGTGAAACATCTCCACATATGCCAGAAGTGAAAAATGATAAGGTGAGAATGAGATTGAGGAGGACTTGTAGGGGACGGTGTGGCTTTCATGGGACAAGGGTGACAGGGCTGATGTCAGCTGACATAGGAGGTTGAATGAGGAAGAATGGAAGATCCTAGATTTATGCATAAATTGGGAAAAGAACATGGAAGATACTAGTGTGGACATAACCAGTTCCCCCATTAATTATGTATGGGAGTGGGAAGAGCTCAGTCCTGCCCTTTAGATTTTTAAAGAGGATTACTCAGGATACGGTCCCTGAGAGACACTCTGGGTGAAATTATGGCTGAGACAGAAAAGAAAGCAACCCTGCTAGAATAGGCCAGGAGCTGTCCCTGGTCCTGACTAAGCTTTGAGGTTTGTGAGGGAGGTTCCTAGAAATGGCAGGGGTATGCAGGAAACACAAGGTCTTGCCTTTCTCCTCTTCCTCCACCTCCTCCGTGTGCTGCACTGCCTTCTCTTCCATCCCTCCACCTCCCTCCCACAGGTACTTCTTATAGTCTTCCTCAATCATGTACATGTTTGGGTGCTTTAAAACCCCACATCAAACACCCATCCTGAACACAAAGCCTAATTTTTTCTCCCAACTAGACCCAGCTAAGCACCCCATCCTGTGTTTAGGAAGTCTCATTTTCCCATCAAAGGCAAAATCTTCTCCATACAGGCTCTACTCCTCGCTTCTAGTTTAGCATGGTAGCTTTGGACTAGACAGCCTTTGTTTATTTAGGACAGAGGCTCGGGACTAATACTCAACACTTTTGATTAAATATGAATAGGTATTCACATTGAGACTAATCTGACAAGGGCAGGAGATTGCTAATACTACTACAGCCATCTATCCTTTCTCCCATCCCAAGGGCAATGGAAAATGTTAAATGGCTTCAGTGTAGGCAGCTCAGCTATAGCAGTTCCTCTCCCATCCCAGGAGAGGTAGAGGGGTATCCCCCATTCTTGATCAAGTCCTGGGTCCAAGCATTTTTTTTTTTTTTTTGTACCGGGGATCAAACTCATGACCTTACATTCACCAGGCAGGTGATTATGCCACTGAGCTAAATCCCCGGCCCTGTCCTCCTATCCTTTCCCCAGGCTTCTGGACCTAGTCTTTCAGTTAGGGGATGGTAGCAACAGAAAGAAAACAGAGGCAGTAGTGAGGGTCCAGGTTTTACTCTTTGGGGATAGGAAATGATGAGGAGAGTGGGTGTGGGACAGCCCTGTGCCCCTCAGTAGTCAGCTGTGTAATCTGTGCCATGTAGCCCCCGACACAAAAGTGTGAACTCCTTCACCATCTCCTTCACCCGCCTCTTGTTCATTCGCTCACTGAAGGAGAGAAGGGAAAATAGGTTATCATCATCCACCAACTTCCACCTTTTTCCTACCATAGCCCAGGCCCAGCCCAGCCCTGCTCACCGAAGGATCTGCTGACTGAAGGTGTCCTTCTGTTCAGGGCTGAGTCGGGCAGAGGGAAAACCAGGTGGTTGTAATGCCTCCTTGATCCACATGCTCAGGAGACTGAAGCAGTGTTTGTTCAGGGCAAAGAGGATGTCAGCAAAGCAGTCCATGAGGCTGCGGGAGGCCTGGCCCCCAATGGCCTGAGAAAGAGTGCCTCTTAGTACATCAAGGCCTTGCCCTTTGGGCAGCAAGGAGGCCTAACCATGTCCCAGGCTCAGCAGCCAAACTATACAAGTGAGCAATGCTTTCTGAGTGCCAGCTGATCCTCAGCGCAATCCTAATATCCTGCCATTTAATTGAGGAAGTTATAAAATCCAAGAGCTTAGGCACCCAAAGGCTCAAGCCTCCCAGAAAGCCAGCTCCCTCAGCAGCAAGGGCCTCCCAGCCCTACCAACACCCCCTTGCTCCGGCTCACCTCCAGCACTGCTATGAGCAGCATACGACCATCCTCCTGTACCACCTTTCCCACGGACTCTACTTCCCCACACCGAGGCAACAGCTCTGTCTGCAGAGGATGGAGAAGCTGTCAGCCCCAGCTTCTTCCCAGCTCTCCCTAAGGATGATACCTGGGTACTACACCCTACCCTCTGAAGTTCTGGGTAGGGCAGGGCAGAGGGATACAGGTCTGCATGAGACTCACAAAGAAGCCACAGGAGGCCTTGACAGTAGGTGCCTCGGGGAACTTCAGGGCCAGCACAGCTGTGGGGAGGTAGAGGCAGATCAGATGGGACCCACGGAGCCTCCCAGGGGAGCCCTAGACCCACTTGTTCCCCTGGTCCCACTTACCACACTGGAACACAGCTTTGACATCCAGTCGTTCACACAGGAACAAATCTGGCTTCCGCTTCAGAGCCTGTGGGAGGTGGAGCTGGTAAGCCCAGCTCCAGCCAGCTCTAGAGACCATCTCCCCCATTCACCTGCCACCTTATCCCCTAACATCACATATCACAGGTAGAGTCTGCCATCCAGACATCTCTGGGGGACCCTGACCACCCCAGAATTCAGTTGGCCAAGGAAAGAGCTATATGCATGTATGTGTACATGAATGCATAGGTGTGCCCGACTGAGGCTAGAGGTGGGGATCACAAAGTAGAAAATGTGAATCCCAAGTCACTCTTTCAGCAAACGCCTTCAGTTCTCTCCTCAATCAGGGCCAGTCCTCCTACCAACAGTGACTTTTACTTTGATTCACAGAGGAAATTGAGGCCTCAGGGCTCATGAACAAGGCAGCAAGAAAAAGAGACAACAGCTGGACACGGAGACCCCAGCTCAACAGCCCCTGTGTCCTGCAGCCCCATCTTTTGCCCAGGATACCCTGTGTACAGGGCCTTTTCAGCCATACCCACCTCCTACTAGGGGCCAGTGCTGCCAATGGAGGAGGAGGAATAGAGTAAAGATACCAGGACAAGTTGTACCAGGACATGACTGGCACATCCTTAGTTAGGAGATGGTTGATACAGCTCCAGCAGTCCTCAAACACTGCTGTTCCCCAGCAATGCCACCAGCTCACACCACATAGGCTCCCACCCTACAACCCCTCACATACCTTCTACACCCATGTTTATTATTGTACACACACCCTGACATGCACCCTCTCTTGAAATGCCCTATTCACACACTATCATACCATTTACATACACACTTTTCTACACCTACAACACATCCCCACTACACAGTCACACACCCAAACACCCCCCACATCCCAAACTATCCACACCCAGTTTGTCTACACGTGTCCTCCAGCACATGTACACTCTCCCAACACACTCACAAATACACAAATACCCTCTCCACCAACCTTGCAGATACCCACATACATTTCCATTCAGGCCCAGAGTACTCCCTATTCCTCACTCTTCCCACCCACCTCCAACTAGACTGTAAGTTGCAGGACAGCAACAACCACATTATCTTCAGCATCTAGCAGAACACCAAGCATATATTACATAATAAATATCATGGAATGATTAAGCAGAGAAACATTTCATTTATCCCAACTCACAGGATCTCCCCAACCCATAGAGAACCCTTCATCACACTAACTCACGCTCTTATAGCCCAATAGTATATCTGTTGAGCCACTCACTACTCTAGATGCATCAACACCAAAATGCAGAATCCTATCCTCCATTAAAAACACACTTCCATAGCCCCCACATACACCTGCAACACACATCCATGCTCAACATCCATCAATGCCTAACACAATGACAATACAAAACACACAACATACATCAGTGTACAACATGCATCAAAACATGTACTCACACTTCAATTTCACATTTATCTTAATACCCAACTACTTACAAGTTGTTCCTTACCTAAACCCAAATCAAAACATACAAAATAAGATGTGACACACTTAGACACACACACAGGCACAAACACATCCTAATGTAGTCTCACAGTGGAGGCTGCAACCACTGCCCAGCAGCAGCCCAACCTCTCCATCAGCCGAATTGGGCTCCACCACGCACATTCACCTGTAGACCCTCCCTTTGGAGCTTCTCCCAGCCCATCTCTCAAGAGCAAGCTGGGAACAAGGAGGCAGGCCGTTCCCGGCAGGAGCACGGGGACAGAGGAAGCCCAGGCTCTTGAACCCCAGCCCTGCCCTGAATGTCCTGGGTAAGCCAGCTACACAGCAACTGCTGGACACAGTCACTGCCCCTCCCATCCCACTCCCCCCAGACCAGACCAGCCCCCACCCTCTGGACCAGCCTCTCCCTGGTCTTTGTAGGAGACTGAACTAGTTAAGGCAAAGGGGCACTAAAGGAGGATGTTGGGTTGTCAACTTCCACGGAAACAGATGAAGAAACTCTATTCAACTGAACAGAAAAAAAATTTGTCAACAGAAAGCTAAAAATAGGCTTAAATTGAATTTCAACATAAGAGAAAGAGAAAGAGAGAGAACAGAACGTGAATGAATAAAACTAAAACACACCTGTGCCAGGAGTTGCATAAATGAATCAACAATATCAGGATGATCCCTGGGCCCTAAAATATAATAAAGATGGAACTTAAGAAAAATCATACAAACAGCAACTCAACCTCATATAGTTATGTGGGACTGAGAGCCTGCAGGGAGACAGCGTGGGGGCACATGAGCAGCAGGAAGCAAGATAAAGAAACAAAACATACAAAAACCATGAACTGGGAGAAGCCCAACAGAAAGAGACGGCAAAGTGAAGGACGGGCCTGCCCCAGCTCCCCCCAAGGGGCCTTCCACCTACTCCCACTCCTCCTCAGGCCAGCCCCCCGATCCCTTGGTGCTTGAGCTATTGTGGACTCCACATAGCTAAAGAAACAGTTCCCGCACTCTCACTGCGGCTTCTGACAGGCTGGAATAATCCTACACTGCTTCTTAGTGTATACCTCCCCATCACAGCCATGGAAGAGGAGAGCAGGACTGGTTGTGTGGGTCTTCAACATCTCCATCTGAGACCAGATGGTCTAGGGCATCAGGGCCTCACTAAGTGCATCTCACTTTAGTGGCCTTAGGGCTCTTGGCTTGCCCAAAGAAAAGGATTGTATTTGGCCCACTTAAATCAGAGCATTCCTTTTGAGTAGGAATATATCTGAGTGTACTACAGGGCTGGCAAGGCAAGTTGCTGGCAGGGCTCAGGGAAAATATACAGCATCATAAGGCTCAAAATGAGAGCCCTATCCAAGCAAAGTTCCCTCCATAAGGACAGAGAGCCAAGCTCAAGGGTAAGGACCAGCTTCCACCATCTGAACATGCCAAGAAAAAGGGAAACCAGTCCACGTCTCACCCCATAGAGGTAAGGCAGAAACAAGGAAGCCTAAACTGGGATGGCATAATAGGTGTGGGGGCCGTTCTGCCCAGTAAGACAATCAACAGCCCCAATGAATACGATGTTGGAAACCTCCACCTCCAGTTCTGCTAACTCATGGCAAGAACAAGACATGCCCAGGCTTCTCTACTCACAGGATGAAGGGGTGCAAAAACATCTCCCTGAGATACCACTAAGTAGCTGTGTGATCTTGCGCAAGCCACAAACACTCAGTTTCTCCTCTTAACACAGAAAACAATCTCTTCCCCGTTTCTCCAGTGTACTAGGAGCCAGTAATAAAGCTTGTCCCTCTCATCCCTGAACCCAGAGTTGCTCAAGTCCCAGAAAGGCCCAAAGTGTTCCATGCCTGGGTCCTTCTTCGTAACAGTGGGTTCAGTGATCAAGTGGCCTCCCTCTAGGTAGGTCAAATATGGAGGAAGAAAGGTTCCACAGGCAGGGAGCCTTCATATTCCTTTATTTAACAATGTCTGAGGCCTGCTCTTTGCTGGCCTCATTCTGAACACTGGGGATTCAGAGAAAGGAAATTCAACCTTGCCCTTCAAGTTCAGTCTATGAAGACAGACATGACTGCTGTCGTGTGTGGCTGATGCTGTATCAGCAGGCAGTATAGAATGTAGTTTTGGCTATACTAGAAGTACTGAACTCTGCCTCAGAGATGTTTTTCTAAGGACTAAGGCAGTCTTCCTCCCAAAGCATGAAGGAGTGAGAGTTCTTCCAATACAGGGTAAATGCAGGGCAGTCTAGTCTGAGGAGAAGGCACAGATTTAAATAGGACATGGCAAGTAAAGAGTTAGTGTGCTATGAAATCTGCAATCAAAAGGTCATTGGCAGGGGAGAACATCAGAGGTACACCAGAGCTTTGTCATATGGGTGGGAAAGGGGCAATAACCTGAAGGTAATAATTAAAGACTTTAAGCCAGGGAGGAAAATATGCTCAGACTTGTGTTTTATTAAGAACATTATGACTGCTATATGCAAAATAAATTGGACAGAAGGACAGACATGAAGGCAGAAGGCTATTGAGGTAATTCAGCTGAGACCCTAACCTGAAGCAGAGGCCACAGAGGGTGAGGAGGAGTGGGCCAACTGAGGAATGAATAGAGCCATCATGGGAACTGTCTCAGAGGCAGTACAAGGAAAGGAAAGGTGAAGTTGAAACACTTGAGTTTTTGGCTCAGGATTCTCCCCAGTTTGAACATATCCCATCATCGCCCACAGAAAGAGAGGTCAGGCCGACAGGACCAGACTCTGAGGATATGAGCAGACAGTACTCTGGGCTCCAGCTGAGATCCCTAATGGGTCTCAAACATGAGGCCACAAATCCAAACAAGACTCATAAGGCTGGTGGAGCAGCGCTGTCACTTTCCCAGGTAAGAAGCCTGGATTAGACAGTAAGCAAAGGCTAGACACCTGCTCCCAGCTCTCCAACTCTAAGGCAGAGGGCCACAGGGAGTGGCAGCTTGGACCATCACCAAAGGTACTAGGCTTTGGATCTACAGTTTTTCTTCTTTTGGCTTTTTGAGAGGTCATCTCACTAAGCAGTCCAGGCTGCCTTGAGCTTTGAATCTTCCTGCCTCCTGAGTGCTGGGATTATAGGCATGTGTACCACACCTAGGTAAAAGGAATAAATCCTAATTGGAGTGGTGAGCAATGTACCCCCAGCACTCTAAGTACTTCATGTGCAAAAACCCCAAGCCAGGGCCCCAAAGGGAGCAACCTGAGTATCTGTAACAACCTATCAAGTGTGTGATAACTACATTTCACAGGTTTGAAATGAGGCTCGGCAAAGGTAAGTGACTTGCCCAAGGTCACACACCTAGTTGGTGGTGAATGAGTTTAGAATCTAGACTTGAAAGTCCATATGCTTCCCACTTTTTATTATATCCCAGAGGAAAAGTCATTCTAGTGCCCAAAGTCCCTCAGAGGCTCATCCCCACCTTCCCCCATATCCAGGCTGGCCCTGAGCCTAGTAGGCCAGTAGAAGGCATCATTCACCCTCTTATCCACTTCAACCTAAAGTGTCAACTATTTGTTAGGTGGCAATTGTGCTGTACTTCATCCCACAAGTTTCCCGAGTCTCATGTGTGACTCAGGGGACAAAGGAGAACAGAGTGAGTAGCTTTGGCTCCCCAGTCAGGGAAGCAGAGGCAGTGGCAGTGGCAGCAGCAGCAGAGACCCTGGTCAGAACCTACCTTGCTGGAAGAGAGTGAGTGTGACGGAGGTGACGAGCAGGAAGAGGGCCTCGATCGGGGGAAAGTGGGCAGGCTCATGAGCAAAAATGTGGACCAGCTACAACAAAGCAAGGAATGCTGCTCAGCAGAGGCCCATGTCACCAGGACAGGTCAACATTCCTAGAACATAAGAGGGGACCCCAGCCACAGAAGCTGTCTCACAGACCCCCACCCAGGATCAGATCTCTGACTAGGATGACTCTAGAACACTGGCTGTCCAAGCCAGAAGACTCACCTGTCGAGTGAGGTCAAGAGCAGAGGCCTGGGGGATAGTGCTGTACATCCGACCCAGCATTTCACACAGCTGTGGCACCATGGGGGCAAAGTCATCCAGCAGTGTCTTTACAGATTTCTCAAAGATAGCACATACCGCCTGGGAAGAAAGTAAAAGGACCTTGGTCGGCAGGTCACAAACGCCTGGAATAGAACCAAAGCCCTGAACTAAAGGGGCTTAAGAAGGGATCCTGATCTGGAAGTCTGGCTGAGCCCCACAGACCAAGGGCAAACAATCTGACCCTCACCCCAAAAGGCAGGAGTCAAAAAGTCCCTCTATAGAGGGGCACAGGCTGTATCTTTGTCACTTAACTCCTGTCACTTACATCTCCACCATTTCCTTTCAGGGAGCACCAACAAAAACTAGAATTGAAAAAGGACCAAAGGCAAATCTTTGATGCTGCAGCAGATGCCTGGCTACCACTCAGACCTAACATAACAGTCCTTTCACTGAAAATCCCTTGGAATACCAGAGGGTTCTAAACTGGAGCAGGAAGTTGAACAGAGATTCCTTGAATCAGTGGGGCGAGATTTCCCTATCCTGTCTCCTCGAGATCATCACAAGCCCAAGTGGGCAGCAAATTTCATTCCTGTTCCACCTCAGCAGTCACCATGGGAGCAGAAAGCAAGAGTCAGGGCTCACCTCAACCACCTGGGCATCATTCAACCACTTGCTCAGCACCTTCTGGATAAGCTGGAAGACCTGCTGCAGTACCACCACCACCTGAAGACACAGGGATAAGTGAGGTGCCCCACCACCACTGCCACCCACCTGAGAGGGACCTGGTGGTAGACAAAAACAAGGAGTTCAAACCATTTTCTCCAACTGCACATTGTGGACTCAGTGCAGGGTACCCCTGAGGAAAGAGCAGTTTGCTGAAACCTTCAGGGACAAAAAGGAAGAATATCCTGAATTCCAGGGGTTATCTCAGAGTAAGCTTCAATCTACAAAGCAGGGACATCATGAGTGCTTCATAATATTATGGCAACTTTGTAAGCTTTTGATGAAACTGAGCATGGTGGTGCACACCTGTAATCCCAGCACTCAGCTGGCTGGGGCGGGAGAATCGCCACAAGTTCAAAGCCAGCCTACATAGCAACATAGTGAGTTCAAGGCCAGCCTGAAATATACAGTGAGACCCTATCTCAACAATAAAATAAACAACAACAAAAAAAGAACCACCACTCCCTATCTACTTCTGCTCAGTAAAACCAAAATAATAGGGTACCTGCCTGAAGAGGTAGAGATTTTGTCTCACCCAAACAGGCCTGGGGTATGGGAGCTCCCAGACAGCATATGAAGTAATAGAGATCAGACTGTGGGCCTATGAGGTGAGAGATGGCAGGAAGATGACCATCACAGAGGCAGGGGCTCTGGACAACACTGGCCCAAGGTAACTGAAACTGGGGCAGGGAGTTGAACTATAGGGTCAAGATGCCATGGCTTCCTTGTCTCCAGGAGAATTCCTGAACAGAGTTCTGGGATCAGTGGCCAAAGTAGTCCCTCATGTTTGTACAGAATTTTACAGTATGCAAGCTATTCTCACTTGAGACCATATCTGCTGTCCAACACAGTCCTACCAGATGAGCAAGCCAGATATTCTGAGGTTCATAGTTCGAACGGGAAACTGAGTTTACCTCAGATCAAATAGCTTATAAGGGGTTACTCCTGTGCCCAAGCTTATCAACACATTTGCAGAAATCTGTTTACGTGTATTTCCTCTAGACTTGGAGCAACTCAAAGGCAAGAATCATGACATGTGGAACACATGAGTATCCTCGATGTCTGCAGGGTACAGTGAGTGTTAAAGAGAAGGCCCCATAGAGTTGGGGTGAAACAAAGACCCATAAGAACAGCTCTTGAGGATTGAAGGATAATGTCAGTGTCCCTCGGGAGCAAACAAACATGAATGACATCATCCCAGTTGGGCTGGGGACAAGAAAAGTATCATTCAGAGGGTTAAATGAAACACACTACTGCTTCATTCCACTTGGAGGTGGTGGTAAATGATAAGGTCATTCCTAGGGTCAGAGGACCAAATACATTATCCCTGTGGGGCCGGGGGAGCAATGACCACATTACCCATAGAGTTGGGGAGTAAAAATGACATTCTCATGCGGGAGGTAGCAATGGCAAAGGCAATGTCACCCACAGGGTTAGGTCCCTGTGGCACTGGCAGCTTCCGGAGCTCAGGGCCTTCATGATCGTCCTCATGATGACTGACGTCCAGTGTTGTAAAGAGATTGGAAAGGAGCCCCAAGATGTGGACAATGGCCAACTTGTTGGAGGGATTGGGCTATGGAGAGAAGCAAACCAAGCTCAGATCTTCTGGTTCCTGATTGGTCCCCAGATCACTCTGCCTCAGTCCTAAAGGCCAGTTCCAACCCCATCCCTTGGCAGTCACAGCTCACTAGAGGAAGCCCAAGTCCCAGCACTGCTTCTTGGCCCCAGAGCTCACTCACTATCTCTTCTGCCAGCTTCTCTAGCTGCTGGATATACGGTGAGATGAGTGAGTGCAGGTTCTTAAGGATCTCCTCCACCTGCAGCGCTGACAGCAGGAAGCCCAGTGCCTGCATCAGCCACATGCATTGGCTTGTCTGTGGGGCAGAAAACACAGATGGTCCATCCTGACCACATCTGGTTGTGGAGGAAGGAGAATGAGCCTCTTGGGGAAAGAGTCAAAAAGAGAGAATAAGAGATAAGGGGTAAATGTAGAAGACAGGATTTGGGGCATAACAGATTCCTATAAGACCCTGGAGGAAACCCGTAGAAACTTTTGAGCCATACCTTGTGGATCTGTTTCATCAGTACATCCTGGAAATAAAAGAAGGAACATGCTATTAGGACAGTGCAGGGTAGCCTGAGGCCCATTACCACTGAGAATGTCCCTTACCTGGGAGACAGCTACGATGTTGGCAGCATAGGGTGGCAAATCATACTTGCACTCTCGGCAGATCTTCTTGAGGGTGGACACAGAAGAGACAGACAGCTCAGGATTGCCTAGGGCATGCAGCACAAGAGGCAGGACACTGTTGATCATAACAGGGTGGTCAGCCAGCCATTCAGACAGAGCTCCTGGAGGAAATAGAAAGGGAAGCATCTCTGAGGCAGGCCAGGCTGGCCATGTACCACATGCCTGAGGCAAGCTGGGCTCCTGGCAGGGTCAAGTTGCAGTTCCACTGCAGGAGTGCTTGCTCAGAGGACACAATAGACAAATATGCTTATGCGTGTGCAAACATGAACCCCACATCTGAGGAACAAGAAGGAGTCACTCAGGAGATGTCCAGAACTGCTGTTCCATTGACGGTGAACTAGCCTCACTGAAATGCATTTCACTACACTGTAGGAAGGACCCCAAGACTTGCCAGGACCTGCAGCTGGCTGCTATGCTATGTATGGTGGTATATGTCTCTCTTTTTGGACAAGACCCACCAGAAATGGGTGTTGTGGCTCTAGGAATGTGGTCATGGGTGTATAACTGGTCTCACCAATAGTGAACATGACAGTATCTGCTAGCTGCACATTGCTGATGCTGATCCGTGGGATGAGACCAATGAGCCCAGGCACCACATCAGAATAGTTGACATCGATGGTCTCTGCGATGGATTGGAAGCCATAGAGCAGGGCCTCTGTATGCTAGGGAAAGAGGATACCAGGGGCTTAGCTGAGGAGGAGGGTATGATAGGTCAGGGAACACTGAGGGAATCAGCCTTGGGATGTACCTGCCAGGAATAAGGCTCCTCTGAGCTGGTGAGCACACGGCCCAGCTTGTCATAGAGGTTGCTGAGCAGCTCGGCCCCCAACATTTCATAGACATACATGAGTGTGTCTGAGATGTCCACCCTGAAGAGCAGATGAAGGCCTTTTTACTGCCTGGATCATGATCTCAAGCCCAAGAGCCCACCCCAAACCCTCACAACTCTGCAAAGATCCCTCAAGACCAGAGAAAGGAGCCCAAGAATTTAGAAATCCTAGCTTGGGTCCTTTCTCTTATTGCTTTTGACTGCCTTTATAGTTAGTGTTGGCCTGCTACTATCACCTGTAAATTCGGAACTGCTCCTTCTCATCTGAGGACCAGAATCCATATTCTTCATCAGAAGGGAACTGGGCCTTATGCAAAAGCACATCCACCAGCTGGAAGTAGACAGGGCGGTACACCTGCTGGTACACAGCCTGCTTCTCTGCCTCGAAGGACAGAATGTCATCCTGAGAGAACCAGAGAAGAGAGTTAACCACCATATATCAGACATGGAAGCCAATCATCTACCCTCTTCATGGTGGCCCAGTCCAACTGAGAGTCCACCAGACATACCTGCAGTGTGTACCAGAAGGTGAGAGTTAGGGAGCTAGTGGTCTCATTGACAGGATAATGGCCAGGGATGCCAGTGCAGAACATGATCATGTTGACAAGTGCCAGGAAACTCTGCCAGTGCTCTACTTGGTCCAACAAGGCCCTGGGGAGGAAGAGACATAATAATGTTATTCCACTGCCTGAAGGTGAGTGTCTCATACTCCCATCTATTAGAAGGCTTTGCTATCCCACCATCAGCTGCCCCACTCCCTACCGGGAATGGTTTTCACCCAGGGCCACAGCGATGCGACAGATGCCATGGGAAGTCTCCATGTCCCCATTCTGCACTGCCTGTCGCAGTTGTTCCTGTAGTCCCAGTACCAGAGGGATGAGTTTCAGAAGTGTGTTCACGTACCTAGGGCATAAAATGAGGAGACCCATCAGAGGTGTCTGTCCTACTCCTAGTGCTATGACAGAAAGGCACAACTATCTCCCTATCTTTCATCAAAGCCCCCTACTATCAAATCTTGAGTAAACAAAAGGAGGTCAGGTACTACACAGTAGCTTTGATGTTGTTCATGTTAGAATGAGCATTAGATCCCAGACATCCAGGAAAACTCTGGGAAGGAAATATGAGAAGATTAATGTGATAGGTTGAATTGTGTCTTCCAGTTAGACAGTTGATGAATTAAGATTTTTAAGGAGGTTAGGATGAAATGAATGACAGTAACATCTATTTGGGGAGCAAGGTGCCAGGAAGAAGACCACTGTTGTGTGTGACAATCAAAAAGGTATGTTGTTAGGAGTGGTGGCACATACTGTAGTCCCAGAATTTGGTAGGCTGAGGCAGGAGGATTGCCACGAGTTCAAGGCCAGCCATAAACTAGTGAGTTTAAGGCCAATCTGAACTAAAACTAAGACCCTGCCTCAAACCCTACAGCCCCCGAAAAATGTATGTTCAAGTTCTAACCTCCACTATCTCAAAATGTGAATTTATTTGGCAAAAGGGTCACTGCAGGTGAGGTCATACTGGAGTAAAGTAGCTTCCAATCCAATGTGACTGTTCTTATAAGACAACTGTGAAAACAGAGACATGCAGGGAGAATGTCAAGTGAGGACAAAAGTAGAGATAGCAGTTATGCAATTCCAATCTAAGGAATGCCAAAGATTGTCAGCAAACCACCAGAAGCCAAGACAAGAGTGTCCATAGGTTTCAGAAGGTGCAGAGCCCTGCTGACATCTTGATTTCAGACTCTCAGCCTCTTCAATTGTGAGGCAATTGATCGGTTGTTTACAGTAGGAGTTTACTGTACTCTGTTGTAGCAGTCCTAGGAAACCAATAGTCAGTTTTAGGGGAGGTCAAACAAGGGTGGGAACACTAAGAGCACTGTTAAATAAAGAAGACAGCTGGGTATGGTAGTACATGCCTGTAATCTCAGCAATTGGGAGGCCATGGCAGGAGAACTGTGTGAGTTCAAGGCCAGCCTGGGCTATACAGTGAGTTCAAGGCCAGGTTGAACTACATAGCAAGACCCTGTCTCAAAAATAAACAAATAAATAAATGTAGCAACAGCTCTTGAGAGATTGGTCCATAATCTTTACCATCAAATCCCAACTCCTGTGTAGTCTAGAGGCAGTAGGAAGAACAGAAGTAGATGATGAACTCAGAGAGAACTGAGAAGCAAAATAGCCAGGGCTTAATGATTGACTGGATACAAAAATAGAAGGAGGATAACCCTTCAACTAAGTATAGGGTAGAACTACTTACTGAAACCTGGAGGGGACAACAGTGAGCAACAGTAATACCTTTAATGGGAGGAGTTAAGGTAATAGGTGTTAAATTCAGTATTAGTCACAATATACAGGTAGAAGTATTTAAAAAGATACCATATAAAATCCTCAAGTCTACTGGACCAGTTAGAGCAAGAGACATAGATCCTGAGACTGGGAGTGTGGCTCAGTGGTAGAGCAATTGCCTATCACAACAGATATGAGAGGAGACAGACAGAAATATAGAGATAGAAAGGGAGAAGAGGGGCTGGGGATTTAGCTCAGCAGCATATGCGCCTGCCTTACAAGTACACGGTCATGAGTTCGATCCCCAGTACCAAAAAAAAAGAAAAAAAAAGAAAGAGAAAAGAAGGAGAAGGAAAAAGGAGGAAGAGAATATGAATATACGCACAGGAGTGGCACATACATGATAGTCATCAACTAATACCTGGTAATTGAAGCTATAGATGGAAGTAGATAAAAACTGTCCAGGGAAAAAGCAATGAAAGAGAGAAAAGAAGACAGTCCAAGTCAGAGCCCTGAAGCACAATGATGCCTAATGGAGGAGCAAAGGAAGCTCAGTAAAAAATACAAAGGAGACAGAGAAGGCTAACTCCATTCCATCCTGTGGGGATCAGATTAAGCAGAGAAAGCCACACACTCTGAGGTAATTAGATGCTTAGGACCCCTCTATACTGCAAATCATAGTGTCACCATAGCAATCTATGGAGCAAAAAAGGGGCTAAAGCATGCAGGAGGAATTCTATCTGAACTTGCTCCAAGCAGGTTTCTAGACAATAGCCTCATAACCTTAAGTGGGAAAATAAGAAAAAGACAAGAGACAACCACCCAGAGATATGGGTGTCCCTCTCCCATCTCCATTCTGGTAAGAAAAGCCATCCATTCCAGAATACTCCCAGTTCAGTGACAGCTCCAGAGGGTGCCGCCTGGAGACAGCTGGGATGGCTTCACTCTCATGACCCTGACACAGGCAGCACCACCAGACAATGGATACCTTCAGGCCAGACTCTGGCACAAGGAGCAGTGGCAGGGTCAAGCTATGTCCCACAAGCTCCCCAGTAGCTGTGATGGAGTCAGAAGGAAGTTCCCTATTCCCTAAAGCATCCCCACTATATTCCAAGACTTCTTCCACCTGCTGTCTAGAAGACAGCAGATATCCAGTCAACGTTCTTAGTTTGTCTCATTTGAGCCTCATAATAGGATAAATCAAGGACAACATAGTCTAGAAGGACTCAGAGTTCTACACGAGATCAAATAACAACTTAGAGACAGAGTCTAGGATGCAACAGAGTCTAGGATGAACTGCTATATATATATATTTCCTTTTTAGGGCCCCAAAAGAAATTTTCCCAAAGAATTTATGCAGATCTCACTTTATATGTCCAATCCTAAGAATAGGAGTCTTTAAATGCCCTTTCTCCTCAGAGAAAAGCTGATCTAGGATTAAAAATATACTTTAGGAAAAAAAAGATACATTTCAAAGGAGAGAGCTAGGAAGCAACAACAACTGTGGAGTAGCTAAAGGATGACCAGAGTGCAAGCGCAGCTGGAGAGAAGGCTGATGTGTCAGGTCACCTAGGGCAGGCAGTGCACAGATAAGCCAGGAATCAGACACTGAAGGTGTCCAACATAGGAAACAAAACTGTATAGAAGAAAGCCCAAATTTTGACTCTGGGCTGAGTTCAGCCCATTTATGGGAAAAACTCCTGCAGAGATTTCCTTCCACCTAAGCACTCATACCTGAGAACTGTGAGTGGACAAAAGAGCAAGCCCAGGGCCCCAGAGGTTTCTAGATTTGGTGGAAGAAGATTGGAAAGATGTTTTTACAACAATCACTGAGGTTGAGTTCAAGAGGCTTGGCTTCAGTTGGTCAGCTTGAGCAGCCAGGGCAAGGCTACTGGAGGCTCCTTGGCTGCCACTCACACAGAGCTCAGCCCAGACATGCAATTAGAGCTCTGGGAGCTGAGCTGCAAAAATGGGAAGAGTTGCTAAGCAACCAAGGGGCTGCAGCCAATGGGTGCACAGGAGACTGTGGGTTCCCTCACTGGCTCCTAGCTCTCTCATTCGTTTAGAAGAGAAGGGGCATCAATTACCTTCCAAAGCCCTTGAGATGGGGCTGGGTGGGTAAACTTGAGTGTATCTAAGGACATCTCATATCACCCAGGTATGTGCTTTGATCAGTTCCTCTTAGCCACCAACTGTCTGAACCCACTTAGCACTTGGACTTTAGGCAGCCAAGAGAGGCCTTAACCTGGGACTTGGTAAATCTTGGAAAATCTGGGAAGCAAGTGTATTAACTACCAATGTAATAATTATACCAAATAGCAACAAATGTAGCTTATGGAGTATACAGGAACCATGCTGAACACTTTACAGACATACTCTTAATCTCTATATCTATATATCTATATCTATATCTATCTATCTATCTATCTATATATATATATATATTTTTTTTTTTTTTTTTTAAACCAAGGATCAAATTCATGACCTTGTATTTTCTAGGCAGGTATTTACACCACTGAGCTAAGTACTGGCCCCCAAAATTCTTTTTTTTTTTTCTTTCTTTTTAAAAAGCAACCCTAATCCTTTGCTTAAATTTTTAAAAGGCAATGGTTAAGCACATTATCTATGTATGTGGGTGTGTTTCAGCCACTAACTATATTGCCTATAGCATCATTCAGGTTCTACTTCTTATGACCAGTTCTAAAAGAAAACAGCTTAATGAGTTTAACAATAATTATGTATATTTCCCTCCTCCTCTTCCTCTTCCTCCTTCTTCATAAAGTTAATCTGAACACATGGACTAGGGATGTAGTTCAGTGGTAGAGCACTTGTTTAGCATATATGAGGCCTTGGGTTCGGTCCCCTGCACCACACATACACACAAAAAACTCCAAAATAAAAACTTATCACATATGGTAGAAAGAGAGAACACAAGCACACAACCACACACATAAAACATGTAACATATGAATCACCTATATGTACACATAAGTGCTGCTAACTCCCCCACCCCTAGCAGAGGCCACAGAAGAACTTCCATTATTCAAGGAATCAATATATTCTTCACTGAATACCAGTGGTTGGTCTTTGCACATTAGGTTTCCTATTTAAACCTTTGTAACAACTCTATGTGTTTGATATGATCACCTCCATTTTACTGATGAGGAAACTGGGGCTGATAAGTGGCTGACCTAAGATCTCTGATTTAGTAAGTGGACCATCTGGGATTCAAACTCAGACATAACTAACTAATGCCAAGGCTTGAGCCACTGGCCACTCCTCCATGTAGTCTCACTTGTGGTTTTAGCTTTCAACTGGCAAGGATTCCCAAAATCCTATCTCTCAAATGTCAGTGTCAGAGCTCTAGTTTTGCCATTTCTAGTGCAACTTATACCAAAACTCTGAGCAGGCTATTTTATCGGCTTAAAATCCTTTAATAGCTTCACATCATCCTCAGGATGAAGATCACAAACAAGCCTGGTCCACAAGATCTACATGATTTAGGCCTCAATCTCCTACAACTATCTATGGTCTTTATACCCTGTTGTCTAATCCTACCTGGTGATTCTTCCATCTATCTGGAGCATTCTCTCCACATCCATCACTTCCACCTGGCTCTGATACAACTTTTCAAGCACAGCTTGGTGTCACTTTCTCAGGGAAGCCTTTACAGCCCTCAAACAAGGTTAAATGCCTCCTTGAGGCTCCTACAGCCCCCTACTTTCTGTATCAGTTTTCACTACATTAATAAGACTTGCCTACTCAGGTACCCATCGGATTGTTAGCACCTGACTCACAGAAATTAAAGCATCCAGCTGTGTCTTCCCAGTGTTCAGATCAGGGCCTAATACACCAGGTCCTCAACAAAAATTTGCCAAACATTTCACTACATTCACCTTCTTCTGGGTCCTTGAATACATGTACTACGGTGTTGCCCAACTCAGGTCTTTGCACTATTATAGTTTCAGAAGCTGGAAACATTCCCTGTCCTCTCCAAATCTCCTCCACCTCCTTCCCTCCCAACCAGGCAACTCTTTATTTTCACCCATTAAAAAAATCACCAAATGTTACCATGTGCCAGGTACAAATGAGATAAAGTAAAACGACAAAGTCCCTGTCCTCGCAGAGTCAAATGATTAATGGGAGAGATGTACAGACTTATAATGAGACCATATTATGGACTAAGAAGGGAAAAACAGGGAAAATACTAACAGCTCTAAGACAATATAACAGAAAAGACCAAACTTAGTCTTTTTTTTTTGGTACCAGGGATCAAACTCACGACCTCATGCTTGCCAGGCAGGTGCTTAAGCCACTGAGCTAAATCCCCAGTTCAAACTCAGTCTTAAAAAATCATGAAGACTTTGCTATGGAAGTGAAATAGTGAAACTGACATTGAAGCAGAGACTCAGGGGCTGGAAGGAGTATGGGATATGTAGAAAAAAACAATGAAATGACTGGATAGAGTGCAGTAAGCAATAAGGATGGCATGAGATGAAGTCAGCATTGCCACATTGTGTAGCATCTTTATGAGTCATGTTAAGAATACTAAACTTTGTCCTCAAAGCAGAGAGAAGCCACTAAATGGCTCTGATCAGAAAGAAAAAAATTAGATCCTTATTTTCAAAAAATCACAGTAGCTGTTAGGACAATGAAAGGTACAAGAGTAAAACACAGAAGACTGGAAGAAAGCTCTGCTGAAATGTTGGGAGAGGGATGACAACAGCTTGGAGTAGGGTGGTAGCAGTGGAAACTGAAAAGAATACATATGCAATGTTGTCAGGAGCAGAACAGGCTGGACTTAGTGACTGAATGAGAGAAAAAGAGTCAAATATTTCAGTTGAATAATTTGCTGGATGATTAGTTGTTTAATGTCTGCCTCATTCTCTTAACCATGTGCACAGGTTCAATATTTTATTTGATTCCTTGCTGGATTTCTAGCATAGGGCCAAGTATGCAGTAGGCAATTCATTAATGTTTACCAAACAGATGGATGAGTGGATGTGTGGCAGGACAAACAGGCTGTCACATTCTGAGCAGGTGGATAGTAGCTCACCTCTGGGCATCAGGCTGCGAGATGGCATTGACAATGGCCTCCACACTGCTGTCAAAGAGCTCTGAGTCCTGTAGAGCTGTGAAGGCAGCCTGAATGAGCGCCTCACAGTCCTGCAGTGGTACCTCCAGCTGTACCCAGCTGGAGAAGCACTTGAGCACCTTCTGACGCACACAGCTGGGTGAGCTGGGCTGCTGTAGCAGCTGTTCCAGCAATGGGAAGACAGCCCCACACTCTATTGCCAGGCTGGCACGCACCAGGCCTTTGCGGTACTGGGGTAGGCGGCTGGTTTGGAACTCCTCAGGCAACACTGTCAGCAGCTCTAGAAGGGCCAGGCAGCGGCCCTGGCCATCCACCGGTGAGTCCTCAGCCTGGAAGAGTCGTACCATATCTGCCACAGCACATGGCCAAGCATCAGGCATCATGCTGAGGGCCAATGAGGCCAGTGCTACACACAGTCGAGTCAGCACAATCTTGGAGCCACTGGCAAAGCGGGTGATCTGAGTGAAGAGCTGTGCCTTGAGGCTTTCATACTGATCAGTGGGGATGTCACTCCAATAACGAGATATCTTGATATGCAGGGCACTGGCCCCAAAGTACTGGATCTCAGGCACCTTGTTGGGCTGCAGCAGCTGCCAGCTGAAATGCCAGGCCTGTGGGGAGACCTGGGCCTGCATCAGCCACTTCTGAGCCAGGTTCTTGTTCTCAATGTTGGGGTCGTAGTACAACTGGTGCAGGGCCTGCAGAACGACACTGGACTGAGCAGGTGCTGGCTACTCTGGATCCTGCTAGAGCCCAGATAAAAAAGAGGAACTTGGTCCTGCAACACTATTCCTATACCCTAATTAGGAGACTGAGCACAAATGGGGAACTCGGGGTCCTGCAGTATTTCCTGGGCCCAAAGTCTTGTAAATACCTTGAGAGCTTAAGAGTTTGCCTACACTCTAACATATCCTCTTCTCCTTAGAGCAAAACATTATGGGTTCAGAGAGGGGAATCTTCATAGGAAAGCAAAAAGAGAAGACTGAGCTAAGATGAAGCATTTGAGGGCAAGGCCTAGGTAGAAGTAATGGTTCCAAGGGCATGAAGCTAAGCTTCAGATGAGCATAGAACACCTTGAAGGGCCCTGAGCCTCCCAGGCATAGCTGCTCATATCAACTCCAAAGCCATTTGTTCCCTCAGGATCATCCTCGCGTCACTCCAGACACTGGCACCAAAGCCAGTGTGAAATCGGAGCAGGTCTAAGATTCACACCAGGCAGTCCTGGGGCAGAGACATACTGGAATGGAGGATGAGAACACCCACCCCTTAGAGAGCATATGTGAGGGTTAAACCAGCTGATCTAGAGAAGCCTTGGCCATAGCTACAGCCCTGGCAAATGCCTAGCCTGGCTGACAGCAGAATCTCCAGGGACCTAAGTCTAATGGGACATCACGAAGTAAGAAAATAGTGATTAATCTCCCTGGTAGCACACAGAACAGGATGCACTGGCCAACTCAAAAGGCTAAGAGAGTCAGGCCAGGTACTTGACTCCTAAACAGACTAACTAGGCTTGACCAATTGTCCCTTGTTTGGCCTCTCAGAGATGCCAAAGGAGGCAGAAAACAAGCAGAAAGGATGCATCCTCACCATTTGCTATGACAAACAGGGTTTAAGAATAATAAGTGAACATCTGCAATCACTCCCTGCTTTCCAGCAAAGTAGCCTCATCTTCCCAGTCATCCCATGGGGCTTGCATTCCTGTATTCCAGGCTGCTGGGAGCTGAATTTAGAATAGAACCAGAGAAGCAGTTCTGAAAAAATGCTATGGACAGTGGGGGAGCCTGGGAGGGCCACTGCAGGGACTATGAGGGCAGGTAGGTAAGGAAGGGTCCTTTAAGACTGCCAGCAGCACCCTTGAGCCCAGCACAAAACAAAGGGAGTCAGCCCTGTTTCTCCTGCCTAGGAGTTTTGGTTTCCAGCCAATAAAGAAAGGACTCTTCTCCAAAGAAGAGTGAAAACATTACTCATTGTTTTAATTCTAGATATATCTTCTAAGCCCTTGACTGAACACTGTCAGGTCCAGGATGGTTCAGCGTTCCTGTGGTTGAGGGTGGAGAAGGGGGCTGAGCGCCCAGGAGGTCTCCTAGGTGCCTAGTTTTCTCTGGCACAGCTCATGCGTTTCCCATGGAGCTGGACAACAGCCAGGCTAGCTAGAAGTCTAAAATATCAATCACCCTGAAGGGAACAGCCCAAGACCCTAAAGTATCTGTCCATAGGGGTCCTGTGTTTAAAGAAAGGCAAAAATAACTCATTAGGCACTGCAACACTGCTGTCCTGCCTGCTCAGAGACAGCAAAGGCCAGGTGCTCCGCAGGCACCATCCCAGCGGGCACCTAGCCCAAGCCTGAGCTCTGGCATTAATGTCAGTCCCCAGAACTTTTGCTCTGTCACTGGAGTGCCCACCCAGAACCCTCATACCTTCTCCACGTTCTCCACAGTGAAGTCCAAGGCTGGTGCTGCTCCAGCCCCTGTGGCCCCCGACTGCTCCTCCCGCCGCTCCATCTCTGCTCCCTTTCTCACAGGGAGGTGGGCCCCAATCTGACTCCTGCTCCAGCCCCTTGGCTGCCGGTTCCCTGCTAGACTCCGGCTTGGGTGCCCAGAGAGTGCTGGGGTGATGGGGTGCCCAGCGCAGGCATGGCTGCCGAGGCCTCCCCACCTCGGTTGGGGATGGGGGCTTTCCAGAGACCAACACGGAAGCCCTTAGGAGACCCACTTAGGAGGACTCCGAGGACGGAGGCGCCAGTGAGAACTCTCAGGCGTGGGTCTTGGTGGTAGGTCACGGCTCGGTCCCTAGAATAGGTGAGGAGGAAGTCATAGGGAAGGGAGGCCTACGAGGGAAACCGAGGGCCTGCCCCGTGAGGGGTCCCAGGGTAGACGGCCAGTACCGACAACACCTTCCGTCTAGGTGGGCTCTTGGGTGCTACAAGGAGGTCACGGGGCTGGGGGGGGGTCACGCGGGAGAGAGCCCTTCGCGAGTTACGGAGGCATCCAAGGAAGCGCAGGACTGTAGCTTCGCGAGTCTGGGGCAAAGAGTCCGTGACGATGAAGGGCTGTGGTAGATCCCCTCCGTTCGGCCAGGCCCGCGCGCTCTGCCCACAGCCAGGCTTTGGCCCCTCTATTGCCGCTGCCTCCACCCCAGTGACTGACAGACAAGCCGGCCTGGCCCGGACGGGGCGGAGACCTCAGCAAGGCACGGGCTGACCCAAGCGCCTGTCCCTAGCACTATCAACTCAAGTCCCCAACCCCAACTGTCCAGGCCCGGTCCGGCCCGTCCCAGCCCAGTAAGGCCCAGCGGAACTACGTGGAAACTCATTCCGGGTCCTTGGCCTTGTCCTCGCGCCAGCCTGCGCGCCCCTGAACAGGCGGCGGAGCAGCTCGCTGCCCGAGGCCCTCGCCGAACCAAGGACCCACCGCTTTGCACCCTGGGAAACGTAGTCCTTTATGAGCCTAGCCGAAAGGTGGCGCTGGGAGGGGGTTTGGACCGGAGCACGTGTTTTGGGGGTCGGGGGACCCCGCTACCAAGGCAGACAAGCACTCCCACTACTACCAGAGTGGGGCGCTGCGACGCAACTCTGGGAATAGGTGATATAAGGCGCTTGTGAATAGAAGTGGAAGTCAGGACTAGAAAATGATGAGGAGACCAAGTTACTCTGACGCTCCGCTGCGGTTACGTGATCGGGCCGCGGAAGGGGGTGTTTGGAAAGAAACCGTCAGCACCACCCAGAGAAGAGGAAACCGGTCTTAGCAAGCCTCAGGAATAAAGGACCACCACTAGGAAACTAGGAAATCATATACCATGGACAGTGCTCCGAGACTTTCCACAAGCTTTTATGTACAACGTGAGTAGAGTGCTAGGGGCAGTATTTCATACACCTTAGGTGTAGTTCTCTCAGCAGGTGAGTATTTTCATTCATCGTTTTCAAATGAGACAAGAAACTAATTTTGGGGAAAGTTGTTTATCTTACCCCTGTTCACGTAGCTAGAGTGACAGAATCTAGCTGTAGACCTGGTCTGCTCCAAAACCCAGAAGGTCCTACCTCTTACCTCTCCAGTAGTCCTTGTATTAACTCCTTCCAGCGATTCCATCATAGAAGGAAACAAAAAATTAAGAATGAAAGGACCTCTATACGTGTGTTCGAGTGGAGGAAGCTAGCACTGGCAGCAACTGCCAAGCCCGGAGACAGTCGATGAAGGCTCCCCCAGAGGAGGAGAAGTTTGATCTGAGCTTGAAGGTTAGGGAAAGCCTAGGGAAGAGAGCAGCTCACTTAGCTGGTAAGCAAAGTCCAATGAGACTCTAGTCACTCATCAAATCTTTGTTAAGAAAGTGTTTGAAGAACACTAGTAGTTTGTTACTGTTTTAAGGGGATGTATAAGGGGTGAGGAAGAGAGTGGTGAAGAATAAATGAGGTGAAGTTGGAAAGACAAGTTGAGAGCAATAATTGGGAGTCTGAACATTACCCAAAGTGCAGTATGAAACTGTTGCTGGCAGCTGACTAAATTAGAAATATTATAGGCAGTGAGATAGGGTTGGGTCCTCAGTGGAACCAGTGCGACACCTGGCAGCTGCGGGGAGACTGATGCCTCCTGCTGTGGGCCAGGCCTCAAGACAAAAGACCAAACAAATGCACCCATATCCTGAGGATTGATACCCTAAACAGTTCCCATCCCCCTAGGAAAGAGTCACTGCTCCATAAGAATGCCTGCTTTCTAGGTGACTCGCTTCTCCATTTGTCCCTAATGTAATCAATTTTACCTGAACTATTGATCTTATTGGCTAACTATAGTTATGTCCCACCTTATGCCCATCTGCCTTGTGAGCTCCCAGTCTTTCCCCACCTTGAACCCATGGTTTAAAGTCCCTGGAAAAGACAAGAGTCCTTGGCAACCCGCTCAGGACCCCTGCTGTCTCTCTCTAGACATAAGCTTTCTTTCTCTCGATAAATAGATTCTACTCTTAACCTCTGTTGTTCCTAAAATTCATTCTTTGATTTTAAAGAACACAAACTCACGGACATAGTAGGTCAGGATTTTCATTCCCCTTTATCAAAACCATGAGGGGATTTCTTTTTAGAAAAATCTATCTGCAGTGTTTTAAGGAGGAAAAGATAAAGGCAGGAGACATTTGGGAAGAAAGAGGAAGCCAAAAGAAACTGATTCCAGACCTGTATATAGGATGTGACCTGGTGGTGCTGGCTGGAAATTTCTATTGGGAAGCGGAGGGTGTGCTAATGGTGCAAATTCTGGACTGGAGAAGAAGTACTTATTCCAATGAGGGACAAAGTGAAATAATACATTACTGGAACTTGGCCCAGAGGCTACAACTTGGCCAATGTGTTTTCTTCCTTTTTTTCAATCCAGGATTCCTTCTGCTCATCCCAGCAGATTCCTCTGGCAGAGAAAGAAACCAATAGCTCCTGGACATAATTCCCAAACACTCTGTAGGAAAAATGGACTGAAATAGGACCTGGGGAGAGTTAGGGATGTTTTTGAGGGCAGAAGAAAGGGGATCTTCAGGAAGGTGGGTAGCAGTATAGGACAGCTTACAGCCAAATAGGGAATGAACCTTTGGGAACCAGTTGCAGAAAGGTGTTCTCTGAGACACAAGACATACAGGTGTCCAAAACAGGTGACAACTCTGGGAGGGATCTGAACAGAACATTCTATAAGTTGACGCTCTTTCATCTACCAAAATAATGTGATTTTGGCCTGCAAAACCAGAAGAAGCCCTCCTTGTAATTGAGAATTCTTAGGAGAGAGCTCCCTCATCTACTTAGCACCAAGGTTGAATACAAGAAATTTTCTTTGTAGTCCCCTGATTTGAGGGAGAGAGGTTAGATAGGAGAAAGGCAGGTTCATTTCTAATGCATCCTCATGTATAGGCATAGACATTTGGGAGCCCTGACCTTATAGGGACTTTTCCAAATAGATCTTCCATTGTGAATGAATCCTGGATTTTGTCTTATTTCTCACAAGCTTATGGATCCCTTGAAAACTAACACCCAGGTTTGCTGGGTACAGCAAATGCCCTCACTGTGAAAGGCAGCTACAAAGATTTGTATACCTTTATAACTTCCTGCTTTTATTTATTAATTTAGTTTCAATGTTTGTATTTTTGCCAGCTCATACATACAGATAGATAGTAGATAGATAGATAGATAGATAGATAGATAGATAGATAGAACTTGTTCATTGGTTTTGACAAGAAGTTTGTCCCAAGTCCCAAAGCCACCATCTTTCAAGAAAATCCAATGGATAGTTTTTAGTCCTCGTGTCACTTGATTTTTCTGGTGCATTTGGCCTGTTCACCAGTTACTCCAGTTTTTCTAAGTTTTTCTATTTTGTTTCTTACCCTAAGTCTCTGACCACTTCTTTTTTTTTTTCTTTTTTTTTGGTACCAGGGATCAAACTCACGACCACGTGCTTGCCAAGCAAACACTGAAGCTACTGAGCTAAATCCCCGGCCCTTGACCACTTCTTTTTGGTCCCCTGACTATCTTGCTTTTCTTCTTCAACCTAGTCTTTAAATGCTGATTCTCTCAGGGCCAGGGATTTAGCTCAGAAGCATAAACACCTGCCTGGCAAGTGCTAGGTCATGAGTTCAATCCCTGGTACCAAAAAAAAAAAAAAAAAAATGCTGACTCTCCAGGGCCTTAGCTCTTCTTATTCCTCTTATCACCCTGGTCCCTTGGCTGCAAGCTATGGCTCCCATAGCTCTTTGGCTCAGAGGCCTTAAGTTCCAGACCCACACATTCAGCTGCCTCTAGCCTCCTTGCATCCTGAAGGTGTCACAGAAACATTAAATTGAAATGTACAAAATGGAACTCATGATCTCTCCCACTTCTTACCGAGTCTGGGTGATTTACAGAGATCCTGTCTCAAAATCTAGTTAAAAGTGCTACATTCCAGCCTGGCACAGTGGCATACACATGTAATCCTAGCACTGTAGAGGCTGGGGATTTAGTTCAGCGGCATAAGCACCTGCCTTGCAAACACACGGTCATGAGTTTGATCCCTGGTACTGATTAAAAAAAAATCCTAGCACTGTAGGAGGCTAAGTAAGGAGGACTATGAGTTCAACCCTGGTCTGGGCAACTTAACAACACAGTGAGACCTCATCTCAAAAATAAAAGATAGGGCTAGAGAGGTAGCTCAGTGCAAATGCCCTGGGTTTAATACCACAAACATGGGGTAGGGGATGTAGTTTGGTGGCAGAATGGTCCTATGTTCAATCTCTACTACTGAAAAAAAATTGGACTATAAAAACATTTTGGAGCAATAAGGAATTGGCTAGTAAGAAGTAAAGAGATTTGATTATAAATTAGAAATACAGAGTATCAGTCTTAGGGCTGAGATAGAGAAAGCTCAGGGAAGAGGCCCTCCCCTTTTCTACTGCCCAAGGCTGAGATTCACACTGTACTGGAGAGGGCATGACCAGAGGTGAGAAACAATAAAGGTAATAAACAATAACCAGCACAGGCCCAATACCTCTCATCCACTTCTGAAGGACCAAACATAATTTATTTCTCAAGACTTAGTTCAAGTGTGACATACTCTATGAAGCCTTTTGGGGCCCTTCTTCTCTTCAGTCTGGGTAGAACCAAGTCTTCCTTTGGGAATGTAGACTCACTGACATACATATTTGGACCAGTGGTACTTCTACTGGAGGGACTCTCAATTGTTGATTGTATTTTTATTTCCTTGTTTACATCCAGTTAGAGTTGCCAAAAATAATTCAGGATACCCATTTAAATTTGAATATCAGATAAATGACAATTTTTTATACAAGTATGCCCCAATTCTTGCATGAGACAGTCTAAAAGAAAAATGCTTTTGTTTATCTGAAATTTAAATTTAACTGGGTAGCCTGTATTTTCATTTGCTAAATCTAGTACCATTACTTTCATGTCCACATCCAGCTATGGTTTCTTTGTTGGCAGAACATGTTTCTCATCGATCTCTGAAACCTCACAGGTAGCCCAATGCGTGAGAGCTAGTGTTCAGTCAAAGTTAAGAGATTGGAGACTTCTCTGGCTGTGCAGTTGAAATTAATTAGAGAAAGACAAACAGACCACATAGGAGAATGAACAATAAACCATCCAAAAAGCTACAATAGCTTCAACAGAATGGCATTAGGAATAGAGATAAGGGGATGGACCAGTAAGATCCAAGGATTTGGTGTCCAGTAGATAAAGGTTGTGACAGAGTTCAAGAAGTATAGGGTGTTGCCCAGATTTTTGTCTTGTGTCACTAGGTAGAGGTTGATACATTCATGAAGGGAGGAACACTGGAAGTGGTTTGGAAGTTGGAGAGCAGGGAAGCTTATTGATGTGGGGCACAGCACAGGATGGAGAAGAGCGGGGAGCGGATTTGAAGGAGCAAACTGAAAACATCAGGACAGATATGTGAAGCTTGAGGTTTCCAAGGATATGTGGATAGGCATATTGAAATTAGACTCAGGCTCAGGAGAAAGGCCTAGAATGGAGATAAAATGAGTGAGTTAGCATGGAGGTGGTAACTAAAACTATGGGAGTTGATAATGTGTGTGGGGGGCTGATTTCAGATCCTCAAGGAACAACAATAAGAGGCAAAGAGAGCCAGATGTGGTGGTACACACCTGGAATCCCAATTACTCTGGGAAGTTGAAACAAGAGAATCATAAACTTGAGCCTAACTCAGGCAACTTATTGACTTAGCAAGATCCTGTTTCAAAATAGTTTTCAAACTGGCTGGAGAATGGAGCTCAAAGTGAAGGCCCCGGGTTCAATGTCTAGTACCCCTCCATGCAAAAAAAAGGGTCGGGGAGAGGAAGAGGAATCCAAAAGTAGTCAGAATGAGCAGCTAGAAGAGTAGAACCCAAGCAAGCAAGAGATCAAGACAGTTACAGGAAGACAGATTCTCAAGAAGGGTTGACAAAACCAACTGCTTCTGGGAATTTAAAGGACTAAAGGCTGAAAAATAGCCTTTAAATTTAGCAGTGATAAAGCCTTGATGACCCCAGCAAAAGCTCTTATAGTGAAGGAATGGTGAAAGTAAAGCAGGTCTCTCTGTATGTCTCTGTTTCTGTCTCTGCCTCTGTCTCTATCAGTTGAAGCATTTTTTTTTTTACAATAGCATATATTTGAGCCAGTAGAAATACAGATGGGAAGGAGATATGAGATAGGAAAAGGTTGAGGAATAGGAAGTGTAAATAATTGAGACAGAAAGCCCTGATATTGGAGCTTGAGCACAGCTAGAGGAATCGATCCAGCCACAGCAGGATATTGATCATAATACCTAGAATAGGGCATCACAATGTGGGTCTATTGACTCCAAAGAGGCCTCTGAATGAGCTTTGGAACCCTGTATCCCCAACAATTGTTTACCAGATTTAGACATCAGTGACCTTTCCATTACTTTGGTAGGGTAGGCTTCATTTGATTTGGTCTATAGCTTTCATTATATTCTCAAAGGACTCCTCAAGATTGAGCCCACTGTCATGAACAACAAAGGTATGCTTACATGGCACAAACTCTCCTGAATCTTTCCTCTGATCACTCAACTTCTTCCCCAACCTCTCCCTTAAAGATGAGATCTCAGCCAGCTAGTCTATGTGCACTGAATCATTGGGACCTCTGGCCAAACGACAAAATAGAAATCTCTGGAAAAGGAAAATGGAAAGTCACTGCCAATGGCATCTAGTAAATCAGGTAGCTTGGGGGGTGGGGAGATACCACATATCCTAGATAAAATGATCCTAGAGAAAAGTCTGACATTTCCCTGGAGCTGGAAGGATTGTCATTTCAAAGCTACCTATAATTTTCTGTCTTGTAAAATGGCTGTGACCTGATACCCTTTTGGGGACATTCTCCAGTTCTGGGAAGGGTACTCATGGGGCAGTGTGGTTTTGTGAAATGGATGTACCAGAGACCTCCTTGGCTCTAGGAGCTCTATCTAGTGTGTTGCCTGGGGTGATCATGTGACTGGTTACCTAGGCAAAATTGTAAACAGATGCAGTTCTCAGTCTCTTTTCCTTCAAGGAAAATAGTTTTGTTTGTTTTCCTTTTTTTGGGGGGGGGTACCAGGGATTTAACTCATGACTGTGCCCTTGCAAGAAAATTAATACTATTTTTTTTTTTGTACCAGGGATTGAACTCATTACCTTGAGCTTGCAAGGCAGGCACTTATGCCTGCTGAGCTAAATCTCCAGACCCTGTTTGTTTTCCTTGAGAGGGAGATTTGGATTGGGTTTTTTTTGTTGGTGGTGGTGGTTTTTGATTTTTGTTGTTGTTGTCTGTTTTTGTGTTGAGACAGGGTCTCACTGTGTAGCCTAGGGTGGCCTCCAACTCACAGTGATCCTCCTGCCTCCACCTCCCACGTGCTGGGATTATAAGTGTGCGCCTATAGGTTACAAACTGGGGCAACTTCTTGTGGGAATGTGTTCTTTCTGTAAGAGTTGTGGTTTCCTCCAGGACTTTGTGAGATATTTGGACAACTTGTCTGGGGCCCAGAATAAAACTTCAAGTTGGGATGGGCCTACTCCTGAAGGTCTGGCAATTTGGAGAGGGTTCAGAGTCAGCACTTGCCTGGGCTCTTGCAGTAAGCACACTCAGAGATGGCTTTTGTCTCCTTTAAGCAACTCTGAGAGCAGCAGTGACAGGGTCTGGAAGGGTTGAGACCTCAAGGGTCTGAAAGTCAGGCTGGAGGGATTTTCCCAGGAGGGTGCTACTTGTCCCAAATGTTTCCAGAATTAATAAAATGTTCCCACTACCTCTAACCAGCCCCCTGCAAACTGTATGACACTGATGCTATTTCCTTTGGGCTGTTGTATAGAAACTGAGGATCCTGGATTAGTTTGGAGGCAGGGAGAGGGGTCAAGGGAGTATTTGAGGTCAAAATAAGACCAGAGTTTTGGGGGGTACCTAGAATTGTGTAAATACAGAAGAGGGGGAGCACAGGTACAGTTCACATTTTTGACCCAGGATGGGCCCAACCCTTAGAAAAACCACCTCAGCAAAGCAGGCAGCACCCAGGAAAGAGTTGCTATCAACAGTATTAAATACCATGGATCCAACTGTCAACACTGTCTCTCTCCTAGGTTAGGCTGCAGCTTCTGCATGGAGGACTCTCAAATCTGTTTTACCCAGACTTCTCAGCTCCAGGTCAGCATAACCCACTATCTCCCGACATGTCCTACAATCCCTCAGATATAGTGCCCTTTACAAATACACATCCCTGTCTTACTACAAAAAAAGGAAAATCTCCTCAGTACAAATGCCTAGGGCCTGAGAAACATGATTTCAAAGGAAATGCCAAAAAGTTCAGGAGCCTGCATTGATCTTTTGGAGATCACTTGGGGACAGTATGAGAGGCCACCTGATAAAAGTATGTACCTCTTAGCTTCCATGCGTGCACACGTGTGCATGCATGTGCACTATTGGGGATTGAATCCAAGACCTCTGCTTTGAGCTACAGTCCTATCCCTTTTTAATTTTTTTTTAATTGTGAGACAGGATCTCTTGAAGTCACTAAGTTGCCCAGGCTATGCTTGAACCTGGAATATTCCTGTCTTAGCCTTCCAGTATGCTGTGATAACGGATGCCACCCTGCTTGGTGCTTCCTGTTTTTATTTTTTACATCACACTTTTTTTTTTGGTGGTATTGGGGATTGAACTCACAACCTCAGGCTTGCCAGGTAGGTGCTTAGGCTACTGAGCTAAATTTCCAGCCCTTGTCTTTATTTTTTTAAATACCACTTGCCAAATGGAAATGAAATAATTATATATGTAATTACTTATTTATTGTCTGTCTCTCTTGATTTAAACTTCTTAAAGACAGGGATTATGTCTCTTTCACTTCCATATCCTTAGTGTCTATATTGATTAATAGTAAACAAACTAGGGCTGGAGATTTAGCTCAGCAACATAAAATGCCAGCCTGGTAAGCACAAGGTCGTGAGTTTGATCCCCAGTACAAAAAAAAAAAAAAAGTAAACAAACTTTGTTGGATGAATAAATGAATATCCTTATTCATCACCCTGAAATGCAGATTCTCTATATTCCTGGGTCCTTTCTTGCCTTCAGAGCTCTGCGAAACTCTGTGCTTTGTTCCCACAAACCAGCATCTCAGTGCATCCTTTTCTCACCTTCAGCCTTTTTTTCAGATGCTCTCTTGCCCTAGGCTGCTTCATGGGATGAAGGCAGAGAGCTTGTGCTGGACCATCTGCAGGTGGAGGAGTGTGTATACCTGTTAGGGTGACTTCAGATCAGTTCTCTGGGCAGCAGGACACTGATCAACAACAGTGGGGTGACATAATGTGTGGTTTTCTGTTTTTAACCTTACTAAGAAGGGGCTCATAAGAAGGGGCCAGATAGTCACAGGATGAGGCTTTCTGCACAGAAGTGTTCAGGTCCTTACCTACCCCCAAAGGTAACACAGGGCTCATTGTCCAGAGCTGTGTAGGAGGTATGATTGCACTTTGCTGCCCCTTCTGCCCAAGATTTCACATCTCCCACCCTGGAGCTGTTGGGAAAGAACAAGCAGCGGGAGATGCAGGCCAGCCTATGATTGTTGAATCAGTGTGAAGTGTATGAGTACACAGATGAGGGTGTATCTCCAACCAGGCTTTTACCCATCTCTGCCCACAAAACAATCTGACAAACCATTCAAGTAAATAAATAACTTAGAAATAATAAATAGGGATCCAGCTCCCATCGGTAAGGATAAGGCCATCTCCAGCGTAGGCACTTTGTGCCAAGGACTATAGTGCGTATCCTCCAGTTCCATCCACCCAGGGTCTGAGCCACTGCATTCTCCAGAGGCCTCTCTGGCCCCCAGCCTGGCCAGTCCCAGAGTCTGTGTGAGGTGGAAGTGAAGGTATCAGAAGTGAGGTCTCTGATTTCTGTATGGTCATGGCCCCAGAGTGAGCACCTTGAAGCTTCTGGTCAGTCCAGTAGTCCTTCCACCTTTCCAGGGCTGTGACCATCACCCACTGTGCAGGGACCTCAGTTCCAAGGCTTCCATTGCAGACTGATGGCCCCCAGCCAATAGGACCCTGCAGGAAGGTCTCAGGCAGGGAGAAGCATATGCAGAAACCAAGTTTACAGACTCCTGGGGAGACCTTTTAGCCTAGGCAGCCGCAGGCGGATGCTGAGAGGCGGTCCACAGTCCTCCAGGTGCTGTTGACGTCCATGAAGGAGACAGCTTCATAGCGAGTGGGCCGGCAGCAGGGTTGGGTGACAGGTCGGGAGCCTGGGGGTGGCCGAAGGGCCCTGGCATCCAGCAAGTTGGCCAGGCTGAGGTCGTGTGGGGAGCGTGCACGACGGCAGGAGCCACTGCAGAAGCGGAACCGCACCAGCTCATCGGAGCTGTGGCCCAGGCCCAGTGCACGCACCGGCACCAGCTGCGAGCGCAGGCGGCAACCCCGCGCCAAGTTCCGCCCACGGCTGCCTCGGTCCCCTGCACGCGCCACACGGCTTCCATGGGACGAAGCAGGAAAGGATGGGGATGAGGGAGGGGGCGTAGGTTGGGGAGGCTGCGAGGGTGGCCCGCGGGTTCTTCCACTACACAGATGGGCCAGGCGTCCACCTGGAAGGAGACAAGGTCACACACGGTGTCCCGATGCAGCCTGCCCTTGTCCTGCCCCTCGCACTCTCACTTACCTGGTAGGTGGCCGGTGGGGGGCTCCGGCACTAGTCTGGGGCCTTCGTGAGTGGCGGGACTGCGGGACGCAGGGCCCACAGAAGACTCCGTGACGCTGCTGAGGAGGGCTAGAGTGGCCAGTGTTGGCCACAGGGCTGGCTGTGCAAAGAGACAAGTGGAGACTCAGGAAGAAAGAGGGCACTCTCATTGGCTGCAGGGGATCAGGGGCACCCAGGGTTGGCCTGTCCTTGGCTGAGATCAGAGAGGGTTTGGGGGTGTCAGGAAGGGCTTAGATTCAAAAACATCGGATTTGCTATTTCTAGGAGACTAAGGGGAAAATCGGCTGAGGGCATTGACCATCTACAGAAGTCTTGGACTTTCTGCCATGTACCTGATTCCTCCTTCTCTGACTACTTCTCCTACATCTGACCCCTACCCAGGCCAAGTCCTGCTCTTCCCTCAGCTCAAATCACCCTTCTTCAGGTACAGTCTGGAGTCTGGGGCAATCACTCACCTGTTGCCTAGGCCAGGGGTGGTGTAGCAGCAGAGTAGGGCCTCCAAGTCCAAGTTCCATCTCTATCAACACCAGGAGCTCCCATCAGCCTTTGGTGACCTGTTCCCCCACCCTTCTCTTGAGGCAGCTTGCAAATTGAAAGATGAATTATCTTTTGGGGAGGTCATCTTTCCACCTAAGTTTCTCCACACCACAATGGAATCAGGTAGCATGCCTCAGTCTAAGAGAAGTAGCTGCACTGAGACTCTTACTGTGTGTTAGATGCTTTGCAGCTATTTTTTTTCCCCACAGCTACATGAGCTAAATGGTTTGGTCTCCTTTTTCCAGATGAGTCAATGAGGCTTAGAAAAGCTCAGGGATTGATCGTCTAAGAACACAGGCTAAAGCCATACAGACGGCCTAGACCTCATGCTACAGGGGAGGAATCCGAGGCCTAGTGAAGAATTAGTGTCTGTCGGTCACTCTGAGAGCCATCTAACAGTGAGGCCCACGTCACAGTCTGTATTGCCCACACTGCACCTTGCTCCTCTATGATCTCTGTTCTGGACCCAAAGTGTCCTAATTTTCCCTTCTGACCATAGATATCCCTCAGGAGATGGCAGACGGTGGGAGATGAGGCCCTCTGAAAATAACAGACCTGTGCCACCAGGGGGCAGAGTCTGCCAAGCCTGCAAACTCAAAATGGGTAGAAGGTGGGCTTCCTCAGAGCTGCATTCAGGTCTGAGCTCTCCCAGAAGGGCCCGCCAATCCACCATACCAGTCTGGTCTCTAAGTACTGTCCCAGGTCTGCCCCCTTCAGCCTCCTCCTTTGCTTTTAGAAGTTTCCCCCAGGAGCCATCCTTCCTCATCCCAGCCTGCCCATCCAAGCATTACCAACCTTTGAGAGCTTACCCCACCCCACCCCAACTGGCACTCGTGAACACCCCTCCAGGGCTCCAGAACTTTCTAGAACTCCCATTAGCCAGTCTTTTCTTGGATCCCAGCTGTCATCCTAACCCCCTTCACCTAGCAAAGAGTGTCCACACAGCTATAGGACCGATCCCCCAAGCTTTTCTCTAGGAAGTGGGCATCCAGAAGCTGGTGCACGCCTGCCGGTGAGCTGAATTCAGAGCCCTCCGGGCCAAGCCAGTGACTGTTCCCATGGATGGAGGGAAAGCAGGGCAGGCGAGGCAGCTGTGAAGGCCTCTGCACTAGAGGGAGCCCAGGAGCAGGTCCCTTGAGGGCAGCTCAGGCAGTGTCTTTCTCTCCTTGCTGTCTGGGCCACTGGGTCGTCCAGCCCTTGCCACCCTGATCCACCAGGCCATTACTCACCACTGAGGTCCTGCACTGTGTTCTTCTAGGCACCTTTCCTGGGACTAGCGCTGGGCTTTTGCCCACAGCTCATGCCCAGGGCTGTGCACCTGGCAGCACCTCTTTTAGCGAGAAGTGCGGCATCGGCAGCCAGTCTGTGCCCTGTAGCGGCAGGGGGAGCCTCACATTACCGCAGGCCTGCAGGACTAGCACACTCCAACAAACGACAAGGGGGACGGGAGCGTCTGGGAGGGGCAGAGAGCTACACTGAGGGCTGGGGAAAGGGAGGACGGATGAAGATCGTCCTGCCTCTGCCTGCAGCCCCAGGAGTGTGCGTCCAAGGACGGGACCAGGGATGGGCACGTGGGCGGGCTTACCTCGGATGCGGGCCTCTGAGCCCCCGTCGAAGCAAGGACTGGGGCCCGAGGGACTTGCTGCTGGCGGAGCCCGCGGGCCGTGTCTGGGGGCCGAGCCCCACTCCATCCCTCAGCAGCCTGCTGCCCGCCGTCCGGTGTCAAATTCCAGCCCCGGCGTCACCGGATCCCGGGGTGGGGCCCAGAGCGCCCCCGCCCCGCCCCACCTTTCTGGGCTCACCTGGCCGCTCTCCCCTTGGATTAGGTCCCCACTGGCTCTGCTGTGTCCCCCAAGGCCAGGGGTAGACGCTGGGAGAGTACGCCCGGAGGAAAAGAGTGGAGAAGGCGGGAGGCGGAGAGGCGCGGAGACTGGGAGTTTGGAGTTTGTAGACTGGGGAGCCGGAGGCCGGGCCGAGGGCGGGAGGGGCCGAGCGAGGGCGGGAGGGACAGGCGGGTCCTGCCCTTGGCCACGGGCACTAGGCGTGCACCGCAGGGGGTCTTGGCTGGCGCAACCTGCAGCTAATTTTTCTCTCAACAGATTGTTCACCTAATTCAGGTCAGCGAGTCTTCCCACTGCTCAACTCTGGAGCTGCTCGGACGGGAGAGAGGCCTGGGCAAACACCTCGGTCCCGGCACAGCCATTGCAGTGAGGGAGGAGGTGGGTGTGAGAGCCGAAAAAGGGGAGGGTCACGGAGCAGGAAAATAGGAACTGAGGCTTTAAATAGGAGGGAAAGGTGGTAATTCTGTGCCAAATTATGGCAGTTTGGCCGTTGGCTGGGGCTGGGTGGTAACACGGCTGGAAAATTTATGCCGCTGAAGTGCCTGGCTTTTACCCCCAAAGATGTCGGGGACCACGTAAGGGTTCTCAGCAGAAAGATGTGGTCAGAGATGCATTTTCCAGGATGACTAGCTGCAGTGGGCAGGATGGTTCAGACAGGCAAGACAGGAGAGGTGGCAAGACAGCTGTCACCAAACCTCCCCAGGAGGTTGCCGGGGAGAGAATGAAGGCTTGAGCAAGGTTATGGGCAGCTGGGGGCCACACAGGCCCAGCTCCACCCCATCCTTTTGAAAACTCAGTTGGTGCCTATTCAGATGGGGTGAAGGTAGGATGGACAAAGATGTGCCCTTAGCTGTGGCTTGGGTGACCAGGTGGAGGTGAAGCATTGTGGGAAGAAGGGCTCCCTGGCAGGGGCAGGAGCTTGTGAGTACAGTGCTAGCCATGCTGAGTTGGAAAGGCCTGTGGATTTTCCTAAGTGGAAATCAGGAAGAAGTTGAACTTGTAGCTTAGAGCAAAATGGAGACAACTGGGCGGGTAATGGCAATCTTGGAATCAGTTGGTCAGATGACACACAGTGGAGGTTGTGGGTGGGGATGAGGGCATAGGGGACATGTACAGACCAGCTGTACACAAGCTATGCACCAGAGTCACTTTAAGAGCTACCCACATCCGGGCCCCACCCCAGCTCTGAATCTGAGCCATGGGGTGTGCAGGTGCAGTTTTCCAGCTTTGCACGGGTGATTCTGGCATATAGCCAGGACTCAGAACCACAGGGAGTTTCATGCAGTGATGCAAACTGAATGCTGCTGCTGCTGCTGCTGCTCGGGGATGTTTGCAAGCTCACCAGGCCCTTATGGGACAGGCAGCTAAGCCATGAAGTTTGCTCTTTGCTGCCTCCTTTCACTGCTGCCCAGTTGGGGCAGCTTCCGTTACACTTTTTCAGCCAAGGCCACCACTTATAGGCATGGCACCTAGGCCCTACAAAACTCCAGTGGGCACCACTCAGGGGTTCCAGAGTAGTACATTATTAGGAGCCTGGTTGCTAGCAGAGTGTAAGGGTGCTTGTGGGCTTCTTTATCCCTCAGGCAGGGTCTTATTTCCTCTCAGCAGAGAGGCTTCTGCCTGATGACAGACCACAGCAGGAAGGAGGACATGTGTGAAGTTGTGGTTCTTAGATGGCCAGGATTCTGTCCTCAGGGGTCTCACCAGGATAATGCCTGGGCCACCAGTACTCTTGGATTGAGGCAGACCAGAATGGTGCAGTGGCCAGCCATCCATTGCTGGCTAGCAGCAAGCTCCCTTCATGGACTCAGATGTGAGTCTGCCTATTCTCAAGCCAGCTGGCAGTATTGGGGAGGAGAAGGATCTGATTCTAAGGTTCTAAGGGTGTCAGGCGGTGCAGGAATGCCATTTCTAAAGTTCCTCAATAGACACTCAGAGCTGGGTTGCATGCCTTCTCATCTTCTGGTAGGGGAGGACATGCCAGGGTGTCAGGAGTGGAAAAAGTCTGGGCCTTTGCTGGGTCTTACCAGGTGTTACTGCTGGTCTGTCTCTTTCAGGGCAAAGAGGATATGGGGCTGTGAAGGCCAGGGGAAACACCAGAGGCCTCGTAAGAAATGAAAGGGACATGGTGGGCTGGAGAGAAGACTCTTGGGTTTGGCATAGTTGCTTAAGCTCTGAGCTCCTATTCCTTCTAGGAAAGTTGGCAAATGCAAAAGGAGGCCAGGTTCTGGGAAGAGCTTTATTGCTTCCATGAGGGCTGCCTGCCACAGCCAGCTTAAGGTCCTTGGGCCTAGACTTCCCTCTGGTCCAGGCTAAAGGCAAAACCCAAGGACCTTACAGAAACCCTGAACGTCTCACAAACTGGTCAGTCCAGGCAGGAAACTGTCCAGTAGCTCAGGTGAAGCTGGGAAGGGGAGCTCTTCCTGTCAGGCTGGGCCAGGCCTCCCCTCCTTTAAAGTTCTCTCTACTTTAGCCCAGGGGTTATCTTGTTGGCTTTGAAGAGATGACTCCAGAGCTTCCAGGCAGGAAGGCTGGGGGCTGGTGAATAGAAATATCCCATTTTCTCTCCAAGAAAGGCCAAAGAATGCCATGAGTTGAAGGGGGCTGTAATAAGATGCTGCCACCCCTCTGTAGTGCAGGCTGGGTGTGGCACTCCCATTCTCCAGGGAGCTTACTAGTACTGTGGCCTGATGGGCCCTCTAGTGGGCTTCTTTCTGCATGGCAAGTGTACCAAATGACATCTCCAACCTTATTCAAAAATAAATTATCCCCCCCCCCCCGCCAAGTTCACGAAATGATAATACACCAAACACTGATTGGAGAAATGATTCTGGCAGCATCCTCACTGCCTGATGTCCCACCTCCTGCATGCTGGGCCTGCTGGGCACAGCCTGTGACTCCCTGGCCCTCTGGTTTTAGGGATCCAGGTGGAGAGAAGCTGCGTGCTGATCTCTGAGGCTGGCCTTGGAGCAGGTACTGCTCTGTCTGCCCTGCCAAGGCCTCACTGCCTCTGGGGACCCTTGGCACTGTCTTTCTCTGGGTCTTCAGACCTATGCAGGTGACTGCTGCTTGATCTTGTGGTGCCTGGGCCTCTGTGGCCTACTGTTGGGCCCACTCAGATGCCACTGCTCAGGTCAGTGATAACACGTGCCTTCACCAGCTTCCGCAGAAACTCTTTCTCTCGCTGGATGTTGTGTGTCCATGACTGGAAGGAAACAGATGAAGAAGTGATGAGGTGGGTGGCCCAGGTGACTGCTGAGACACACACAGCACTCTGTGAACTCAGGCTGGTACCCTCTGGGTGCTCTGTGACTGTAGATATCTGAAAGCAGACACTTGTCACCCATTGTGCTTACATGACTGTGATGACCCTGCTTAGCAATGGCAAACCTTTTAGACCGGTGCTCAAATTGCAACTCAAAACCCACTTATTTTATTGCAAAGTGACAACACTGCAATTAAACCTGAATATCCCCTGCTTGGATGCTGAGGTGACTATGTGCCTGCTTTGGCACACATGCCATGTCTGCCACAGCTCATCTTGCCTTCCCAAGACCTGGTCAGAACTACCCTCCCACTCTACACTCATTCCTTCAGAACTATGCCCCTAACTTCTTTCAGTCCTGCCTGCTGTGAGCCGCAGCACTGGAGAAAGGACCCTGTTTCCTCAGAATCCAACCCATGGCTGGCAGCGTCCAGGTTCTAGATACCCTGAAGCCAGCCAGATGAGTCACTTCAGTCCCACAGCAAGGTGGTGCAGAGTCATTCTCTGGCCTGATGCAATCCACTCTTCAAGCCTGGGGCAGCTGAGTCTAATCTTTTTTGTTGTTCCTATTGATTTTAAGCAGGCTCTTGCTATATAGACCAGGCTAGCCTTGAATTAATTTGCAGCAATCTTCTTGCCTCAGCCTCCAAAGGGCTGGTATTATAGATGTGTGCCACCACACCTAGCTTAAATGTTTATCTTTAATTTTTGTAGTCCAGGCTGGCCTCGAACTCATGGCAATCCTCCTGTCTCACTGCTGGCATTATAGGCATGTGCCATCATGCCTGGCTTGACTATAGTTAATAAAAATGCATTATATATTTAAAAACTGCTAGAAAAGGCTATGTGGAAATTATAGGGAAGACACTATCTTCATGGCTTCTGGGACAGGGTAGGAGGGAGAGGGTTGGCTCTTCTTGTTTCCCAACCCATGTGCACTCATCAGGAACCTCGGATAACTAAATTCCTCTGACAACAAAAAGGCTTGACCAATGGATGGAAAGAAGGAAAGGAAGACAGGGAGGCAGAGACACAGGGAGGAAGGAAAGAGAGGAGAAATGTCAACAGCCTCATCATTCGTGTACCAGCTGGCCTGTCTGCCACCCTTACAGGGTCCTGCGCCTCACCACACTCACTCATAGCCACTGTGTCCTGGAATGAAGAAACTAGGCCTCTGTCCGGCCCCTACTGTTCTCCCTGGCAACCCTCTCCAACCTTTCACTGTGAAGCTCAGGCCGTCATGAGTAGAATTCTCTCTATTCCTCCGTTCTGAATTGTTTGAGTCACACATGTGACTGCCCCAAAGGACAGCAGCCCTCTCGGGTGGGGTCAGTTTCTTCTCGCTCTCTGGGTTGCCTTAGATGGGTGGCTCTCCCTTATCCTTCGTCCTGTTTCTACCTGGTTGTCTTTCTACACTCCCTAAACACCCAGCTACTCCTGGGCACTCTGCTGTCTGCAAAGTGCTCCCCCTTGCTGCAGATCCCTGGGGATGCACCCCCATTCTTTGAAGATTCAAGCCTCTGGCTCATTGTTTCGGTTTGAGGGCAGGGACTGCTAGAGACACAGAGTATGTGATATTTTTGTACATGTATACATTTCAGGATGATTCAATCAAGATAATTAGCATATCTACTACCTTACATCCTTGTTTCTTATGGTGAGAACGTGTGACTACAAGGTTTTTTGTTTTGTTTTGTTATGTAGTCCAGGCTGGCCTTGAACTCATGGCAATCCTCCTGTCTCACTGCTAGGATTACAGGCATGTGCCATCATACCTGGCTTGACTATAGTTAATAAAATAAATGCTCAATAAATATTTTTTGAATGAAATTAGACTTCAGAGGCAAGAAGCAGACTCTCAGGAATGGCAGGGCCAGGATCCAGCATGTGGATACACTAATACAGTGCCTTTCCCACACCTCTCCTAGTGGGAAGTTTGATGGGTCAGTTTTAAGAGCACCCACTAGGAGTCACTGAGGGCTAACAGGTTAGCAGAGAAATATTTGATGATGCTAAGGAATTGTTAATTTTTTTTTTTTTTTTGGTACTGGGAATCAAACTCAACCTCACTTGCTATGCAGGTGCTGTGCCGCTGAGCTAAATCCCAGACCCTATTGTTAATTTTAAGGTATGTATATAACAAAAAATAGTACTTATCCTTTAGAGTAACTGAAACATTTATGGCTGGAATGGTAAGATATCTGAGACCTGCTCCCAAGTGACCAGTGGGATTGGGAGCAGATGAGAGGAAGAAAATGTGAAACGATACTGGCCACGTGTTGACAGCTGATACATGGAACTGCTGTGTGTTACTCTCTTGGCTTATGAAGTGTTGGACAATTTCCTTTCATAATGAAAAAGTAGGCAGAAAAGTCAGCTGTAGGGTCATGTCAATCTGCTCTTCCGGTGACACCCTTCTTGGGTGCTTGTCCTAATTTATGCAGACAACTGAGGAACCTCGAGGAGCCTCTGCTGTGGGCTGGTGCAGGACTCTGGACTCAAATTCATGATCTTCCTGCCTCAGGCTCCCAAGTGCAAAGATTGCAGGCATGTGCTACTATGCCTGGCCCCTTTTCAGCCTCTGTCCAGTTCTCTTCCTTTGCCCAGCCATTGATATTGCTGTCCTGGTGTTCTGTACAGACCACACTTCCTATGTCCTTTCCTGGGAAGCTGCAGCAAGAATACTATCTGAGCAAGCGGCTCAATCTCTTATTTCCAGCCTGGATTTCACAGAGGTGTGGCAGGTGCTGTATGAAGCACCCAAAACCTACCATACAGCCTTGACCTTCCCCTTCTCCTGTCCGGAGGGAGCATTCAGCAGGTGCCGCCCCTGCAGCCTCTGTAGACCTCTAGTCATGGTTCACTAATGCACCTGTGAGGCTGTTCTCACCACAACCATGAGCCATCTCTTAGCTTCTATTCAGTGGCTCTTTCTCATGGGATTAGTGTTCTTCCAGGATACTCAAGAGACTACCTGCACCCTGTCCACCATATACAAGCACAGTGAGAAGATAGCTATCTGTGAGCCAGAAAGTAGGTCATTGCCAGACCTAAATCTGTTTGATCTTCAATTTCCAGCCACCGGGACTGTGAGAAATAAAATTCTCTTCAAATCAGAGTCCAGTATTTTGTTAGATCAAGAAGCAAAAGAGCACATATTGGACATGGTGATGCATGCTTGTGATCCCAGCACACAGGCGTCTAAGACAAGTTTGAGGCCAGCCTGGGCTACACAGTGAGTTCAAGGCCAGCCTGAGCTACATAGCAAGACCTTGTCTCAAAAAAAAACAAAAACAAACAAAACCCGAAAAACCAAACAAAACCAAAAGAGCCTAACACAATATAGCTAGAAACTGAACATGGGGATGTAAATGTAGAGAACATGTAGGTAAGATAACTGGGGTAGAGTGTTAGCTCATCTTGGTTCCTGCAGGGTAGACCAAAACCAATGATATGAGACAGACGATGAGAGAAATGGGTGAGTGAAAGAACAGGAACATTAGAAAGCAATGACTCAGAATTTAAGCAGGAAGAAATGACCCCCACATAAAGTGTTTCTGGGAGATCATGAAAGATGAGATGTGGCCACTGTATTGTGGTCAGTCACTGGCAACCTCGGCGAGGTTGTGCCCAGCGTGTGTGTGTGTGTGTGTGTGTGTGTGTGTGTGTGTGTCTGTGTGTGTAAGAGGCTGAATGAGAAAAGAGTGCTAAGGGGTGCTCCAGTGGAAGCCCACCAAATCCCCTGTGCAGCTTCATCATTCTCCCTGGAGGAGGAGGGTTGCTGGAAGCATGTGCAGTATGAGGTTCTGGACAGTGTGCTGAGGGCTGGGAGTGGAGGTGAAGAGAATGAGAACCCATGGAGACCAGAGCCTCCAGACTCATAGTGTGAACAGACGAAATTTTTCCAAAGCACACAGTCACCCACATACAGGGGCAGAGAAGCCACTTGAGGCCCTGGCCCAAGATTTCCAAGCCTTAGGCTAGGTCCATGGGAGGCTAGTGATAGAAGATAAGGTATGGGAGGAGAATTGAGATTTAGCACATGAGATTCGTTTTTTTTTTTTTTTTAATGCTGCTCTAAGTGTTTATGAGGGAACTTTATTTTTTAATTTTTTTTGGTATGAGGGATTGAACTCACGACCTTACACTTATCACATAAGCACTTAAGCCACTGAGCTAAATCCCCAGCCCCAGCACATGAGATTCTTGTGGTGCAGGAAGAGATGCCAGAAGAGGCTGACCTGCAGTCTGCAAAGTTCCCTATACATAAGGGTCACCTGGGAGCAATTCTGGGCGACAAAGAGCACATCGTCTGTGTTTGGACACAGAGAAAGGTGGAGGAGGTGGAGATGTGGATTGTGTGAGGGCAACAAAGGGGAAGGCAGGGAATGCAGAGAAGGTGATTGGATCAGTCTGCTGTCAAGACTGGTATATGAGGGAAGGTGTGGAGCAAAGGGAGGTGAGGGGTGGGGTACATTGCAGAGCAAGGGCAGAGAGGGCCCATGGAGACAGAAGGGTGAGCTGTGGGGGCTGGGTTCGGGGGTGGCTGGGAGAGGGGCAGGTGAGATGCTGGTGGTCATCACAGGGTGGACCTTGGGGCTCTGCTTAGCTGGAGGTCAGCAGGCCCTTGTAGAGGAGCTGTCCCTCTGCCACTCGCTGGACATGTGCAGTCCAAGCCCAGATTCTGGAAGCCCCCTCCCTTGGCTCTGCCCAGGTTCTGTCCCCATATCTACTCGAACCTCCTTGATGGCTGCCATTCGCACGGTCTCATAGTAGTGCAGGGGTGCATTTGGTGTGCTCATGTCGTAGCCGAAGCCTGCAACTGCCACCTCATCACAGCCATGCAGTGCCATGGTCACTGCCACACTGCCAAGGGTTGGGATATTCTGGAGGAGGGCAGAGAGGAAGTATGTAAAGTTCAGCCAGAATGCTGAGGTTCAGATAATTCCACAGACCTGGTAATGCTCTATTCCCAAGTGTACTCCCTCCCAGGACCATGGCTACCCAGCATTCCCTTCCCAGGCACCTCTGGCCCTGTTCTCTCCCTCCCTCTCCCCAGGTCCAGAGTCTCACCCCCCGGCCCATGAGGCCATTGTTGAAAGGCAGTCCGATGAGGGTGAAGGCAGCTTCCTGGATGAAATATGGGTTGAGGATGCGAATCTCGGGGGGCTCCTTGGGGACTCGAGTGGCCACAGATTTCCAGAAGCCATCCGATGCACTCTGAGGATACAGTGTAAATGGGCGTGAGCTAGGCATATACTAATGATGGGTCAGAAAAGTGGCAGGGAACCAAAGTGAGCACAGGTAAATGAAGGTGACAAGGGATGTGTGACAGACATATAGGCAAGTGGCAAGGAAGGATGAACATGTGTTGGGGCCATGGTGTATAACACAGGATACAGGGAGTTACAGGGCAGGTACAGGCTGTGGGATGCTCTCAGAAATGCTGCTCTGGCCAGTGAAAAGGGGTCCGTGGGCCAATGGGAAGACCCAAGGGTCCAGCTATCCTATCTCCCCACTGCACTGTCAGAAACCTCGCCTCTCCCTCCTATCTACTCTGCAGAGCTTGTCTCTTCCCTTCTGCTCACTCTCCTGGCTCTCAGTCAACTGTGCTAATGCGAACCTGAAAAATAAAGACAAAAAATGAGCTCTAAAGAACAGTAGAATGATACTCAAATTACAGTTCTGCTACTCGAGTTGGGCGACATCAGCTTCCTCAACTATAAAATATTTCCCCCTCAGGGATCTGGATACCATGCTGGAAAGGTTCACTCCTCAAGCCTGACATCCTGTGTCTGTTTCAGGGCCATAACCTCCTCTCTTAAATGGTTCCTTTTCTCTCACCCACCACATGGTGACCTTTGGGTCCCCCGGCCCTTCCTGGTCTAAATCCTATAGCAAACACTTCCACCAGTTTCTTGTGAGACCCTTTGCTATCTTGTGTCTTGTCCTTCTACTGCCCCAGATAGGGAAATGGACCTTAGCATCAATCCATTCTTCCACTTTTCTACTCTTACAATGGGGCTCCTACATACTGCTGAAGGAAGTTGAAAACCAACTCCAAAGCTGGAAAGATTATCACTAGCTCCAAACTGTTACTGACCCGAGGATCAATGGAATAGATTAGAAGAGGCAGAAACAACCCCAGACAAACTCAGCCACCTTATCGTTGACAAAAGGGCTAAACACCTTCAATGGAAGCAAGATAGCCTCTTTAATAAATGGTGCTAAGAAAACTGGCTTTCTACATGCCAAAGACTAAAACTGGATCCATATAGTTCATCATACATTAATATTATTTAATATTTAGATCTTTGAAATGGATCAAAGATCTAAATATTAAAACAGAAACAATAAATCTGCTTGAAGACATGGGTGTAGGCAAAGATTTTATGAACAAAACCCTGGCTGCACAAAAAATATCACAAAGACTCAAACAAATGGGATCTCATCTTTTGTTTTTGTTATTATCATTATTACATTTTTGTCTTTTTGAGATGGTGTTTCACTATGCTGGCCTTGAGCTCACTTTGTAGCAAGGGTTGGCCTCAAACTCACAGCAATCCTCCTGTCTCAGCCTCCCAAGTGCTGGGATTATAGGCATGAACCACCAAGCCTGACCTGGGATCTCATCTTTTTTTTTTTTGTATCAGGAACCAAACCCAGGACCTTGCATTTGCCAGGCAAGTGCTTAAGTCGCTGAGCTATATCCCTGGCCCTGGGATCTCATTTTATTAAAAAGATTTTGCACAGCAAAAGAAACCACCAACAGAGTGAAAAGACAATCCACAGTGTGGGAAAAAATTTTTGCAAGCTGTTCCTCAGATGAAGGACTAATACCTAGAATATATAAAGAACTCAAAAAAAAAAAAATCAGACCCTCCGAAATTTAAAGACGGTCCAAAAATGAGCATCTGAAATGAATACACTTCTCAGATGAAGAAACAGAAATGGCAAAATATATGAAAAATGTTCAACATCACTGGTCATTTGAGAGATACAAATTAAAACAATGCTGAGATTCTATCTCACTCCAGAAAAATTTGCTATCATCAAAGAAATTAACCAATAACAAATGCTGGCAGGGCTGTAGGGCAAAAGGAGTCCTCTTCACTGCTGGTGAGAATATAGGGTGGTGAAATCACTGTGAAATCAGTGTGGAGATTCCTCAGAAAACTACAACTAGAGATTCCATTCAACCCAGCCATCCTACTTGGTATTTCCTGAAAGAATTAAATGCATCATACTACACCCATGTTCATAGCATATTACAGTTTTAGTTAAATCTTGGAAACAACCTAAATGCCTATCAACTGATGAGTGGATAAAGACACTTTTTTTTTTTTTAAATATACAATAGAGTATACTCTGCCATAAAGAAGGATAAGCTTGGGACATTTCTAGCTAAACGGATGTACCCTGAGACCATATTCTTAAGTGAAGTCAAGACATCCAATGCTGAAATACTGCATTCGCTGGTGTAAGAAACTGAAAGTATAAATAAGGACCAAAATATATAATGGATATTTGGAAACAGGAAGAAAATTTTCAAATGAGAAGGGGAACAAGGGAAGGAGGAGGGAGGGAGGGAGGGAAGGAGGAAGAAGAAATAAGAAAAAAAGAAAATTGAAGGAAAAAAATGGAAACAAAGCTTTTTGTCAACAAGGAGGGGTTGAAGAGAGAGGAGGGGACTGGGAAAACAGATAGAAGCAAGATACAGCACGCATACGCATATCATTCCCTAGATGGATGCTGTCATTATGTATATCTAAACCGTCCCAATAACAAACTGTGAAAAGTAACGGTGACTTCCAGTCAGTTATTTGCCTAGAAAACCTAAAAGGAATTAATTAAACTTAGAATGGCTAAGATTATTTCGCATATCAGGAAGAAACAATTAACAGATTAAAAAAAGACTTCATTTATAAGCATAACAGAAAATATCCAACACTGAGCAATAAACTTCAGAAATCTGAGGGCATATATGAAGAAAACTATAATCCTTTATTGAGACTGACCACTTAAAAAAATGGGAGCCAAACCATATTTCTGGAGGGAAAGGCTGAATATAACATGATGCCACCTCCTCTCAGATTAATGTACAAATTTAACATAATTCTAAGAACAATCTCATTAGGATTTTTGAAATGTACCAGAAGTATTCTAAAAATCTGCCCCCAAAAAGTAAAAGGTAAAAATAATGCCAGTTAACAATTAGATTTTTGGATAAATATGAACTTGTGTTTATCACAACAGTGATACATATGTAAGAATCAAGACAACCAGGCCCATGCCAGTAATCCCAGCACTCAAGAGGCTGAGGTAGGAGGATCACAGTGAGTTAGAAGGCCAGCCTGGACTATGTAGTGAGTTCCAGGCCAGCCTAGATTACATAGCGAGATTCTATCTCAAAAAAAAAAAAAAAAAATCAAGACAATGATCCTTGAAATAGAATCAACATATGTACAGGTTATGATAATGGAAGCTCCACCATTAGGGAGAACAAGGGCTAAGTTAAGATTTGCCATTTAGAAAAAAAAAACAAACATTTCCATTTAGGACATCCTTTCCTCATATTGCACACACACACACAAAAATAATTAAATGTTAGAAAGGATAAAAGAAAATTTAGGTGTAGATTGTCTCTACGACTTGACTTTTTTTTTTTTTATCTTTTTTGAGACAAGGTTTCACTACATAGTTCAGGCTGGCCTTGAATTCACTTTGTGGCCCAGGTTAGTCTCAAAGCCACAGTGATATGCCTATCTCAGCCTCCAATGTACTGGGATTACAGGAGCGCACTGCCATGCCAAGCTATGACTCTCTTTCTCTCTCTTTTTTTTTCTTTTCTTTTTTCTTCCCTTCCCTTCCCTTCCCTTCCCTTCCCTTCCGTTCCCTTCCTCTTTTCTTTCTCTCTCTCTCTCTCTCTCTCTCTCTCTCTCTCTCTCTCTCTCTTTCTTTCTTTCTTTCTTTCTTTCTTTCTTTCTTTCTTTCTTTCTTTCTTTCTTTCTTTCTTTCTGCCAGGGATTGAACTCAGGACCTCATACTTGCCAGGCAGGCACTTATGCTGCTGAGCTAAATTCCCAACCCTATGACTTTACATTTTTAGGTACTTTGTTACATCTAAAATACATAGCAAAATCAAGAAACAAAAACAAAACAAAAAGAAGTTTGTCAAAAATGATAAGAAACATTTTCAACACTCATAAAAATCAATGTGAATAACAACAATGAAAATGGGGAAAGGGGATAGAGGTGGGTGGGAAAAAGGTTAGAAAAAGAAACAAGCTATGTTATATAGATATAGCTACTCCTCAAGATGAATATAAACTTTGTGTAGTGTAATATGTCCTAATAAAATAAAAATTTAAAAAAATCAGTGAGGCCCCATAAACATGAATACAACTCATTAAAAAAGTTATTACGCATGAAAAAATTAACTCACTAGTGAGAAGGAATTGGACATTAAAATAACTGGATAGTATTTTTACACACTAAGATATGTATATGTAATTTTTAATTGTGATGTGTCAACTTGACTTGAGGAAAAATTGCCTAGCAGATTAGTAAAGCTTTGAGTATGTCTGGGGATTGACATGCAGGATGCAAACTGAAGACAAAAGACCCATCCCAGATGTGGGTGGCACGAACCAATAGTCTTGTAGCTTGGATGGAATAAAAAGGGAAAGAAGAAGCCCTCCTTTTTAAAATTTTTCCTTTAGAGAAAAAAATAAAAAAGATCCAGTCTTCTCCATTCATTATCTTTGGATATTCGTTTCCAGTTCCTTCAGCTTCCACTACAGACTCTTCATTCTTTCAATACACACACATACCAGACTTTACAGCGAACTCTAGCTTTTGACCTTTGACTGGATCCTGTAGCCCTCCAGCTCACAGATGGCCATTTTGCATTCTTCCACCTCTTATAGCAAACAGCCACAGAATCTACCCAAACCCACCTAGTAAATCCTTTCTATAAGCATATGCATATTTTACATTAAATCTGTTTCTCTAGTGAACTCTAATATAGTATATGCATACTCAAGTATATCTATACTTCAGCACAGTGTACTGAGGTAGAGTTCTTGTTCCTAGAGGAGTAAAATTTGGTATGGCCCTCCTATAAAAAGCTATTAGACAATATGCATCTAAGGCCTCAAAGCTGTTTATACTTATGACCCCAACATTTCCCTTCCGAAAGTAATCAGAATGGTGAAGAACTCTGTAAAAGTGTATTTTAACAAATTATTTTGTATTTAAAAAAATTATTTTGTATTTTTGAGACGGAGTCTCACTCAGTTGCCCAAAATGGCCTTGAACTTGTGACCCTCAGAGTGGCTGGGATTAGAGGTGTGTGTCACTGTACCTGGATTTTACAGTGGTTGTTTTTTTGTTTTGTTTTGTTTTGTTTTTCTTTTCTTTTCTGTTTGAGACATGGTCTCACTATGCAGATCAGGTTGGCCTTGGGCTCTCTTTGTAGCCCAGGCTGGTCTTAAAACTTGCAATGACTCTCCTGCCTCAGCCTCCCGAGTGCTGGGATTACATGCATACAGTGTTATTTATAAAAGTGAAAAACCAGAAAAAATACTCCAAGAATTTACAACAGTGGTTTGGTTAAATAATACATGACCCATCGATGTAACAATATCATAGACATCAAAATTACTTTTTGAGAATTCTGAAACATTAATAATTTATGTCACTACTTCTGTTGTTGGACATCAACAATGTCTTGTTTCCCAAGATCTGTTTGTCCTCCTATGTGCTCTTCCTGTTCGCCCCATCCATCTTCCAAACCAGAAACCTGGAATCTTGAGAGTTCCTCTACTCTCTCTTACCCCTCTTGTCCTACTGATCATCGGATCCTTTTGCTCTGGTCTCCTTAGAAATCTATTGATTTCATGCCTTGCTCCCAAAGCCACTGCTACCAACTCATCTTCCGTCTAGACTATCATGATGACTGGTCAGTCTGATGGTTGTTCAACACTCCAAAGCTCAGCAGAATGACTGGAGCATAAATGCTACACAACTGTTGAATCCATTTGCATATTAAACACTCAGAATCAGTGCCTAGGACGGGCTGCCTCTGCCTCCCAAACTACTGTCTACTCTGTCAGAACAGTTTTACCAATAAGACAAATCAGAACACATCAAAGTTCTGCTTATCCTATCAGCCATTCTGAAGATGTACTAATTCTCACCTCCATGCTCCTTCTGCTATTTCTGGTCTCTAGTACTCCATCCCTGCCCCCATGTGACCCACCCTACCCAGCACCTGCCCCTCCTCTGTCCTTCCTGACCCACTTTTTTTTTTTTTTGGTCATGGGGATCAAACTCATGACCTTGCACTTGCAAGGCAGGCAGTTATGCTGCTGAGCTAAATCCCCAGCTTTCCTGACCCACTTTGACACATGGAAGAAGTGACATCTATCCTTTAAGAGGCAACAAAACACAGTTAAGATCCTTGGTCTTTTTGGGTGTGATGGTGCACACCTATAATCCTAGCACTCAGGAGGCTAGAGCAGCAGGATCACTGTGTGTTCAGGGCCAGCCTGGACTGGGTGGTGTGACTCTGTCTCAAAGAACAAATAGAAAAGATCCTTTTCTTGGGTTTTACCTTTATCTCTGGTCACTAACTATATGGAGATTCTGAGTAACAGGTACATAGGTTTCTTATGGATAAACTAGGGATACTGTTAGTACTGACCTTAGGCCGCTGTGACAATTAAATGACATTATTCAGGTTGAGTGCACATTAGTGGTGCGCTGTGTACCTGTACCCTACAGGGCAGGGCTCCCACTGGAATCTTTCCTGTAGTCTAGGGCCCAGGCCAGTGTGGGCAGTGAGAAGGCATCCTCAGTGCTAACAGAGGACATGGCCTCCATAGCAGAAATGGTCCCTGCTGAGCTTCCTCTGCAGCTGCCCCTTCAGTGGACTGTCTTGGCTCCAGCCACTCCCTCCTCCTATCTCCCACCTCTGCAGCAATATTTCTTTCTCTGGCAGACATTTTCTCTCCTCCGTGGGTCAGCTCAAAAGGCCCTCAGGGCAGACATCTCGGTCTCAGTCCATCAGAATAGTGAGCAAATGCCAACTTTATGTCGCTCTTCTGTTCTTTTTCTGTGTCTCTGGGAGGTGTGTGTGTGTGTGTGTTATAGACAGGACAGTAGAACCCAGAAGGAACTGGAAGGTGGAAAAATGGCCAACCCAGCCCCTGTGTTAGTGGACCAGCTGTGGACTGGTAGTACTGGCTGGGGATGGTGTCAGCCCTTGGGAGAAAGGGACCCTGTATTAGGGCCCAAGCCTCAGAGTCCCACATTAGGTAACAGGACTGCTGCTACCACTTCAGTGCTGCTGCTCTTCTTTCCTACAGGTCAGTGTCCTGAGGTAGAGCTTCCTCAGGAATTTCAGGGAAGGAGAAGCAATAAGACCCACATGTGATTTGAATATTTCTTTTTTTTTTCCTCCAGTCATAAAAATACAGGATACTAAAAATGTCTCAGCCTGTCTCCTAAAAACAAGCAAAAATCCCATAGCTCCTCTTCTTGGAAGAGTACACAGGCACAGACACATAACCTTTTACATACTACTGTACAGGCTTTGCAGTGTGGAAAACTAAGGTTCATATTCTGACTCTACATGTCTGTGACCTGGGGCACATCATGTCATCTCTTTAAGCCTCAAGTTCCTTTTAAAACAGGGATGACAAGACTCACTTCCCAGAGTTGAGAGAATGAAATGAGATGCTGTGTGGTTTACAGCATCTGGCAGTGTCTGGTATACAATGAGAGCTTAATAAATCTTCCTGTCATGCTAGAGTGTTGCAGAACCAAGAGGCTGAAGCAGAGGGTGTGGTTGGCAACATCAACCACCACAAAGGAAGACTAGCACACATCCACACCTGTGCTCATCCACGCCTTCACAGGTCTACACCTGTGCACACCCAGGCATTCAAATAGGGGAGCCAGATTTTCCCTCTGGCACCTTCAGATGGGTTGTGGGAACTGCAGGCCTCTTGCTGCTAAGTGACACTGCCAGACCTATGGGATCCAAATCTGGTCTAAGGTCCATCACATATTAATTCTCTGATCCGCAGGACACAACTATCATCACAGTCATTGTGGCTGGGCCCCCAGGGTGATACCTCTTCCCAAGGCCCCTGGGGGTGCAGTCTTTGCTGAATTGACCTCCTCCAGGAATGTCCCCACCTCAGTCAAGTCTGGACCCGGCTGCTGCTTGGCTGGGCTGCTCAGTGTGGAGCTGCTAGTCTCCTGCTGATGCAAACTGCTTTGCTCTGTCAGAACAGCCAGGAGCAGGAGGAAGGATGTGGGAAGAAAGCACCTTCCCTCCAGGCTCCTGTGATGTTATTTCCTGACACTCCTCCAGGATGCCATGTTTGAGAGGTCTGAGGGTAGAGACGAGTCCTGGCTGGCTTTCCACAGTGAAGAGTAGGGCAGATGTGTCCACTCTTGATCCCCATGGCTACTGCCTTAGGACAAGCTGCCAACTCTCATGGAGTCACTCTACACCACCATCTTGCCTTTCTTCAGTTCCCTAGCTTCCCTGCATGTGTCCGATCTTGACACGCTCAGATATAAAAGCGTCAGTGGCTCTCCACTGCTCTGGGAGACAGCATGTGTGACGGCTAAGAGTGTGGGTCTGGGTCTGAGCTCTAACACCCCAGCAACTCTGTGCTCCAAGGCATGTTCTTCATATTTTCTAAGTCTCATTATGGAATATCCTCATTTTGGAATGAGGATATGAATACAAATTCTGACTACTATGTTTTTGAGTCATGGCAGTTAAAGGTTACACGTTTAAAATATTTAGCATACAGTTAGCTCTTGTTAGCTTCTGCTATTAGTCCTCAGGACAAGACATAATCTTCCTGATGTGGCTCTGGCCTCTAAGACTCTCTGCCCTGTGTTCATAGGTTTTGGCCAGCCTTCGCTCCCACATCTGTGAAGGCCCACTTTAACATTTATGGGGTCCAGGGCCAGGGGTTTAGCTCAGTGTTTCAATTCGTAACACTGAATTTGACCTTTGCCATGTGGAAAGTACAAGGGAAGAGAGGGAATGATGGCTTGAACAGGTACCACAACCTCCCTAGGGCAGCTGTGCTGTTTCTCAGCTAGTAGTGGAACTGTAATCTCTCCAGTAACACGCTAGTCATATTGGGGTTTGGCTGCTCAATAAATAACATACTAAAGAAAATCTTTGCATAGGTTTTTTCCTTCTTCTTGGTATCAAGTATTTCCTTTCCAAAAACACTGTCTTCCTAGATACTCTGACTAGTAGCCTTTGAGAATGACCGTCACTGTATTCTTGCCAGTATTCCGTGTCATAACTTAAACACACTCTTTGATAATGTGCTAGCTGACAAGTGGCACCCTGTTGCCTGTACAAGAATGTTTTCTGTTGGGCAGGTCACACTTTTCTGTTTGTTATTATTATTTTTTCCTCTATAATCTGAGCATCTCTTTACCCTTAGCTGCTGGGCTTCCAACGGTTTTCTTTTGTTTTGTTTTTTTTTTGGTACTGGGAATCAAACTTAGGACCTTGTACTTGTCAGGCAGTCACTGTACCACTGAGCTGCATCCTCAGCCCTAGAGCTTTTCTTATTTACCTTCATGAAAATACCAACCCCTCTTAGTTTTTTTTTTTTTTTTTTTTTTTGAGACAGGGCCTCCCTAGGTAGTAAAAGCTAGCCTGGAATTCACACTCCTCCTGCCTAAGTCTCCAAGTGCTGAGATCACAGGTATGAACCACTATGCTGTCTCTCACACTTTCTAAACACTTTTCAAAGTTCTGTGGCATAGTCTTTTTCTGTTTAAATTTGCGTATGGTATCAAGATTTGATTTCTACTTCTTCAAAATTTCCTTTGGCTATATTTTTTATAATTTACTTTTTATAGTCCACTTGGAATTTATTTAGATGAGTGTTATGAGGAAAGGGTCAAAAAACCTTTTTCAAAGCTATATTTGGAAAAAGCAAAGAACAAAAAGAGGAGTCGGCTTGAGGCAGACCATGTGATGCTGATAAACAACTCAAAGAAGCAGGGTGCCAGGAGCTATTTAGTTTTCATTTCTTTATCAAGGAGAATGATCTTGGAGCTGCAGAAAAACGATCAAATATGGTGAAGAGGAAAGAGATTCCCAAGATAAGCAAAAAGAGAGCAAGAGGATGCGACGGTTTGAATCCAAAAGAATCATTTCCTAGGCAATGAAAGCAAGAGACAGAGGAATTGAGAGGAAAGCGCCCTGACTGAGCTAAAGATTAGGGTCAGAACCCTGATTCTTCAGAAGTTACTGCCTCACTCTGGCCTTAGTTTCCACCTTTATTTATTCCTTTGGATACACTAATTATGTTCAAACCCTTTGGAGGTTCTGGGCTTATAGACAGAAACAAGGCTGTTCTTGTCCCCCAGATGCATAGAAGACAACCATCTAACACGGTGTTCCCAGGAGGGGTTGTAGGTGGAACTGGGAGATGTGAATAGAAGACCATTTTTTGTATCAGGAGAATATTATATACATGTTGGGTGTGTAAGAAAGAGTGGAAAGGGCTAGCTCATGAGTGCTATGCTATGCTATGCTATGCTATGCTATGCTATGCTATGCTATGGAGTTTGAATTTCATCCTTCAGTAGTTTTCACACTTAAGTCTGTCTCTGAATCATCCGGAGAACTTGTTAAAACAGACTGTTGCACCCACTCCCAGAATTTCTCATTCAGAAATTCTTATTTATTTATTGGTCTTTCTGAGACAGGGTCTCACTCTGCAGTTCAGCTGGCCTTGAGCTCACTTTGTAGCCCAGGCTGGTCTCAAACTTACAATGATCCTCTTGCTTCAGCCTCTCAAGTTCTGGGATTACAGGTATGCACCACCACATCCTAATTCAGCTCTCATTCAGAAATTCTAAGGAGGCCCCTTTTCAAATGACAAAATGTGCAAGTGGTGCTAATGTGCCAGAATGAGAAGGAACACTGGGAACTGGTGCATCTAGGCAATGGACAACCATTCAACAAGAGAATGAACCAATCTAAAGGATACTTTAGTATGGTTCTTCTGACTACTGATATGAACATGGACAGGGAAATAAAAAGCTGCTGAGACACAGCTCCAAATACACTCAGCCACCTTATTTTTGACAAAGGGGCAAACACATTCACTGGAAGAGAACCTCTGCTGAGACACAGCTCCAAATACACTCAGCCACCTTATTTTTGACAAAGGGGCAAACACATTCACTGGAAGAGAACCTCTTTAATAAACAGTGCTGGAAAAACTGGCTTTCCACATGCAAAGACTAAAACTAGACCTGTGTTATCTCACCATGCACTAAACTAAAATCAAAATGGATCAAAGATCTAAATATTAAAACAGAAATGCTCAATCTGTGGGAAGAGGTAGAACTCTTTGACAGGTGTAGGCAAAGATTTTATGAACAAAACCCTGCTTGCCTGGAAAATATTACAAAGAATTGACAACTGGGATCTCATCCTATTAAAAAGCTTTTTGGTCTGCAAAAGAAATCAATGATAGGATGAAAAGACAACCTACAGAGTGGGAAAAATTTTTAGCCAGTTGTCCTTCAGACAAAGAACTAATATCTAGAACATATAAAGAATTGAAAAAAACCAAACCCTCCAAAACTTAAAGACTCAGTCTAAAAATGAGCATCTGGGATGAATACACACTTCTCAGATGAAGAAGTAAAAACAGCAAATATCTGAAAAATGTTCAACATTGCTGGTCATTTGAGAGATGTGAGTTAAAACAGCACTGAGATTCCATCTCACCCCAGAAAGAATGGCTATCATCAAGAAATCAACCAATAACAAATGCTAGTGGGGTTGTGGGGAAAAAGGAACTCTTTTCCGCTGTTGGTGGGAGTGTAGTCTGGTGCAGCCACTGTGGAAATCAGTATGGAGATTTCTCAAAACACTAGCATGAGAGGTCCCATTTGACCCAATTATCCCCCTTCTGGGTATCTTCTTGAAAGAATTAAATACATCATACCACAGTAATATATGCATGAACATGTTTATAGCAGCATAGGCTGTAACAGTTAAATCTTGGAAACAACCCAAATGCCCATCAACAGAGGAATGGATAAAGAAAGATGTGGTTTTTTTAATATAATGAAGTACTACTCAGCCATAAAGAAGGATAAACTTGAGACATTTCTAGCTAAGTGGATGCACCCTGAGATCATACTCTTGAGTGAAATAAATTGGACACACATATGTAAGTATCACATTATTTCTCTGATGTGAGAAACTGTAAGAGTAAATAAGGACCAAATGTACAACGGATACTGGGAAATGGGAAGAAATTGTTCAAAAACAAAGAGGAACTAGGGAGAGGGGAGGGGGAAAGGAAGGAAGGGAAAAGAAAAAAATGATAAAAGAAGGATAAAATGGAAATAAAGCTTTGTAAATATAGAGTAGAAAAGGAAGATAAATGAAATAAGATATAAATTTGTATATATACACTTAAGATTACTAAGATAGGGCCGGGGATTTAGCTCAGTAGCATAGCGCCTGCCTGGCAAGGTCATGAGTTCGATCCTTGGTACCGCAAAAAAAAAAAAAATTACTAAAATGATTGTATTACTAATTCTAATTAGTTCTTGGGCCGGGTGTGGTGGCTCATGCCTGTAATCCCAGCACTCGGGAGGCTGAGGCAGGTGGACTGTTGTAAGTTTGAGACCAGCCTGGGCTACAAAGTAAGCTCAAGGCCAGCCTGAACTGCATAGAGATCCTATCTCAAAAAGACAAAAAACAAACAAACAAAAAAACAATTAGTTCTTGGAACAAAGCAGATAACATCCATAGGACTAGACTAATTTTGCATAACTATATCTGGTAATTAGAGTAAACTTTTTGAAGCTAACTATGCATAACAAAAAAATTGTTATGCTCCTACCACCTGGTTTTGAAAGTCTATGTTGTTATTATTTTGGGCTCTTAGTTATAGTTATTTGTTGTTTTGTTTTTCCTTCTAATACAGAAAGGATAGATGAATTATGTATGGGCTTATATATGCCTAGAACTTCACCTAAAGGGTTTATAAGAATTGATTTTAGTATGTGTGATAGTATGAACAACTACACTGAAGAAAATGAGACACCATGACAACCACTGATGGTTTCCTATCATTTTGATTCAAAAGCCAATAATGCTTTTATTCTTGGTTTTGATTGGTTTTAGACTGTTTTCAACTATTTGATTCCAACATATATAAGATATGGACAGCTATTTTGAAGAAAACAAGAAACATTATGGTAGCCATTATTGATTTCCTAGTGTCTGGTCTTAAAAGCCCTTAAGGCTCTCATTTTTGTATTTTGATTGCTTTTATACTATTTAGATGTGTATTAACTTATTGTATGAAGGTATGGACAATTATTTTGAAAAAAAACAAGAGACAGTATGTTAGTTACTGTTGATTTCCTGCACAGGATTTTCTGAAATCCTGTGTTATTTGCATTGTTTTACTCTGCTCTGCTTTGTCCTGTGTCGGTTTGCTTTGGTTTTGTTTTACTCTCTTTAAAATAAAATTTAAACAGGCGGCCTACTTGCCGCCCTGGTGAGCAGCTGATGGCCTGGCAAGCCACTGGCACACCAGGGCGGGAACTATCAGCGATTCCTGAGCTCTGCATCATGTTGGAACTTTGGGCACTGGGAGAACAGGCAGCCTACTTGCTGTCCTGGTGAGCAGCTGGGGCCCTGCCGGTGCGCAATCAGACATTGATCCATTCCCCTGCCCCCCACCCCCCAGCAAGTCGGCACCGGCAGTCTGAGTATCTTTTTGGAGGATGAATGTATACAGCATGGCAAGTAAGGGGGATTTCCTTCTACCATCTCTTTGAAGGCAAATATTCTTATCACTGTTTTGCTCAGTTTTGATTAATGGTACTGCTTTATTCAATATTCTGTCTTTAAAAGTTTGATATTTCCTTCCATTTTCCTCTAACTGATTGAAAGAACAGCTAATGTGAACAAAATGAGCTGTACTATTGAGTCCATTGCTCATGTCCTGGTGACCAGCAGGCTCTGAGGTTCTGTGGTAGTTTTACTGCACTGCGGTCACATGGGTTTGTTCTGTCTTGTTCTGCTGTATTTTGCTACCTTCATTAAAAAAAAAAAAGTAGATAAGAAAGTAACAAAATACCTCCAAAAATCTCCCAACTCCACCAAAGCTGATCCATGGATTATAGATGAGGAGAAACTCAAAAACAAGGCAACAGAATTATATAAGGTGATTAAAAAGTATATAACAACAACAAAACAAGTCAGTAAGGTACTGAGCAACCTGAAACAGGATATAACTAAACAAATAATGGACTTGAAAGTAAAAGGAAGAAAAGAAAGTGCTCTAGAGGATATGGCTGCATGTATGTTTAAGTGTGTAGGATTGATAACCATATTGCTAAGTTGTTACTGGATCATTGAACTTCTTTGCAGTCTCACTGTTTGAATGTCCACTTTGTATGCTTTAATTCTGTAACTTTAACAACCAGGTCTAAGAAGACAATATGTAATTTATCAATTAGTGATTTCTTACTGCTTTTTTTTTCTGAAAATCTGTATTGTTTCTACCCCTTTTTCTGTTTTGCTTTTTTTTTCGCTTTAAATAAAATTAAAAAAAAATAAAATTTAAAAAAAATACAGAGGAAAAGAGGAATTGAAGGGAGGCAAAGGTATTGGGAAAAAAAGAGGAATCAAGATATATCATATACAGGTACAAATTCCCTGTGATAAACAGGATCATTTTACGTATCTAAATTGTAGCAATAAATTTAAGAATAATAATAAAAAGGAAGCTGCTGAAATAGCCTAAGCAAGATACTTGTACAATGAGTAGTCATAGATTTAGAGACTGAATGATCGAATATGGAAGGCAAAGAAGATGGCGAATCAAGGATGCTTCCCAGGCTTTTGACCATTGGCTTCTTCCTAGAACCGGGCACTGTGCCCCGGAAATACTTGCTGGATACTTGCTGATGAATTGTTCCTTCATTGGAAGGGCCAAGGTTGAGACTACAGGACTTAGAATCAAAAAAGTTACTGCCAGAGGAATAGGTTTGGAAGCCAGGCTGGAGGGTTTGAGAAACAGAAGGGGCAAACAGGAGGATGCTAGGACAGGTGATGATTCTTCCCAGAAACCTGAATGAGAAAGAAAGGAGACAGGATAAGGATGAGCTAGAGAGAGGGCTTTTATTGTCAGTGACAGAGACTTGAACAAAAATGAATAGATGCCAGAGGAGACTCAGTAAACAAACAAAGACAGCTCCTGAGGAGGTGAGAAGAGAGATTTAGATTTGAATGAACAAATTAGTAAATGAGAAGTGTTACAGTGCAGTATCTTAAGCCCAAAATGTAGCTTTGCTACTTCCTAGTACTCAAGAGTACCTGCCTCATAGGTTACTGAATTAATGCATGCAAGTCATGCAGCCCAGCGCCTGGCATGTGGAAGTAGCTCTCAGCATTCTCCTAGGCCACAGCAGGTAAAAGTTGATCGATTGAGGATTCTGAACAGGAAGGTTAGATTGAGTTCCCAGAAAGTCCTGTTTGGGCTGGGAGTATAGCTCAGCAGCATAAGCACCTGCCTGGCAAGGGCAAGGTCCTGAGTTTGATCCCTAGTGGGAAAAAAAAAAAAAGCCTTGTTTGAATTTAACTTCAGCTCTACCACTTAATTAGCTGGATGACCTTAACCAAGCTACTTGCCCTCTCTGCTTATTTCCTGAGCTCTATAATAGGGACAACAGTACCTATCTAATTGGGTCATTATGCCAATGAATAAAAATTCAAGGCGAGGCTGGGCTGGGCTTAGCGACATAAGCTCCTGCCTTGCAAGCGTATGGTCATGAGTTTGATCCCCAGTACCGATAAAAGAAAAAAAAAAAAAAAAGAATTCAAGGGATATTGGGGTGGGGGGGAAGAGGAGGAGGAGGAGGAAGAAGAACAAGAAGAAGAAAGGGGAATAAAAGAAGACAGGCAGGAAAAGAAGAGAATGACAGTGGTAATTATTATGAGGTACAGATGCCAGCGGTGGAGGATAAAGTGGTGACGATGCGAGGTTCACTCTTGTGAGGAGAAAAGCAACAGTCAGACACATTCTAGGGAGGGAACATGACATCCTTCGGGCCCTCACAGAGAAAAAGAAGCACGAGAAGCCAGGGCCACTGGAGATGGCTGTAAAGGGAGTGTTATCCCAGGAGACCTCAGCTCAGAGGTGTGTTGAGGAGTCTGGAGTGGGGCCCACGAATGCTGTTTCTGCAGTCAGGGACATGTTGCAGGCCCTGCCCCGAGTCTCCTCAAAGGGGAGGTAGTACCCAGGCTGGGCTCCTCCTAGGCAGCGTCTTCTCGGGCCCTAGCACAGAAAAGGCTCAGATGAAGATGGACATCCAATCCCCAGCCTGGGGCTGGTCCAGTGAGGCCTCACATCCAGATTTGGTACCCTGTTTACCCTGTGGATTTCTCAGACTGCTTGCCCAGCTCTACTACTGTGTCATTAGGAGGCTCAGTCTGTTTTAAGAGTTTTGGCCTCTGCCTGTTTTGAGGTCACTGCCTACATCAGGGACGACAACCTGGACAGAAAAATGCTTCACGCCCCAGTGCAACAGGGCTTTCTAATGGTAACACCATTAGTAGAATCACCAATAGTAGAAAATAACAAGTAACATTAAAAACTGCTCAAGATGGGGACTTACTAGGTTCTCTGTGCTAGGTGCTTCTTGGTTTCACCTTATATAATTTTAAAACAGCTCTAAAAGATGGGGAGTACCCATTAAAATTGTGAGGCTAAATTTAAGCAGACAAATAATCTGTCAAATGTGACCTTAGCTAATAAGTACCAGAATCTAAATGTAAACCCAAGTCTGTAATCACATCATGGCCGAAGCAGTTTCCCCTCTCTTAAAACATGTTGCTCCTGAAATCACAGCCCTAGTCCCCTGAACATGAATGGAGGCCTTGGCTGGCCTCTGTGATCTTGCGCTTTTTTCTTCCTTCCCAAGAAAGTGACTTACTGCTGAAGATCAAGTCTTTGTCAAAACTATACAGGGCCAAGCCCTAGCTCTCATGCCCTTCCTTCCCCCTGCAAGGCTGGGACCATACCACACTGACCCAGCCTGGTAACTAGATGGAAAGCTTTGCCTTCACCTTACCATCATTTCAGGGCACAGGGTTCCCTCCTCTGGACTATGGATGGGGCCTCTCAGCCTTCATCCATCGCCAGGAGGAGGACAAATAGCCCACAGCATCTGAGACATACAGCAGCATACTCTTGATGTACTGCTGGTACTGTGCCCTGCTCAGTTAACCTAGTATTATTCAGTGTCCTAAATGGAGTGGTGTGTCTCTGGGACTCTGAAAATGCTGTTCCCTTTGCTTATAGCACCTTTATCTGACTTACTCCTAGCTCTTCCTTTAAGGCCAGCTCAGCAGTGCCTTCTCCAGGAGGCCATCTCTTGCCCCCTCCCACACTGCTCCCAGGACTGTATTAGCATCTCCCCATCATGAAACCTGCTACACTGCACCACCAGTGTAGTTTCAGGACTGTCACTTCCACTACACTATGAGCAACTTCGGGTTGAGAGGAGTGTTGATTCATCTTTGGATTCCCAGGACGCATGGGGGATGGCGGCAGGCATGCCTCCAAGGAGAGGTGCACAGGAGCTGGAGTCTGCACACTCAAGTACTGAGATCTACCCTTTCTCCTGGCCTCACTTCCCTAGATACTCACCTGTCTACAGGTATTTTTCTAAGATGATCTAAGCGCACATGGTCTTCTAGGAGCTCCTATACCTGCATGCTAATTTGGCAAAGGCTCTTTGGACAGGAGACAAAGGGCCTTTTGACAACTTGCTTGGAGTTATCTGTACTACTGTCTAGTGAATCAAGGAACCAAAGAGCCATAAATGGTGAAGAGGACAGCTCCTGGCTGGGTAAGGGAGTAAAGCCAGACTGTCATGAGATACTTGGTCTCCCTTTTTCACACCTTGCCCTTATCATACCCCAGCAAACCAAGTATACACTCCAGTATATACTGTGAGTGACGGCTTACACAGCTAGTGGCAGATAGCACCTGTGATTGAGGCTTAACACCTGTTCCAATCTTGCCCAACCAGGCCTTGGCTTCAGGATTGAGCTGCCTCTTGCCAGAATTTTGCAGGTGAGGCTCCAGACACGTGCAGAGTTTGCCAGCAGCCTGAGGCTGCATGGCTAGAAACACCACTGCACCAGCAGGGCAGGCCTGCGGCTGGGCCTTGTGGCAAAGCACCAGACAGAAACAGCCTGGCTCATATTCACCTGGGTCTCAGTAGCCAGAGAAGTGAAGCAGAGCATGGGTCGGTCCTGGGAGTGCCTTGAGTTGGAGTAGAGAAAGGCAAGGAATCCAAACAAATTCCACTCTGGATAATGGGAGAAGTCAGGTCTTGGCATTCCTCTGGCAGCTCACTTGAAAGGCCTAAGTCTTTTAGTGACCCTGGCACCAGGGAAGGCCTGCAGTACTATAGAGGACTCATTTCCATCTCTCTGTTTCTGCTTCCCATTCACCCCTGCCCACCCAGGGATAAAATTTTCACTCATACAAGGCTGGTCTTGGATCCCTTGCATGGCAGGACAGGACTAAGCAGGGATCTGAGAGTGCCTTTTTGCTGCAGAATTTTGACCTATCTGGGCTGGGAGCTTCTCAGTCTTCATGCTCTCTGTGTCTTCCAACTGTAGCTGGCTTCCTCCTCCCTTTCTTTCTTTCCTTTCTCCCTTGGATGAACTGTAGGAACTCTGACTTGACTGACCTCTTGGTGCTCTTGGAAGGAACAAGTAGCAACATCCACTGGGCTAGGCTGGACCCCTACGGCCTGCCTTCCTTATCTGGACTGCCTGGTTTTTACCAGTCCACCTAGCAGGAAGTTGGAGTGGGTGTCTGAACAAATTCCAGATCATTTATGGTGACTGGGTGCTGAGAGGCAAAAACCAATGGGATCAGGGTACTGCCCTGAGGAAAGCCTGGGGTCCTGTGTTCACAGGCAGAGAAAAGAAATGTCAAGAGGGAGTGAGCATACGGGCAGAAGACCAGGGTGCAAAAGCAGCCCCAGCATCCCTGGGGCTCACTAAGGCATGCTTAATTTGCCTTCATTTCTCTCCTTCAGAATGTTTCCTGTGACTCCAATTCTATTGCCCTCAAGGGCAGTTCTCTTTAGAAGGACTCTGTGGTCACTGATGACTCATGCCCTAGGGTTCTCAGAACAGAGCTGCTCCCATTCTGACTGTTTGTGTGGGCCCTGGGCCTTATTTAAAGCTGAGGCTGTCTAAAGCCAAATGATCACCCTGCTGCCTCCTTCAGCCTGGTTCTCTGAGATGGGACCACTTACTCTACTGTTTACCTACCTGAATTTCTGGACCTGACTTCTGTCTTCTCTCTTGCTTGCTACCTACTTGACACTGCCTGAGCTTGGCCTTGCTTGGGAAAGGGCTGTGGAGTTAAATCAAATTACACTGAGACTTCCCCTGGCAAATTAAGCTGTTCCCACCCCCAACTCTCCTCTAAACCTCCAGAAAGAACTAGCTTCTTACTGTAGGCAGAGGGCCATCTGTCGTCAATCTTTGGTAAGAGGCTTGGGTATTGGAAGATGAATGACCAGAGTGGTGCAACACCCCTCCCCTGGGGTGGCTAGTGACAGACAGCTGGAGGGGAGGGGTGATGGATCCAGATAAGTTGGCAGGTTTCCTTACAGACCCAGAGCTGGGGAATTAGGTCTCAGGAAGGGCTTCAGTGGGTGGTCTACTAACAAGCTGTCTCATACCACCCTGCCACAGGAGCTCCCTAAAGAAATGAGCCTAGGCACTTGCCTGCCTAGAACAGTAACTACAGAATTTGATCACACCCAAAGAGTAGAACTAGACTCTGGCACTTTGAGGACCCAACAATAGGTTAGTGGGAGGTTACAAAGAGACTTACAAGCTTGGAAGCTTAAATCGAGGAGCTTACTGTCCCTGCAGAATGGCCTGAGGCCTTGCTCCTCCCACTGGGAAAGAGGGAAGGACCCATAAGAGAGACCTCAAAGAGGGGCAGTAACAGGCAGCCACATGGCCAGGGCAGTGAAACATGCAGGCTGAGAATAATCCTAGGGGTATACTTAAAGATTAGAGTTTTCCTTCCTTGGGGAACTAAGGCCATGGAAGCTCAGGACTGTTGGTTCTGGCTAGAAGATGCTGAGACAGGGTGTGTACATGGAAATCAAAAGGCAGGCAGCCCATATCAGGCATTTTACATCCAGGAATCTGGCTAGGGACTCCTGGTGCATTTTGGTACATTTGCTATCTTTCATCTTTGAGTCATTACTGTTTCTTTTGAAGGCTCCTACTTGTTCTTTGTGAGGCTAACGCAGAAGGGGCTAGCTTAGAAGCTGGGGAGGCCAGAGCAAAGCCCAGGGCAAAAGGAAAGGAGATGGTGCCAGGGCAACTTACCACTCTCTCCTTGTACACGATGTATTTCAACCATTTGAAGTCCTGCCACTTGAAGCCAGCAAGGACAAAGAGAGAATCGCGCTCGTACTGCTCAGGCCTCTGCATGGCACCCTCTGGGTAGGTGATGCGCAGAGTTGTTTTGCTGCCCACGTCTTTCTCAAAGCCCTTCACTGGTGCTGAGTTCAGTCTGCAAAGAGCAGGCCCAGGCAGAGTCTGTGTTGAGCCTCGCTTGGGAAAGCACTGACTCCAGAACACCCCAGGTTCAGGGAATGGGGCATCTAGGTCACTTCAAAGCCCACCAACCCAGCGTTCTTGAGGCTACCACCGAGCTCCAGCCCAAGTGGCTAGATGGACTAGCACGTTCTCAATGGGCTAGGAGCCAGGGGTTAGGCCTGACCAGCACTCAGGTGCTGAAGGTGCTGCTTTGGGGAGCTCACCTGACCACAATGTCATAGTCATCAATTCGAGAACCCAGAGACTTGTTGGCAAGGACACCTCCATTGCCCACGATGATGCAGCGGCGGCAGTGGAGGCTGAGGGGAGAGAGAGGAGGAGGCCTGTGAAGAGCTGGTGCCAGGGCTCCTCCCTTTGCCCCTTTGGTCCTTGACCCACACTGTTGGCCAAGACCAGGATGGGTAGAAGAAGCCTAAAAGGCTCCTGGCAGCAATTCTTAGAGGAGTCCAGCATCAGGCTGCAGGAAGCTGGGCCCTGGGACTCTTTCAACAGCCCTAATTCCTAATACTTTCCAAGGGAAACATAAGTATAAAAAATTTGGGAATGAAGCAGGGAGGTGAGGAGGGGACTTTGGTTAAGATGGCATTCAAGGGTATAGATTCCCTAAGTGGAGCCAGGGATTTAGCTCAGTGGCTTGAGTGTTTGCCTGGTAAGTACAAGGTCATGAGTTCGATTCCCAGTATGATTCTCTAAGGGTTTGTGGAGTTTAGACAGCCTTAGGAGACATGGAAATGGGCTGAGCTCTACCACGTAAACAAGAACAGGGGAAGGGACTTGAGGACTTGGTTTATTTTCAACTTGGAAGTGTCCAGACGACCAAGAAGTGGTTTTGTTTGTCCCATCCCTGACCCTGGAGCTTCCTAACTCCTTGTCTATTGCCTTCAGCACTACTCTGCCCCTCAGTCCCCTTGCTGGGCTGATCCCAACCCTACAGCCTTTAGCTTGTACCCTCAGACCTCTGAGTGTGAGAGCCGAGATGCCTTGCCAAGTGCTGCCAGTGCCCAGAGGTGCAAGGCCACTTACCTGCTTCACTCACCCCACTGTGTACCTCAACACTTTTGCATCTGCTAGCAGCCAGGGGGAGGAGGCTCACCTGTCCAGGGCAGGGGTCAGTCGGTACTCTTTGGTGACAGACAAGATGGCTTTGATTAGATTGTCTGTGGACAGAGGAGGGAAGTAATCGTTAGCGTGTCACTTAAATTCCCCTAAAATGTTTGCCTCTTATTCTGCTCAAAGGCACAAGTTACGGGGGCCAGAGTGAAAGTGGAAAAGAAAATGGGGAGAAGAAGCTCTGGGTACAAGGTAAGGTCAGGCTACTATCTTACCAGCTTACTCTGAGTGTCACTCAGGCTGTGCGTTTATGTACTATCCTGAGTGATGCTTGGGCAGGTGTCATTTCAACCAGTTGCTTCTTGTTTGCATAAGATATATTCACACTTGTTATAGTTATACTATTCTATAAAAATTAATGAAATAAATGCAATTTTTGGTCAGCCCGTATTTAAACGATTGAACTGGCTAACTCTCTCCCTTGAGAAAGGAGATGGAATAAGAAGTCAAACAGGCATATCTCTGCCAGGAGCCAATCCCTAATACAAGTGTGCATGTCCTCCTCAGGGCTTCTTCACTTCCTTGGAGACTCATCTGGTTTTCTGAGGCTCTGCAGCTGGGCCTCAGGATGTGTGTCACTAGCCTAAATCTTCCTTGGAAATTACAGTCCCTACTCAGAGAACACAGGTGTTCATCCCTGTGCCCCAGCAAGCAGATACCCAGGAACAAATTGGGGGGACAACAGTGAGGAAGAGCTTACCCAGGTAGACCACTTGCCTTGGTTTCTGATACCAGTAGCTTTCCCCATGCTACCTCCCTTTTGCATAGCCAATCTCTAATCCTGCCCTTTGCCAGGCCACCTCTCCTTCTTTCCCTCGTTGGCCCCCTACAGCATGGCATCTGCCCACCTGCACTCTACTCAGGCTGCTTTCAGCAGACCCCACAGTCTCTGCACTCTCGGATTCTGACCATTATTCAGACCTCTCCTGGTTGGCCTCTCTTTGGCTTTAGCAGTAGTGATTGTTTTCTTTTCAAACTCTGGTATAATGACAGCATGGTGATGTAATAAATAAGGAATGTTTAGTGCAGGTATTGATTTTGGAGTTAAATCCTGGCTCTGTGATCGCGTGTAAATGACTTACTTTCTTTGAGATTTAGTTTCCTCATCTCTAAAATGAAGATGGTAACTTCTGCTTCTCAGAGTTGTTAAGATTTAAGATAATGTAGATAGAAACCTAAAGATCAGTTGGTGCCCCATAGTGGAAAGCATTTACTAATGTCAAGTAAGGATGTAGGCGTGCATGACTAGGACCTTGCGACTCTACTCCTAGGATCACAGCACTCCTAGGATCACAGCACTGAAGAACTTACCTACTTGCTCAAAGAGGCCTGTAAAAGAATGTTCACTGCAGAACTGTTGGTAGTAGTGAAATGCTAGAAGTGACCCAACTATTCACAAAGGGAAAATAGACTACATGTAGCATACACAATACTACACAGCCGCACACATGAAATATTATCAACCCCTCCAAATCAAATCAATAATTGAGCTGCATGTACCAATAAACATAATAAAAAATCAATTTGAAGAATATATACACAATGATACCATGTGTAAAGTTTAAAATCACACAAAATATATCTTTGTGGATATATATATGTATATATATAACACACACACACACACACACACACACACACACACACACAAAGTATAAGGATGTCAACACCAAAATCAGGATAACGGACTCCTAGGAGAAGGAAGAGCATGGAAGGGAAGAGCTACACAGTTGTTTTATTTTAGCTCATACTTCATTTCTTAGGCTGGGTAGATGGTATATTATTCCTTACACTTTTTTGCCTGCCTGAGATTTTTTCATGTATAGAAAGGAGGCCTCTTATTCATATACACACATTCATTCACAGGGCTAGAGATTGTACCCAGGGCCTCCCACATGCTAGGCAAGTGCTCTATCACAGAGCCACACCCTGGCCCCATGCATTTTATAAAAAGAGGGGCTGGAAACACTGTCAGGTCTAGGCCTGAAAAGCATTCTTTGGAATTCACTGAGGCATCAAGTAGTTGCCCTGGAATGGTGAATAAGAAGATATGCTTTAGGAGGACATGTTAAGTAAGAGCAGGCAGTAGGCATAGTCAGTCTTTCCAGAAGTTGAATGAGAACCAGGGTAAGGAACAAACCCTTAAGGGATGTTCTAGATGTTCTATACTAGGTGCCTTCAGATATACTTATAGTGGGCTTCGGGAAGGAACGGTACCCTATCCCCAACGATGCCTTTAAAGAAGAGCACATTGCTATTAATTGGCCCTGGTCAAGGATGTGAATAAAGTGTTTGAGGTGGGGACTCTTAAAAGAAAGGGCACACACAAGTAACCCACCACTTGCTGGCCAGTTGCCTTCCTTGGTCTTTGTGGCTGCATGATCAAGCTTCAACTGGATTAAGGGAAAAAGGATAGGCTGCTTGGTTACATGCACCAAGGAAAGAGGCTGCACATGGCTCAACCTAATCATTAGATGTGTTCTTGGAAGCTGGGGTCCAAGTTCCAGTGTGACAGATTTTTTTACTGGCCACGATCTTCTTTCAGGGAGAGGTGAGCTGGCTCAGTGAGTTTAAGTATTCTTGAGTCTCCTGGCCAATGATATCACCATTTCAACAGTTATCTCATTTACTTCTGACAATAATCTTATACAATAGTACCATTTTCTCCATTTAGTTGATGAAAACACTAAAACAGACAAGTTAAGTAGCATATCTGAGGTTATAGCTAGTAAAGAGGTAATATATGGGTCTGATCCTCTGTATCTGGCTCTACCCACTCTTTTCTACCAGGCCCTTACATAGCATAGGAACTTGACAAAGAAGCATAACTGTTACGAATAAAAAAAGTCTTAAATTAGGAGGAAACCATGTAGGAGAAGTCCTAAGGTGATGAGGGAAATAGTTTCTGAGAATATAGGAGAGAGACTAACTTTGGACAGCATAAAAGAACCACTGGAGAGCAGTCTTGGTTAGAATGAAAGGTGAGGATAAACGGAGAGTCTTGGAGGCATTTCTGAGGGTTGGCCCTGTGTTCCCCATTATCCCTAGTGCCCTAAGATGATGTCTCCTCTGTGATCTCACAGCTCCTTACACTACCCCCAGCAGAGCCCTCTGTCTTGTACTCTGAGTACCTGTACCTCCACTAGACCAGAACTGTTTGAGGAAAGGGACATCTGTCTATTTCATTGTTGTATGCCCACCCCTGGCAAAGTGTCATTCTCTGAGTCAATATTCTATTAAAGAAGTATGGGAAAAGGAGGGAAGGAGAAAAGGCATGTTAAGAGTACAGTGTGGGTTAATCCTTAGCATGGGGACTTTTGAGGATGTAATTTTGTTCTGAAGTACTAGAGACAGCCTGGAGAATGAAAGTTAATACAGCTCAGGTTTTTCAACATACCTTGACCTTTGATCCCAAAAGGTGGCACAAACTCACGAATCCTAGACCACTTGCGAAAGGAGTCATCCAGGAACATGGGTGCTGGCTTGGAGAACCTGAAATGCAACAGGACTTTTGAGGATCACAAAATGCAACACTGGAGTACTGGTTGGCTTTTCTGTCCAATGTCTTAGCAAGGGGTCTGCAGGAAACCACCTCCACATTCCAGCATATCCCCAGCCTGTTCACTGGGGAGCTGCTGGTCATGCCGAGGAGAGTCTGAGTGTGAGGGAGCAGGCCGCTTAGTCTTTATTTGGCCAGCTGTACAAGTGGAGGGGCAAGATCTGCTCAGCAAGGCTTAATAGCTCAGAGCTGGAAGTTATCTTGCATTTATCTACGGTCAGTGCTGCCTACTTTGTTTCTGCAATCTGGAAACACAGGATAAGACATGGTCCAGTGAGCAAAAAAAATATCCAGAAATATAGCCAGTGCAGAGAGTCATAATTCTGGAGACGATTAGACCACCCAGGACAAGGAACAAGAATTCACGGTAAAAGGACAAAGCAAGGCAAAAGTTACAGGAAACAGATGCTTGGTAGTGAAGAGAAAGAAAAGCCAGAGTCATGTGAATAGGAGGCAGTGCTGAGAGGTTTTCAAGGCAGCAAGAATTGGGGTGTATTTGTTAGTGAAGAGAAGGGCAGAGGAGTCCTGAGTTTCTGTGGAGCTAGTGAAAGGGTCTGGATTATGAGGGCAGGAATTCATTTTTTGGCCCAGAGGAGAGATGGGAATTAAAAGGGGAGATAAGAAGGCAAAGTGATGTGGAGCTGGGGAGGTAGGAAAGGCAAGTTTCATTCTTGGTGGGCATGGCAGGTTTCAGGCTTAGAAGAGAGGCACAGAGGCAAAGGTATAAGAGCCAAGCTCTTCACAGATGCTTGGAGAACATGATTAACCCAGAGCCTAGCATCCTGTCTGAGGCCCTTCCCAGGCACTGACAGCCCACAAGTGTTGCCTTGCTGTGGGCCTGCTCCTGGCCAAGAAGGACTACAGATTCAGAATTCAGGGCCTGTCTCTAATATTTCTAATTCCGCCCAATGAGCCCCGTGAATAACATGAGGCTACACAAAGGTCCTCCAGGCCTGGAAGCTAGAACTTTCCCCTAATAGACCATATGCGCAAGCATCTATCTGTTTCTCTTCCTCACCACTGCCAATACCATGCTGCCACAACCCTAGCAGAAATGTCAGTAATTACTCAAAGGTCTAATATTTTTTGACTCTGACATGGTCTTGAAAGAGGAAGAAAATGTTTGACCCTGTTGCAGCCTCTATGACTTTGACTATTGCTAAGAAGGTATGAACAGTCAGCAGCAGTGATGCTGCCAGGCTTTGCTGTACAGTGGCTTCTCTTGGCTTCTGGGTGCTGACGGCCAAGTTGGTGCCCTTCCCCCATGTACAAGGGTAATGCCTATTTCTTGTGACTAATATAAAAAATATAAGTAAATTAATATATGTAAGGTCAAACCAGAGGCACTGGCCAGGTCCATGACGAGACCCTACACATCAAAGGAAACACCCTGGATCTGCCTGCCCCAAGTGCCTTCTGTGTCACAAGTGGGCTTATGAAATCTTTGTAAGATCTCAGTCAAGCTTGACAGGATTTTATCTGCTTCCCAATGGGTACTGAATATCATAAATTAATAAAATCTTCTAAGATTTAACCAACTGATATCAATCTATTTTTCCTTTTTTTTTCTTTCCATATGCCTTCTCTTTTATATTATTAGAAAGTTAATTTTTATTTTTAAAAGTGTTTTAAAAAAATGACATAGAAGTACATATATAATTTAAAAATTCTGGTAGACTGATGCAAGAAGACCACAAGTTCCAGCCTAGCCTGGCAACTGAGGAAGGAGGAAAGGAGGAAGGAAGGAAGGAAGGAAGGAAGGAAGGAAGGAAGGAAGGAAGGAAGGGAAAAAAGGAGGGAAGAAGGAAAGAAGGAAGGAAGGAAGGAAGGAAGGAAGGAAGGAAGGAAGGAAGGAAGGGAAGGAGGGAGGGAGGGGTGGAGAGACTGGTTTTGAAATTATGACAATCCTCCTGGCTCAGCTCCCTGATTGCTGAGATTATAGGCATGTCATCATGCCTGCCTAATTCTGCTTTTTTATTGAGTCTTTTCTTCCAATTTAGTATAATCTTGTTTTATAGTACTATAAAGATTTACACAGTTCCCAAATTGAATCCCAAAAGACTATATTCAGACAAGTCTTGCTGTCATCTCTATGTCAATCCCCTGCTACTTCTGTTATCATACAATATTCATTTTTATTTTTTGATATATATTCATTTTATACTTTTTGATATAAGCAAATAATATATATGTATATATTTTTACTTCCTGCTTTATTCATTGAAAGGTAATATACTATACATACTGGTGTGCCTATTGATTTTTTTCCCACAAAGTATATATCTTGATGATTACCACATAGTATTTAGATACTTGATAATATTCCATGATGGTTATGTATCATATTCTACTCAATCAGTCCCTGGGTTGTTTCTAGTGTTTTGTAAAGTAGGTCCCATCACCAGCAGTTACCACAAATAACTTCACACATATGTCTTTTCTACTTGCCAATGTATCTTTGGAAGAGATTCCTAGAAGTGGGTTTGTTGGATCAACAGGAAAATGCATATATGAAATCTTGTTCCAATTGCCAAATTCCTTGCTACATGAACTGTAGCATTCTGTAATACCACCAAAAATGTATAAAAGTGCTATTCCCTCAACACCCTCATCAACCTTGTCAAGCACTTCAACTTTTTTTTTGGGGGTGGGTGGGTACTGGGGATTGAACTCACGACCTCGCACTTGCCAGGCAGATGCTTATGCCGCTGAACTAAATCCCCAGCCCCAAGTACTTCAGTTTTGCCAGGTAGAAACAAAATAGCATCTCACTGTCATTTTAATTTGCACTTCTCTTTGCTGTTGTTTTGAGATAGTGTGTTGCTATGTTGTCCAAGCTGGTCATGAACTCATGGGTTCAAGTGATTCTCTTGCCTCGGCCTCCAGAGTGCTGGGATTACAGGCGTGTGCCATCACACCTGGCTAGTCTTTCCTTTTTGAAGCTTTTTATATATATTACTGTAAATATATAAGTCTTCTGAGATACAATTACAAATATTTCATCTAGTTTGTTTTTATATTTGGCTTGTGATATCTCTTGCTTATTTTTTTTTTTTTAGTCAAATTTATCAATCTTTAACCTTTTTGCTTCTGGATTTTAAGTCTTAGGAAAGTTTCCTTCATTCTCAGGTTACAGAGAATTTAATACATATCTTTTTTAGTACTTGCTATGTTTTTTCTTCTTATACTTCAATCTGTTATCCATGGATCTGTATCCATTTTAGTCAGTATATATATAAGATTGGATCTGGGAGCCAGGGATTTAGCTCAGTGGTGTAAACGCCTGCCTGGCAAGTGCAAGGTCATGAGTTCGGTCCCCAGAACACCAATAAATAAATAAATAAATAAATAAATAAATAAATAAATAAATGGATCTGATTTGATCTATTTCCATGTGACTATCAAATAACTACCTACTTTAGGACTCTCCTATGGCCCTTCACCTTTTAGGTGATTTCCTGTTTTTATTTTTTTTCTCTCCTAGTTATCTTTACTTGTACCATTGATTATAGGTACATGGACTTAAGAAAGTTTCCTACTGTTCCCTTGTTTCAATTTGTACCGAGTTCCATCCTTCTCCCCCTCTCCTTCCAAGCAGGCTTTAAAGGTGAGAACAGGGATGTGGCCTGCTCGGCCCTCTTTGTTTCACAAGAACTCCCAGGAAGGACAGCATAGATAGCAGAGGCTGTAAGGATCACAGCAGGCATGTAATTCATCCCAGCATCACCATCTCCTCCATCACCACCACACCAGCATCACCTTTTCATCCACCTTCATCAGGCTTTCAATGAATCATCTACTAACTCTGCAGTGCTCACCAAAGATGTTGGCATCTGTCTTACCTTCCACACAAACCCAGTTTTTGCACATTATTTTCATAACTTTCAACATCTAAAACTCTGCTCTTGCATAATTTCCTTGACTTGAGTCAATCCCTTCTCCACTCCACATTAGCTGCTACTTAACTCCACTGCCACACTGTGGACCTAACAGCAATCTCTGATTCTTTCTGCACACAACCTCCTAACATTCTATTTCTCTCTCTCCTTTGCTTTCACCATTCTAAAGTCTCCCTGACTTCTACACACACTTCTGATCTATTTCTTCTCCTGTCTGTACTGCAGTCATCTCCTGTCTCCCTCCTGCAGGACCCAAGACCCCTTGATTCTTCTTGTCCCACTCATTAGGCAGAGATTAATCTAACCCTACACTATTGTACTTTTATGCTTGAGATGCTTTGAGAACACACACATGGACAGATACTACCTCCAGTTTGTGGTCTTGGACCTTAGCTAGTGCCTCATCTTTGCTCAGCAGCTTTTTCTAACATTTTCTGCTCTTCATAATCTCTCTATTCTTTTCCTTTCCGCGAGCAAGTATATCTCTTCTCTTGCTTCAGAGAACTTCCTCAGATTCTTGCTTCTTTACTCATAAATCTATTCCCATTTACCTATTCTTAAATTTGGCTTAGTTTCCCCATCTTTATGTCTCCAAAGCATGCTATAGGTCCTATCTTGCTCATTCCCCCTAAACATACAAACTTAGGTCTTTCCCATGTGAAAACAAAACAAACCAACTTTCCTCACCACATACCGGCTTTTCGTCACTAACCTCTCTATCCCTTCATGGTAAAACTTCTAGAAAGAATAGTGGAAATTCTGTCTCCCTCATTTCCCATTCATTCCTCAATCTAACACAATCTGAATTTTACTCCTATGAGACCACGGTTCTTTCAGTTATATGTTGTTTATAACTTGTTTAACATGTTGGTCTTCATACATTTACCATGCAGTTTCTCTGCCTGGGAATATGCCCTGGCTTTCTTCCCCAGACCCCTTTCTTCTCTAGTTACCTGGAAAGTTTCACTCTTATTCTCTTAAGTTTAAATGTTACTTCCACTGGAAAGCCTTTCCTGGCTCCTCCAGGTAGACTTGTCCTGTTCCTCTAGTATTCTTCCTATATTTTGTTTAGACTCTGTGTGGTGGCTCAGTGCCTGCAAAGACACTGGAAGTTGAACCAGGGCCATAAACAACAGGAAATATGGGGGCGGGTGGTAGTAAAGGTGGTGTGTCTTTGCATGCGTGCGTGATTCTGCAGGTGGCCTGGGCTAAGCCTCATACTATACCTGGAACAGAATCTAAGGCCTTCTGACCAATGTGTCAGCTTCCTCTCACCTGACCAAGGTGGTGGTAGCCCTTAAGGTGAGGAATGACTGGTCAGACTAACAGAGTAGTGGGTGTGTGATGCCTGACTTTCTTGCCCTAACCTATGGGGTAGCAGGGCAGGGTGAGGCAGGCTCTGGCAGTCAGGCCCCAGCCTGCCAGAGCTGTACAATAAGAGGCAGCCTCAGGATCAGGTTTCAGCAGGGTGTGTGAGAATGCGTGAGAAGGCCCAGGGAAAGGAAAAGGCGAAATTGCATTGGGAAATGCTAGTCTTTCCTCTTGGATCCTACAGACTAGGAGTTTGGGAACTTGAGCCCTTTAGTAATGCGTGAGCTGAGGGTGGGCTGAACTCCTCACTCTTCTGGAATCGCCTTGGCTGCCCCGTGCCCACAACTGTAAACTGAGACAGGACCATGAATAGGTATAGGGGCTCAGTCTGACCTGCCAGCAAGGGCAACCTGGTACTCTCCTAAGGGATCCTCTAGCTCATGTAACACTCAATAATGTGGCTGAGGTGCAGTGAAGAAGGTGATGACCCCGACACTGGCTCATCAACCTAAATTACTTTCTAAGGCCAGACTATCAAGCTTAAGCCAAGAGACTAGCATGAAAACTGGCAGGGTCTTATTCAGAGTGAGGATTGGTTGTATGCGGGTACCAGTAGACCCAGAATAGGGCTTCCTCTTAGTTTCCATACTCTTAACTGAAAAAGGTGCCTTTGAGTGGGGATTTGCTAGATTAGGCTAATCAACAACTCTAGCTCGACATGAGTGTCTGGATGGGGTAGCCAGCCCTCTAGCCACTTCTCCCAGTATATGTGAGGAGTGCAACCTGCCCAGGAGGAAAAGGGAAGGCAGAGCTCAGCAGTGGAAACTTAGACCAGAGACCACATGGCACAGAAGTCTGTTAAGATTCAGCCATGTGCCCTGGCCCTCTAAAATGAGACTCATCCAATGTGATGAAAGCAAAACTCTACTGATCCATCTTCCCAGGATCTGCTCTGGGAAGTGACAGGGTGGACAAGGCAGAGGGACACAGGTTTTCTAGAATCCTAGCTGGCATCAGATCTGGAAGCTGATGGGCACTGCTTTGAGCACCTCTTGTAATTATAAAGGCCAAAGATAACTTGTGTTAATCTCAGGATGTCTCAATCAATTTAGCATTAAAATATTTATAAAAGTTTTCCTTTTCCTGAAGCATGTATACATTTTTGGGCAGACTGTATTTGAGTAACAAAAGGTATAAAGATCCTAGAGACCACCTTGGGCACACAGGAAAGATTTCTCGGAGGAGTTGATGATAAAAGTAAGTTGGGCCTTGAAAGACACAGTGAGCCTTGAGGAGAATCCTGGGAACGGTATTCAAGCAACAGGGTAGCGCGGACAAAGGCAGAGCCTAGAGAACTGTAGCAAACATCCCATAAATGTGAGAGAGATTGCTGAGGTTGGGCAGAGTACAACTACCAAGGGCAGAGGAGCTTCTACCTGGCCCCTGCCCCTAGCGACTCTGCCCTCTAGTTGACAGGTAGGTGGAGCAACGTGCCAGGAGAAATGGATGGGCAAGTGCATGCTGACTGGATGTGATAAAGCAGCTGAGGTGCAAATCTGCAGAGAAAAGGCTGGCCAAGGCATGTGTCAGTACTGCAGGGCTAACCGGGTAACCTGAGGCTGTGTCAGGACCAATTTCAAGCTGCATCATCACTAGTAACTTCATGCATTCTGTTCATGCTATTTCTTGTTGGTACCTTGCAGTGGATGTCTGCATTTCTCCCCCTTTCGGCTGTAATAGCATTCTGTGTTCATTCTCAGAGGTCCCAGCTGAGCCAGCACCCCTCTCCTTCACTACTGGAATGGGGTACCAGGGTAACCAATTAGCAGACTATTCCTCAGTAAATGGCACAAGAATGGATGTCTGACCTAAGTGGGATGCATCAAGGTCCTCTCTGAGATTCCATGTTTACCCATGGGGGAATGTTAAAAAAAAAGAGTCCCTTTTTTTCCTCTAATAAAGCAAGCTATATAATAAAGCAAGAATGAATATGCCTAGAACAGGGGGTGGGCAAACTATAACCTTTAAGCCAGCTGTGTGTTCCTATAAATAAACTTTTATTAGCGCATAAACACATCCATTCATTTCCACCATGTGTATGGTTGCTGTGGTGCTAGAACAGCAGCTGACAGAGTCTGTATGGCCCATAAAGGTGAAAATATCTTACTGTCTGGCCTTTTAGGAAAAACACTGGCATAGGAGTAGATTCAGGAGGGGCCTGAGAGGCCAGCTCCTGAGCTTAGTTACACAAACAAATGTGTTTCCTTTTTATTTTTGGTGTTTTAGGAATTGAACCCAGGGAGTACTAACCTATATCTCCAAATCTCCAGCCCTTTTTGATTTTCATTTTGAGTCACAGTTCAGGTTGGTCTGGGATTTGCAATCCTCCATCTCAGCCTCCCAAGTAGCTGAGATTAAAGATGTACACCACTGTGAACAGATTTCCTCTTTGCTTGAGTTAGTTTGATATGGTTTACCCAGCTGCCAAATACTCCTAAGAAGATAAGTTTACATGGCCTTATCACTTGGCTCCTATCTACCTCTCAAATCCAGATACTTCTGTTCCCTCCCTTCCCCCCCACCCCATGCTCTATGTTATCCAGTTATTTACTTCCTGGAATTTGCAGGACTCTTAACACCACTGCTGCCATAGCCTGGAATTCCCTTTCCCATCTTAGTTAACATGCCAGACTTCTGTTCACTTCACAAGACCTGAATCCAGCAACCCTATCGGCGTCTCTCCCTGAACCAAACTGGACTGACCAATCCTAACCACAGCTCATAGCACTTACCACATACTAATGTCAACACCTGGTTCCCTGCCAGACTGTGAGGCCCCCCTTATGCATGCCTGTGACCTGCCAGACAGAGGAACAGCTTGGGAGATGAGGGCCTCCACAGCATGGCTCCTGTAGGGCCAATGTAGGCCAATTTCCTGCTGACTTGTGGAGGTCTGCTGGCTGCCTTTCAGTGGCTTCTCATGGATACCTTGATCTCCCTGCTTCAAAGGGTCAGGCTTCCAGCAATGTCTCCATTGTTCATAGCCACCCCTCTCCCTGCCCCTGCTTTGGTCTGAAATGCTGCTGGCTACTGCCCCTCTGCCTGCTCAGGGACTATGACTACGTCTGTGTCCAGACAGGCTGGAGCCACATGCATGACAGGCTCAGAGGCCTGTGCTGAAGGAGGAGAGGCCCTCAAGGGGATAGTCCCTGGGCTCCTGTTGACAGACTCCCCACTGACTGTTAACAGTGGTACCCAGTGTGGAGGAGGAGTGAGGAGAAGGTGGAGAGCATGGGGAGGTGCAAGAGAAAAGGGTGAGCGGAAAAGCTGCTATGTGAGAAAGGTTGGATGATGATCAGACTGTCTATAGAGGCCACACAATTCAGAGCCCAAGGCATGGCTCCAGTGGTCCCCAGAGTCCACCACCCATCTCTCTAACATATATATGCCAAGCTCCAGCTTATGCCAAGTACTACACTAGTCATTAGGAGTATGATGATAAAGGACTCAGTCCCTGCCTTTGTAGATAATCTGTGAATCAGCCAAGTAGAAAGGCAGTTATGAAATATATGATAAATACAAAATAATAACAATGATAACAGTAATTTCAGCTCCTGAGCGCTTCCTGTGTTCCAGGCACTGGGCTAATTGTTCCATGTGTATTAGTTTATTTATTCCTTGCAATGACCTCATGCACCATCACTATTTATATCCACATTCTTATTTATCACACTGCTTTTGGGAATACACGCAAGTAGTTGGCCCCTTAGGGAAACACACAATGAGAGATTGGAGAGAGGATAGGACCAGATTGCAGAGGTTGAGGGGGGAGAGAAGTAAGAGAATGTTCAGGAGAGAGATATAACAATTATCTGAAGACAGTTGGTAGTGACAGAAAGGACAGAAATGTAATGGAAGCTGGAATGTGAAGTGGAATGGCAAAGAACTGAGCATTTCTGCATTTGAGGACAGTAAGGGGACAAGCAGAGGAGAGGGAGGGATGTAGGAGAGAGTCATGACAGTGGCATGAAACTCCAGGAAGGGGAGGAGACAGACGCAGAGGATGAAGGAGAAGCACATAAGGCAGAGGATGCCCTTTCTCTGGGAAAAGTGTGGAGGAAGTGAAGACAGCTACCATGATAGGTGAGCTCAGAGGGAGGGAGCTCGTCTATCATAGTGAGGGGATGCTCTACTGGGAGACTGTTTTCTTTCCGGCATCTCTGAGGTTGAGGGTTGAGGGATATAAGTGTGGACTGCAGAGACCTATGAATGGTGAAGACTGGGACAATCTCATGACAAGTCAAACAGGGACAAGAATTGCAGATTAGTGCTGAGCAGTCCACAGAAGCTGGGACCACAGTGGTGTCAAGGCATGCATTTATGTGTTACCAATGCAGTCATGCTAAGTAGTCTAGAACACAAGCAGGAAAAGTGACTGGACAAATTCAGCCCATGTTTAAGCATTACTGAAGTAACTGTGCTGGAAAGACAGGAGAATGACAAACTCAAGAAGTGAGAATAGCACAGAGGTCCACGCTACCAGTGTGGATTCTGGCTGTGAGCATGAGGAAGGCAAGGGCCAAGCGAGTGGAGTTGATCAGGCCTAAACCTAGGAGTCAGTCTTTGTTTTTCTTTTCAATTCCCTTTGCCCCGATCCTAATATTTTACAAAAAGAAACACCTACAAACAAATCTCTGCCTTACCATTGGATGCTCATGCTTGACAGCCAATTCATCAATCAATCCCATTAATATAATCTCTAAACATGTCTGAAATGCACCCATTTACCTATCTCTACACACTGTTACCTAGGTCCAAACTTTTATTCCTTGACTGCTACAATGGCCAATGACCAGCTTCTCCCTTGCCCTGCTCTACAGTTAGGATCACTGGGTGTCACACCATTCCTTTGACTGGACCTTTGTTGGATCTAAAGCAAGTCCAGCTGCAGGCTTTCAGCCCCAAGGCCAGTGCCTCTCACTCATCACAGGCCCTCTTGGCTCATCTGCCATAGCATACTGGCCTTCTGTCCATCCCCAAATGCAGCAAACTTACTTCTGTGTAACATGTGACCCTTCCCAGAGTCGGCTCTTCGCATGTGAACCTCCATTCAAATGTCACCTCCTCAGAGAAGTCCTCCCTGATTCCTCCATCTAAGCAGTTTTTCTCTTCCAGTTATGCTTTATTATATCATCTTATTTTTTTATATATCATTTTATTTTAGTTTTTCTTTGTGGTACTGGGAATTAAACCCAGAGCCTTTGTGCTGAGCCATATCCCCAGACCTCTTTGTATTTCTTATTTTGAGACAGTTATTAAGATGCCCAGTAAACTTGTAATCCTCCTGCCTGAGTCTCCTAGAGTGCTGGGACTACTGGTATGTGCCACTGTGCCCAGCTGTTTTATTTTCTTCATAAGCATTTAACACTATGTAATATCATCTTCACTGCTTATTCTTCCCCATGTGTACTTTCTTAATATAAAGAGAATGTAAGGATTACAAAGATAGAAGCCACCTGTTTTGTTTACTGTCAATATTCCCTACCACTTAGAACTGTGCCTGGCACAGTAGGTGCTAAATAAACATTTGCTAAGTGAGACCAGAGATCTCCCTCCCTGCAAATCTACAAAACTATCTTGTTATCTGTTCCTTTCCTCTTCATCAAACTGAACAAGTGTCCATTCTTCTATCAAAGATCAATCTGGCCACATGTGTGTTGTTTCCTATTTCACCCACAGTCTTTGCAATGGCCTTCGGGCCTCAATTTCCTCTCTGATCTTAGTCTCCCACTTCCTTTTCCCTGTTTCTGACTCCATGGCCACATTCCTGGCCACCTCATGGCCTTATCTTGAGCTGTTTCCTCAGTCTGGAGTGGTTTTCCTCCAGATACACACTTGGTTCACTTCTTGCCTCCTTCCAGCCTGCATTCAGATCACACCTTCCCTTGGCCAGCCTGTTCAACACTGCCACCTGGTCCTGTCACTTGGCTATCCTCTTCTTCTTTCCCTACACTATTTATCTTATTCTAATTTACTAAGTAATTTACTCACAGTTTTTTTGTTGTTTTTTTGCTGCATCTGGGATGGAACTTACGACCTCACGTTTACCAGGGTGGGCCCTTAGCCAACTAAGCTAAACCCCAGAGCTCGCTCGCTCGCTCTTTCTTTCTTTCTTTCTTTCTTTCTTTCTTTCTTTCTTTCTTTCTTTCTTTTCCTTCCTTCCTTCCTTCCTTCCTTCCTTCCTTCCTTCCTTCCTTCCTTCCTTCCTTCCTTCCTTCCTTTCTTTCCAGTGCTTGCAACCCCAGTGCTTGCAAGGCAGGCGCTTATGCTTATGCCACTGAGCTAAATCCCCAGCCCCTACTCACTAGTTGTTTACTGTTTACATTTTCCTGATAGAATACACACTGCAGGAGATAGGGTTGTGAGATGGAAGGTTATTCCAATCACCTTTGTAGGTCCCAACCACACCTGTAAGTGTCCCTAGAAGAGACAGGCAGAGGGAGGCTTCATCATGCACAGAAGGAAAGGCAACACAACCACAGTGCTCAGAACTGGACCGACACAGCCCCAGGACAAGGAAAGCTAGCCACACCAGCTGGAGGAGGCAAGAGATGAGTAATCCCCCGAGTATGGGGCAGGTAGGGAATGGCCCTGGCTGAGGCTGGTTTCAGCCCAGGGATGGTGATTTTGAACTTCTGGCCTCTAGAACCTGTCTTGGGAACTTGATGCAAGTATGATACTTTCTGGGCCCTATACTTGGGGTTACTAGAGAAAAGGGAGGTTTTAACTTTTTTTTTTTTTTTTTAATTAATCTCTGCTGAGGAACAAGGCAAGATGACAGTGAATGAGACCCTTTATCTTCAGAGGAGTGGGCTGGGAACTAAAGTCCAGGGAGGGGTGAAAGGCAATCACTGTTGACACTCTACTCTGCATTTCCTCATTGCTTACAGTTCCAGGAATGCAGGTATGGGGAAGAGGGGAGTGGAAATGGTGACTGTTGCAAAAGGGCTCAAATTCTAGACATCTAAATGTCTTTACCCAACTGGTGGCTGCCAAAGTTCCATCTCAAATCCACCACCAGTCCGAAGCTCAGGACTTACACATTTAACTGCGCCTGGGGCATCTTGCCTAAGAGAGTCCACTGGCACCCAAGTTTACCACACTGGAACCTTCTCCTAAACCTATCTTTTTCTCTTTTTGGTGGTGAATGTCCAAGTCACAGAGGTAGGGGCAACCTATCAGGTTGTTCACTGCCTCTACACCCTGGAATGTGGCCTTTCTGAATCTCTGCAGGGAAGGAAGCACAGTACTGGCCAGGGAAGTTGGGATTCCCTGCATCCACAGGCCAGATTACATCACACTCTGATTGCTGGCCCAGGGTGACAAAGCGTTTAATGTAGACTGTTCCTGGGATTTTCCATGTACGTCCCTTTGGCCCTTGCTGAGGATTCTGTTCCATTGGCAAGTACTCTTGCTGCCTTCTTTAGTACACAGGCTCCAGCACTGTTCCTAACTTTAGAGAGCTTGGATGAAGCTGTAGGGGCAGAAACATCTCGCCTCAATCACTAGGCCATCTGCCAGATGGAATGCATCAAGCTAGTGAGAAGTGGAAATCTTACCTCTCACAGAGCTGTAGTGAAGACACATAGTCCCAGCCCACAAACCCAAGAGACTCTATATTTGAACTCACTACAAGTTTAGAGACTCACTATTTTATCACCATGCCTGGGATAAGACTAGGATCTGTTAAAGGCCAAACATGTGCTCTACCACTTAGGTAATTCTCAGCCCCTGCTTTATCTGTCACACCACATGTCTAGCAACTAGAATGGCATTTCACACATCATAGGAAATTAATGAACAACCACAACAGTGGACCTTACACATGGGGCAAGGGCCCTCACAGCCATAAACTATGGAACTGCAGCACTCAATTTCCTCTTTTACACCCATCCTCCCAAGCTCTTGCACTTCCCACTGTAATCAGCATCCTAAGACCATCCAACCAAGCATCTGGAAAGAGGATGGGAGACTTGAGACACATGACATCTCCCCCAAGACATGGTACTGCCAATCCTGCTAAAGAGTTCTGGAGACAAGTACTAGCCTAGGAATGGCAAACCTTTTAGAGACTAAGTGCCCAAAGTGCAACCCCAATCCCACTTATTATTGCAAAGTGCCAACACTGCAATTAATCCTGAATACTGAGGTTTTAGTTTAGAAAAAAACAATGCATACAATTTGTGACACCATCACAGACAGAGTGTTGCAATATACACGCCACAGGTTTGCCACTATAGTCCTAGCTCATCTTGTCCCCTGCATAGGAGAACTTCAGAAGCCTCATGTTACTGGCACAGGTTCAAATTCCTAGCCTCTGCTATCCATAGTACCCTATGTTTCTTTCTTTCTTTCTTTTTTTTTTTTTGATACTGGGGATTGAACTCATAACCTTGAGCTTGCCAGGCAGGTGCTTATGCTGCTAAACTAAATCCCTGGCCCCACGGTACCCTAGGGCATCCTCTATGATAATCTCTATACCTGACAGCTGAGGCCCTCATTTCTGGTGCTTGCTGGGTCTCTCCCTCTAGACTCTGCTCTTTGATCTGAGTGCCTTTCTATGGTCCTTGACTCTGTGGCCACAAACCAGTCATGATGCCTAGGTTTGGCCAAGCTCAACACCCACTTTCTTAGCAGGGCTCTCTCCTTTCAGTCAGCTACAGGCTTGGTTGAAACTAAAGTTAAGAGAAAGTCTTGAGCCAGGTTTGGTGATGCATGCCTGTGATCCTAGCACTTGGGAGGCTGAGGCAGGATTGCTGTGAATTTGAAGCCAGACTGGGCTATCTAGTGAGTTCAAGGCCAGTTTAAACTATATGAGACCCTGTCTCCAAAAGAAAAAGAGGAGTCAGGGAGGGAAGGAGAGAGAGAGGGAAAGGGAGTAGGAGACAGAAAGACCCTAGAGAAATTATCATCAGTCTCAATACTTTTACTATACTCCATCCTCATAAAGTACAAAACAGGTGAGATAAAAAGTTTTCTGAAATTGGTAAATTCCAAGTCAGGGATGCCTTATCTTCCCCTACTCCAGAGATTTTTTTTTTTTTTTTTTTTAAAGATAGGGTCTTACTATGCAGTTCAGGCTGGGCTTGAACTCACTATGTAGCCCAGGTGGGCTGCCTCTTGCCTCAGGCTCCTGAATGCTGGGATTTCAGGCGTGCACTACCATGCCCAGCACTCCTCTAGGGATCTTATTCTTTACCCTATTGTGACTACTTAATCCTAAATTATATCCTAGACCAGGTCATTGCTCATAATATCAAAGCCCTCTCTAGTCTCAATGTCAAACTGCCACCTATCTATTCACCGTTCCCCCAGTCCCACAACACTTGGGGATCACCAACCCACTGGCTCTTCCACTTTGTCCTGTCCGTTACTTCCTTATGTTGTTTCTCAGTTTAAGTTTGAAGCAATCATTTCAATCACTCCTTTGCATGCATCCCCAGTTTCCTTACTTCTTTCTTTTGGAGAAAACTTAATTTGTGTTAAATTCTCTTCTCTGCTTACTCAGGGCTTGCACCTGAATGGGTGACTGTGGCTGGATGGAGAAGAAAACACACAGGTTGGTGTCACTCATTCAAGTGAGGCCTTGCGCTGCCCACAAGTGCACTGGATGTTACTAGCCCAGTCATTCCCTCTACCAGATGACTCATTACACTTTCTCTTCACATTTCCACTCCACACTTCACCTCCTCCTTCATTCTAATTCTGAACAGATGACTTCCTTTCTCGTTGCACCAAAATGTCTGAAACAATCAGAACAGAATGTGGACAAGCTCCACACCACCACATGCCTGCATTTGTGCCTGTGATCTCTATGGCCTTTTGTTTTGGATTGTGCGTACTTGTAACTAGGACCAAGTTTTGTGTCCTTGGACTTTTACTTTAATGTCACCTTCCCATGGAGGTCCTTCCTAATCACCCGTCTAAACTGGCAGCCCTCAGACTGCCTATACCTCATTCTTCTTTATTTTTCTATATTGTATATACTAGGGTTTAACTTACGTATCTTATTTCTCTGCCTGTTTTCCCACTAGAATATGAATTTTACAAAGGTAGGGAGATTTGTCAGTTTCACTCATTGCTCCATCTCTAGCACCCAGAACAGAACTTGACACTAACAGGCACTCATTAAATACTTGCTGAATGAACAAATGTAAATGGGCTATTCATGGGTTATTAGGAAGATGAAATGAGATAAGGCAGGGAGGTTCCTGGCACACCATGCTGCTCAATGACTGTCAGTTTCCTTCACCTCCCTCATTCCCCTCCCAGTTTTGGTATCAGTCATGCCCTCCTTTCCTCTCAGCAAGTGCCAGATTGGAAGCAGGGCTGATGCCACTGCCTCACCAGCAGCCTCAGCAGATCTCCCTCAGCCCTTGGCCAGGCTTTGCTGCTCCAGAATGACTGAGTAGGCTTCCAGGAGACCTGTCCTCAGACCAGGGGCTGCTATGTTTCATAGCCTGGCCTCTGCTATACACCTCAACAACAGCTCTGACCCACTAGCTTGTGTCTTGTTCCCAAAGGTTTGTGCACAACACTGCCTGGCTTTCTCCCAGCCCTCTTCTCCAAAGTTGTCTACTGGGGTTGTTCTGGGCTTCTACAGCATAAAGCCTGACAATAGTTTGGCCACTTCATTCCAAAAAGTCTGGAGGGCTCCATCTACCACACTGCTGCTGTCCCCATACACAGGGAATTAACTGTTTATGGCCACTGCTCACCTAGCATGATACATTCTGGCATGCCTGCACCCTTCTGGAACTGACTTTGAGTTCTGTTTCTACCCAACCCCAGCAGCTTTCTCTTCACTGTAGCATCCAAGGGTGCTTCCCACACAATGGACTCCTTAGAAAGCACAATCAACACGGTCAAGACTTCTGGTCTCAAGGTTACTTCTTCAATTCCTAACCCTCTACTTGGATGATCAAGGAAGCTGGAGACAACCTAAGCAATTACATGGATTAGTGTGAGACCATGATCTTCACTTGGTTTCTCTGCTGCCTAGCAGTCTATGGATTGCACTAGGAAGCAGTCTCTTCTATTCTCCACAGTGGTCCTTATAAACGTTCTTGCTTCCTCATGTACTTCTAATCCTATCATGTGGGGATGGCTCCAGAGTGGAAGACCTACTTGGGTTTGGCTAGGCCCACAAATTCCTTCAAACATGCTGGGTGGGAAAGGGACTGGGCTTAGCAGTAGCAGTACATCAAAAACAGACTAATGGCCAGTATGACATGTCCACTAAAAAAATAGTACCTCTTGGGTGTCAGTCATCTCAAGGAACATCAAAAATGGCAGGATAGGGGCAGGGGATTTAGCTCAGTGCCTTAAGTGCCTGCCTGGCAAGCATAAGATGGTGAGTTCGATCCCCAGTACCTAAAAAAAAAGGCAGGATGTTTCTACTTCAGTCCTCTCTATCAGGCTTCAGTTGGAAACACAAACTCTATTCTGGGTGTCTCCTATTGTGAACAGTAATAAAATAGAACTGATCCAGAGAAGAGGAAGAGGACATCTGTGACAGGGAGAGACGGGGCTTTACTTTATTCTCATGCGAGCAGAGATGCCTGGCAAGAGACTTAAGATCATATAGTCACCAGCTGCAGAAAACTGACATATAAGAAGGGTTAGACCTGTTCTGTGTGACTCTGGCAGACAAAATGGGACCAAAGGGAAAAGTTACAGAAAGGCAGAGTTTGGTTTTTCAGTTAGAACTCTCCAATTACAAAATATCTTGAAATGGACAAATTGCTTCTGTAGGTCTACAGCCTCTGGCTATTGGGAAGAGGTAAACTAGGAGTCTAAGACACAGGGGCTCTATGCCCATCAAGCACAAGAAGGGAGCAAGAGCCATCCTCTTCTTCAGCTCAACCTGGGCTGAAGGCAGGCCTGAGTGGCAGCAGGTCCAGCCTCCGGCCAAACCTTTACGGTTAAGATTGAGTCAGTCACTCAGTGTCAGTGCCTTGGGACTTTCTTGTAGGGTTGTCTATAGTGTAGATAAGTTGTTTTCGCTCTTTAAAAGGCAAAACTCTGAAAGTGGGGAGGCTGTAGGAGACTATTTCCATCCTGAATATCTACTCCAAAGTTCTGGTGGTTTGCCAAAATTTAAACATGGTATGTATAACACTGTTAAAAATAACCCTTTGATTGAACAGAAGGCGTGGGAGAGAGGGGACAGCTAGGCGACTCTGCTAGAGGGTGGGGGAGGTGGGCAAGAGGAGACTTGTACCCAGAGATCCTGGGAAGAGTTTTATTCCAGAAGAGCTACGCAGACTCACAGGGACTAAGGGCCAGAAAAATACTGTTCCTCACTTTCCAAGAAGTGCCCAGTGAGTGTTCTACTTTGGTTGTGCCTTTGATGTAAACAAGCTACTGGTTTAGAAAGTTTGTCTCAGGCCTGAGTGCTAGCCTATGGGACTAAGGTCAGGGAAAGAAGACAGGAGCCAACAGAGGGTAATAATGTCAAAAGCCAAGAGAGAGGTTAGTCAGAGACACAGAGACCACAGAAAGGCTTACTAGATTTAGCTGTTGGAGGGTTCTTGTGATTTGTATGTGAAGGCTTCCAGACTTTTCCTTCCATAAATAGATATTTAATATAAGTGGAATTATTTTATATATCCTGTTCCATTACTTTCTTATAACAAATTTAACTATAAATTATGAAGTTATGCTAGTAAATATAGTCTGACATCATCTTTCTTAATGTTACATGCTATGTCATCACATGGACATACAATATTAATCATTCTTGACAGACAGGCTGTTTTCAATGTTTTGCTATTACTATAAACATACAACGAAAAGCATGTTACAGTAATGTGTGCACAGATGATGATTTCCTTATGTTGAAAATTTAGAAGGGGGTTGTTAGATCAAATGGAATCTCTATTTTATACTCATAGATAGTATCATTGTAACATTTCCTCCCAGCATTTTGGAGAGAACACAATTCTGTTCTCTTTTGATTTTCTCTTGTTTCTCTGGCCATTCTTCCCCATTTTCCTCCTCTTAGCTACCCCTTTTATATTGGTATTCTCAGGTAATGTCACTGTTTTCTTCTTCTTTCTCAAAAAATTACCAACTCAAATGTCTATGACTTTGGCCAGATGTAAGACAAAAAGTGGCAAGGTTATAGCGAGCTAGACTCACACACTGCCTGAAAGGATTCTTATCACCACCACCACCACCACCATCATTTGTAGTACTAAGGATTAAAGCCATGGCCCTTGTACTGAGATATATCTCCTCCTCCTTCACTCCCTTTTTAGAAATTTTGAGACAGGGTCTCACTGACTTCTAAGTTTTCCAGGTGGAACTTAAATTTGCAATCCTCCTGCCAAAGACTCCCAAAGTGGTGGGAATACAGGTGTGTACTATACCACACCCAGCTTCTCAACCCATTTAATCCTTTCTATATATTAATGACATTTTATATTTTCATGTACTGTATAATTTTTTCATATCTGACTCCCCTTTGAAACAGACTGATAATCTAGAGTAAAGATTATTACTTTTTATTCTTTGTGCCTACTGCAGTGCTGAAGTATACAAAATAAATAATGGGACAAGAGGCAAGAAAAAAAATTTTTTTTACATTGGGGACACAAGAAAATTGTTAAGGAACTGCAATAAACACTTATTTAGAGGAAGGTAATTCATGGCTATGTTATTTACAATGGAAAGCAATTGAGGGGAGGGAGCCTAAAAGGACACTGGTATTCAAAGGAACTTCAAGCTCAGCATCTCCCCAATGAACTCTACATCTGCCCCCATGTTGCTCACCTCCCTGAGGCCTCTGTGGTAGGAAACTGTACTGCTCCCCTGTCAGCTGTGTCAAACTGAAACTGGGGATCCATTTTATTCTCCTCCCTCTCACTCATCCCTACACCAACCACCAACTACTTACTGTCCTTTCTCTTCCCCTAACATCCTATGAATCCATCCTTTTCCTGAGCACTGCCTCCCAGGGTCATCCTCCCTCAGTCTCACCTCCTCTGACCCACTTTCCCATTTTAGGCAGTGACCTCTTAAAAACTCAAGTCCAGTGGTGACCCCTCCCCACTTTTAAAACTTGGCTCACCCCAAGACAAGTGTAAGTTTCTCAGCATGACATGAGGCCTCTTGAGTACTTGGGCTTTGAACTCCAGAAGTGTGACTCCTTACCTAGAGTGTTGGGTGCCTTTCCTAGATGCTTTTCTTAGCCAGTTTGTTTCTTTTTTTCCTTTACTGTACTGTTACTTTTATTGAGCCATTATACATATTTATGGGAGTACAATAAGACAATATATGTATACAATGTGTAACAATCATAGCAAGGTGAATAACATCCATCACCTTAGACAATGTTCTTGTGTTAGAACATTCAATATCCTCTCTAGAAGCTATTCTAAAGTATATAACTAGTTGTGTCAACACAGTTATCCTACTGTGCTACAGAATGTTAAAAATTATTTTTCCCATCCAACTGCCCTTGGTACCCATTAACCATCCTCTCTCCATCTTCATACCCTCCCTAGATTCCAGGAACCATTTCTATTCTATTCTATTCTATTCTATTCTATTCTATTCTATTCTATTCTATTCTATTCATTGATACCAGGGATTGAACTCAAGATCTTGTGCTTTCTAAGCAAGAGCTTATGCCCTGAGCTAAATCCCCAGCTCAGGAACCACTATTCTTTCTTCTAGCAGCCATTATACTCTCTACTTTGATAAGATCCATTTTTAGTTTCCACATATAAGTTGGGAACACGCAGTCTGTATTTTATTTCTGTGTCTGACTTGTTTCATTTAACATAGTGAGTGTACTCCAGTTCCATCCAAGTTGCTGCAAATGACAAGATCTCATTTTTTACAGCTCAGTAATATTCTAATGTATATATAAAAATCACACTTTATCCATTCATCTGTTGATGGACACTTAGGCTGATTCTGTAGCTTGTCTATTGTGAACAGAGCTGTAATAAATATAAAGTACAGGTGTCTTTTCAATATACTGATTTCAATTTCTTTGGATATATACCCAGTGGTGGGGGCTGCGGGATCATACGGTAGCTCTATTTTTAGTTTTCTTAGATACCTCCATATTTTCCATAATGGCTGTACTAATTTACATTCACACCAATAGTAGAGTTCCTCTTCCTCTTCTCCCTTTCAGTTATTTTTGTCTTTATAATGCTAGTCATTCTAACTGAGATTGCATCTCATTACAGTTTTGATTTGCATTTTCTTGATGTTAGTGACATCAAACTTTTTTTTTCATATACACTTGATAGCTATTCGTAGATCCTCTTTTGAAAAATGTCTATTCAGGCCATTTGCCAATTTTTGGGTAGCAGTTGAGATTAAGGTCTCAGTATGTATTCCAGACAGGCCTTAAAATCAGGCCTCAAACTTCCAGTGATCCTCCTGCTTCAGTCTCCTAGGTGCTGGGATTACAGGTATACACCACCATGTATACCCATTTACCCATTTTAGAATCAGATTATTTTTCTTATTAACTGAGTTTCTCCTGTATTCTTGAAATTAATCCCTTGTTGGATAGTATACAAATATTTTTATCATTCTATAAGTTGCCTCTTTACTCTGTTGTCTCCTTTGCTGACAGAAGCTTTTTAGTTTGATACAATGCTATTTGCCAATCCTTTTTGTTCCCTGTGTTTCTGGAGCCACAAGGAGAGGAGAAGAGAGGAGAGGAGAAGGGAGGGGAGGGGAGGGGAGGGGAGAGAAGGGGAGTTTTTCAGACTAATGTCCCAAAGTGTTTCTTTTATGTTTCTCAAGTACTTTCATAGTTTTGGGTTTTATGTTTAAGACTCTGATCCATTTAGGTTTAATTTTTTAATATGATAAGAAATAGGGGCCTAATTTCTTTCTCTGCATATGGATATTCAGTTTCTTCCAACATTTTTTTTAAATATCTTTTTTGACATAGAGTCTTGCTATATAGTTCAGACTGACATGATTATTTTCATAAAGGCAGACACATGTATGAGTGGAAGAGGTTAGAGAACCCAGAAATAAATTTATATGCAACAGTCACTATATCATCATTGGAACAAAATACTCAAAACCCACCACTTAGAAGTAGCCTAGGCTCAAACTCATGGCAATCCTTTTGCCTTAGACTCCAACTGCTGGAATGACAGACATGTGCCACCAATCCTTTTGCCTTAGACTCCAACTGCTGGAATGACAGACATGTGCCACCACACCTGGATCCAGCACATTTATGAGAAACCTTCTTTCCCCTAGCATATGCTATTATTGTCTTAGTTAAGCCATCTGGCTATAAATATGTGGTGTTATAGTTTAGATATAAAATGTTCTCCAAAGTCTCACATTCAGATGGGCCTTGTTGAAATGCATGGGTCCCTGGGGCATGACTTGGAAGGAGAAATTTTAGTCCCAGGCTCCTTCCTTCTCTCTCTGCTTCCTGGCTGCCATGATATGTGTAATTTTCCTTGGCTTGGCCCTTCTATTCTGTGATTTCTGCACTGGATCCTACTAACCATGGATTGAACCTACTGAAATTATAAGCCAAAAGTGAACCTCTTCTTTTAAGTGGTGGGGTTTGGGTATTTTGTTCCAGTGATGATACAGTGACTGTTACATATAGATTTATTTCTGGGTTCTCTGCTCTGTTTCACTGGGATATGTGTCTGCCTTTATTAAAATATCATGCTATTTTGGTTTTCAGTAGCTTTGTTTTGAAGCCAGGTGTTATTATAATACTTCAAGCTTTGTTCATTTTGCTGAAGATTGCTTTGACTATCTGGGGTCTTTTGTGGTTGCTTTTTCTGTTTCTGTGAGAATGTCACAGGTATTTTGATAGAATTGCACTGAATCTGTAGACTGCTGTGGATAGTATGACCATTTTAACAATATTAATTTTTAAATTCATAAACATGGGACATCTGGTTTTTTGAAATCTCTTCCATTACTTTCATTATGTTTTATACTTTTCACTGTAGAGATCCTTCACTTCATGGGGTAAATTTATTAGGTAGTTGAATTTGAGGAGGGGAGCTTTTTTTGTTTGTCCTTTTTTTTTCTTTTTTTGTTTGTCTTTTTGAGACAAGATCTCGCTATGCAGTTCAGGCTGGTCTTGGGCTCACTCTGTAGCCCAGGCTAGTCTCAAACTTGCAAATGATTCTCCTGTGTCAGCCTCCCAAGTGCTGGGGTTACAGTAGTGCACCACCACACCCAGGTTTTTTTTTTTTTTGTACAGTTTTTTTGTTTTGTTTTTGTACCAGGGACCGAACTCATGACCTTGTGCTTACCAGGCAGGCTCCTGCTTGTCCACTGAGCTAAATACCCAGCCCTTGGGTAACTATTGTGAGTGGGACTGCTTTTTTGATTTCTTTCTCTGCAGTTTCATCATTGGTCTAAGAAAAGCTACTGACTTTTCCTGTATGTTGGTTTGGTATGCAACTTTACTGATAGTTGTTAATTCTAAGAGTTTAGCAGTTTGAACTTTTTAATGGTGGTGTCTTCAGGTTTTTCTACCTATAAAATTATGCTTGCAAACAGCAGTAACTTGACTTTTCCTATTTAAATTGCCTTTATTTCTTTCTCTTGCCTTACCATTAAGACTTTTAATCAGATACTAAATAGTAATGAAAGTGGATATGCTTGCCTTGTTTCAGGTCATAGAGGAAATAATTTAAGCTTTTCCTTATTGAGTATAAAGTTGATTGCCATTCTGTCATACTTAGCTTTATTATGCTCAGATAACATCCCTTAATTTTTTAGTTTTTCTTTTATCATCAAGGTTGTTGAATTTTATCAAATGTTTTTCTATTGAAGCAATTATTTACTTTGAGACTTTATTTTGTTGTTGGAGGGTATTACATTTATTAATTTGCATGTGTTGAACCATCATTGCATTCTTGGGACAAATTCTACTTGATTAATCATAGTGTGCTGCTACTATTTTGATGAGAACTTTTGCCTCCACGTTATGAGGGATATGGTTTGTGGTTTCTTTTCTTGGTGTGTCTTGTCTGGTTTTGGTATCAGATATCAAATTCAGGCCTCATAAAATGAGTTTGGCAGGGTTCTGTTCCTTTCAATATTTTGGAATAATTTTAGAAAAATTGTTATTAGTTCTTCTTTAAAGGTTTGGTAAAGTTCAGCAGTGAAGCCATCTGGTCCTGCACTTTTCTTCTTGGGAGACACTTTATTAGTGATTCCACCTTAACAGTTATTGGTCTGTTCAGATTTTGTAGTTCCTTATGATTCAATTTTGGCAGGTATGTGTGTAGTGTGTATAGGAATGTATTCATACCTTCTACATCTTCCAATCTGTTGATGTGTACTTGTTTAGAACATTCCTTCCTAACCTTTGTATTTCTATGATAATAGTTGTAATGTTCTCCCTTTTCATCACTGATTTTGTTATTTTTTGGGTGGATTCTTTTTTCTTAGTCTAGCTACAGATTTGTCAGTTTATCTTTAGAAAAACAATTCATCACTTCATTCTTTAGTTTCTTTTTCATTTATTTCTGCTCCAATCTTTGCTATTCTATCCTACTCATCTTGGATTTAGTTTATTCTTGCTTTTTTAGCTCACTGAGTTATATCAATAGATTATTTGCTTGGAATCATTTTACTTTTTGTTATAAGCATTTATAGTTATTTCTAAGTACTGCTTTTGTTATACCCTCAGGTTTTGGGGTATAATTTCATTTTTATTTTTCTCAAGAAATTGTTTAGTTTCTCTTCTGATTTTTATACTGATTCACTGCTCATGCAAAAGAATGATGCTTAATTTCCACTTATCTGTACAATTCTAAAGTTCCTCTTGATTTCTACATTTATTATACTTACATTTAGAGAAGATACATGCTATGATTTCAGTTTTTAAAGACTTTGTTAAGACTTATTCTGTGGTCTAACATATGGTCTATCCTAGAGAACATTCTGATGAAAAAATGTATATTTTGCAGCTGCTGGATGAAATGTTCTGTAAATACATGTTGTGTCCATTGGTCTGTCATAATCAGATATTTCTTTGTTGATTTTTTGGTCTAGATTATCTGTGCATTGATGAATGTGGGGTGTTAAGTCCCCAACTGTTATTACATTAGTGTCTATCCCTCCTTTTAGATCTAGTAATATTTATTTTATAAAGCTGGGTACTCCAGCATTCAGTGCATTTATATTTGATTGTTAGTTTTTCTTCTGTTGAATTGATCTCCTTATCTTTATATAGAAATCTGATTCTCTTTAAAGTTTTTCACTTAAAGTCTATTTTATCTGATATAAGTATAGCTAGTCCTATTCACTTTTGGTTTCTATTTGTGTATCTTTACTGCTGAACAGTATGTGTATATATATATATATATATATATATATATATATATACATATATATATAAACATATATAGCATAATGTTTCTTTTTTAAAAAACACCTTTTAATTGGGCAGTTTAATATGATGACATTCAAGATTATTATTGATTACTAAAGATATAATGTTAATTTTTTTCTGATTGTTTCATATAGTCTTTGTTCCTTCCACTCTTATTGGTCATCTTTGTGCTTTATCGTATCTTTCTTCAAAAACGGAATGTTTTACTGACTTTAGATCAGTTGGGAACAATTATGCAGGGAACTATGCATAATATGCAAGGGATAACACACACACATATATATATAATATATATATATATATTATATTTATATTCATTTATTTGGGAAATTAACTCAGGACATTGCACTTGCCAGGCAGGTGCTGTGCTACTGAGCTGTATCCCTGGCCCCAATACCTGTATTTATGCTTTAAGATATTTTATATCATTAGTAGAAAAAAAATATTTTACTAGACTTTGACTTCCATGTGTTTGCTGCTCTGGGCTAAGAAAATGTTTAGCTCTTGCCCCTGAAATATGTGCTTCAGTAATACAATTCATCAACAACAAGTATATACCCAAACTTCTACTTGTTGGCATTGACTTCTGGCCAGAAACAAACTTTTATGCTGTACTTATGATATCAAATTCAGTCATTGAGTCAGTATGCTGAAGGACTATGGATGGTGGCATGCAAGAACCATCATCTAGAGCTTGTGACCCAATTTTATCCAGGAAAACATCAGAACACTCCACTGCAATTAGGTACCCAGCTTTCAGTTTGTTTTTGAAAATCTGGGCATCTATACTGAAGAGGTTTCCTTGAGCAATTGTTTTTGTTCTTCTTGTTGTTGTTTTTGTTACAGCCAACCTTGATAACATTTCTGATAGATTCACCTTGGGACACAGTGTAAATCCTGAAGAGTCTGGAGTCTAAGTAACTAACATTAAAGGCAAAAACACAAAGCAGATGGTAAACTCCCTTTGCTATAACCTGGCACTGCTTCCTTTCTTGACCTGTGGTCTAAGGACACACTGAAGAACGCTAAGTGAGCGAGGTTATGAGTTCAATCCCCGGTACCACAAAAAAAAAAAAAACAAAGAACGCTAAGCGAGTTTGTGTCTGTAATTTCTATGGCAGCAACTTCTACTATATGGCAGCAACTTCTACTACAAAAGCAGCATGGACAAGACTGTTTCTATCCTGTTCTTCAATTTTATTCCCATGGTATTTGGCCTTTGTACTAGATAAACCAACACTATACTTCATGTTGAAACTATTGCTCTAAAGCAACTTACTTTAAAGCAGAGATGACTCACACCAAGTCCAATCAAAACCATTTCTGCATTTGTAAGTTGCCTCTGAACATAGTAATGTAACTCCTCTGATGTCACTTTTCCAAATCTATAGTCAAAACAAGACAAGAATTAGCCAAGACATTCTGGTTAGCTGCAATATGCAACTTTTCAATGACATGAGCTTGTGGAAGCCACAATTTTCTCAATCCTTAGCTAAGGCTGAGGGCAGCTACTTTCCAATGATGAACTCCTGGTGTTGTGGTGACACTGAACAACAATTCCTCCTCATCTGGGAGGCATTCCAGTGTATGGCCATGTTTTCCTTCACTGCAGTTTCAATTACAAGGGTAATCTTGAAACATAGAAGTTCTTTTTTTAAGTTAAATTACACGTGAGACAGCAAATGAGAGGCTCCTCACTTGTTGGAGCCCTCATATATATACACTGCTGCTTTAATGAATGAACTAATTCTTGATGCTGAAGCACAGTTTTACACAGAAGCAATCACTAAACCATTTGGTAAACTCAAGGTCCTGAGGATGTGGAGATACTCCTGTGGGATAGCTATGAATTGAACACTGGGGATAACTGAGGAAATAAAACCTCAAGGAGGACCTAGTTTTGCGTAGTAGTTTCAGGCCCCAAGATTGTGGCCCGCAGTCACTGGTGGCTTTCAATGGACAGCCAGATAGTTGCAAAGGACAGGAGCTTTGGTGGTTTTATATATGGATAAAGTTTGATTTTCTTTTCTTTCTGTATATCTGCTTTATTACTGAGTTTTGTGCTTTCTTGTGATTTCATGATGATAGTTATCATCCTTTTAGTTCTAGTGTCCAGACTAACATGATGAATTCTCTTTTTGTTTGTTTTGGAAAGTCTTTTTTCTCTAATTCTAAAGGCCAGCTTTTTAAGGAAGGGTAATAATCTTGGTTTCATATTTTTTCTTTCAGAACTTTAAGTACACCATGCCATTCTTTCCTGACCCATAAAATTTCTGCACAGATGTCTATTTTTGGTCTTATGGAGGTTTCCTTATATGTGACTTGACACTTTTCTCTCGGTAGTTTTAGATTTTCTCTTTGTCTGGTACCTTTCATTTTTGTGGTCGTTGTTTTTAAAAAGTCTTAGTATGCAGCCCAGGTTGGTCTTGAACTCATGCCTATCCTCCTGCCTCAGTCTCTTGAGTGCTGGTACCACAAGTGAGTACCACCACATGCAGCTTGTTTTATACTTTAACAGTTTGATTACTACATGCCTTGAAAATCTTTTTTGATTTTATCTATCGGGGGCCTTGAGCTTCCTGGACATCCACATCCACATCTTTCCCAAGATTTGGAAAGTTTCCAGCAATTACTTTATAGAAAAGGTTTTTTAAAAATAACTTTTCTCTTTCTGTAACACTCATAATGCAAATGCTTTTTACTTAATGGTGTACTGTTAAGTCTCAAAGGCTTTCTTCACTCTTTTTAATTTCAGTTGGTCATGGTGGCACACACCTGTAAGCTCAGGATTTGGGTGGCCAAGGCAGGAGGATTGTTATCAGTTAGAGACCAGCCTGGACTACACAGTGAGCTCTAGGCCAGCCTGAACTACATAGCAAGACCCTGTTTCAGGCCTCCCCACACACTGATCTTTTGGTTATTTTTTCTTCTTTTGTTTTACTGGATCCACTTTGCTGCTGAGGCATTCAATTATTTTCATTTCATTTACTTAATTCTTTAGCTCCAATTTTTTTAATTTTTATTTTTTATCGGTACCAGGGATCGAACTCATGACCACGCGATTGCAAGGCAGGCGCTTATGCCACTGAGCTAAATCCCCAGCCCCACCAAGTTTTGTTTTTTTTTTAACTTTCCTCTCTACTGTATTTCTCATTTATATCATGAATGGTGTTTGAATTTCATTAACTTGTCTGTATTTTCTTATATCATAAAATTTCCTTAAATCATAATTCTGAATTTCTTTCCAGTTAATTTGTTTATTTATTTATTTTGGAGTTACTGCCAGAGTTCTAAAGTTGTTTATATTCCTTTGGAGATGTCATATTATTCTCCTTTTTTCCATCCTTTTTTGTGTCTGTTATGGTTTGTGTCTAAGTGACCCCTCTAGCCTCATGCAGTCATGGAGTGGCTGAATCTAGCATTTGTGATTTGTTTATTGTCTAGTGCTGGGATTAGCAGTGTGAGTGCTGCACTTGCCCAGGGGTGGAGCTGGCATACAATATAACAGAGGGAAGGAGGTGTGTTTCTCGCTCTTTTGCTCTTTTTGCTCTTGTTGTTTGCAGCTGCCATGAATGATTACCCTTCACCACCTTGCCTTGGAGCCAGCTGAATATGGACTGAAACCTCTAAAATTGTAAGGTAAATAAACCTTTCCTTCCCTAATTTTGGCATCAGGTATTTTGTCTCGGCAATGATAGAAAAATAACCAAGATAGTGTCCTATTGTTATTTGTGCAATTGGTAAACTGGTTCCTTCTACCATCTTTATATTCAATGAAAGATTTTCTACTGATGATGTGTCCTAGAGGGTCCTAGGATGTTGTATGAACAGGCTAAGTAGGTAGGGCCAACCTGGAGCTGACTGTCCGGCTGCTTTCCAGGTTGAGGATTATGAATGAAATTTCTTTGCTACTTTTAGGGTAGTGGGAGGGTAGGCAGGACCCCTAACTGTTGTTCAGAGGGGTTTACAGATCTGTATGCAAGCCAACTTGTTTGTGTGGGTTGCCCAAGTGTTTCTTGGGCCAAGAGAAGGTACGCAGAGTCATCTGGCCCCTTTTCAGGGTTGGGTTAGTTGAGCTACTGAGAGCCTATGTCCTGCTCTTTACAAAACCATGGGGGAGAGCAGTCTCAAGATAGCACTGTTACAGCAAAAGCCTAAATGGGTACAGTGTAGGCTAGGCTCTTTCTTTAGGGCCAGGCAGCATGGAGTAAGTCAATAGCTTCCCCAACTGTTCTCTGGGCCTATAAGGGCATTATGGTTTTTGTCTAGATGTCCCCCCAAAGCTTCATGCAGTCATGGGGGTGGGAATCCAGAGTTTGTGTTTGATTCATTGTCTAGTGCTGGGATTATGGGTATGAGTGCCACATTCACCCTAGAGTGGGTAGTCTACATACAATATAAGGGACAGAAAGTGTCTTCTCTCACATTCCTCCCCTTTTTGCTCATTATTTTTGCTGTCTTCTGCTGTCATGAACTGTTGCTCCTCTGTCATGCCACCCTGCCTTGGAGCCAGCTGGTTATGGACTGAAACCTCCACAAACTGCAAGCTACATAAACCTTTCCTTCCTTAATTTTGGGCATCAGGTATTTTGTCTCACAATGAGAGAAAAGTAAGACAAAGGACTACAGGCTTCTCTAGCAGTAAATGCTTCAGGGGTCCATAGTGTGATTGCTAACTGTACAGTTTTTAATTTTCCACCAGTAGCAGGCACAGGTGTTACCTTCCTTAAGAAGACTTCCTGGCCTAGAGTTTGGTTAGATGCCCTTATGGAAGCACGCACAACTCCCTGTGCTTCCTTTGTCTTGGCTGTCACCACACTGCCTACACATTGTAGCTCCTGCAAAGCAGCAGCTATTTCTTATTTGTCACTGTCTCCCAGAGTGATACTTCAGGCTTGGGAGAAAGTGGATGCTCAGGAGCTAGGGAAAGAGCAAAATCTACCTAGTATTCCCAAGGCTTAGAAGCAGTGCGAGCAGGGCCAGGGATTTAGCTCAGTGGCATAAATGCCTGCCTGGCAAGCATGAGGTTGTCAATTTGATCTCGTACAAAAAAAGAGTAGTGCAAACAGTCACCATCCTCTGGGTCCAGATGGAGTTCTCAGATGAGCCTATTTGGCTGCAGGATAGGTTCTGGCCCCCGCATAGGTGGCTGATACCTTGTCCTCTGTGCTGAAGGTATTCTCTGCAGGAGGCTCCTAGAATTACACCCACATGCTGTGCAGACGTATCCTATGCAGGAAGCCACACTTTCTTCAAGCGATTTTTCATTGTTTATGGTCTATGAATTACTGAAGCAAAAATTGTTCCCCCTCAATCTGAAGCTTTTCGTGACTTGGGCAGAAGAAATGTCATCAAAAGTCTTTTGTCTGGACTTGACTTGGGTGAATGTGCCAAGATTGGCTCACAAGAGTCTTTTCAGATGTCATTTCTGTTTATCCATGACCCTGGTCTATGCAAAGTCATTTACAAGCCAGTTTTGCTGAGGTTCAAAGCTGTCACTCTCTGGTTCCTGGCATTGTCTGCAGAGCTACTATGTGACAGGCAGGCCTGGGGCCTCCCCACAGCCTCAGCAACTGTGTGTGTCATAACTAGTTCTAGACCAGATTCTGGGAGGCACTGGTGAGGAGATCCTGGGCCAAACCCCTTACTTTTCACCCTGCCCTGAATGTTACCAGAACCATGAGCCACAACTTTGGTTTACTTCTCCAAATGCTGAGTTGGGGCCCTATCTGCATTTTTCAAAACCATCTCCCCAGTGTTTGAGGCACAGCTGGGCACTCAGTAAAAATGCACAAGAGTGAACAAAAAGGTATGCAATCCCTGATTCTTTGAGCTCACTGAAGGAGCCCACTGAACTGGAAGAAGGACCTAGAATTTAATATATCTTCAAGTCATTAAAGATTCTTCACCCTGTTGATGCTGGTGGTGCTGCCCCTGGGCAGGAAGCCCAGAATACGGTGCTCAGCAGCACTACAGGTTTGGGTATGGCAGAGTGCACAAGTAGAACATCAGGACCTCCACTTTTGCCTCCCCTCCAAGCCCAAGCTGGCCTCAAGAAGTGTGGCAATAGGACAGATAAAGGCCAGAAAATTAGGAGCTGTTCCCAGTTCATTCAGTCAGTGAGAAGTGACAAACAGGGTAAATTAAAGATGAAAACTGAGAATGAGTGGAGGACCCAGTAGAGAGCTACAGTGTAGTACACACTGTGTAGCTACAGTTAGAATGCATGAGAGCTGTGGGAATCTGTGATAGATTAAAACCTGATGGTCAACTTAAACACCAGCTGAACTGAATCAATGTGGTGCTTAGAGAATGTTCCACTTGAGGATTACTGCATAAAAAGGAAACATGGAGAGGAAGTATAGCATTGTAGTTTCTCCTAAGTGTTGTTGTTTGGAGCTGTTGGTTCTCCTGGAGGAGCTTATCATGCTGGCTTCCCTCATATGAACTTGGCTGTTAGTATCAAAGAAGCTTGGGACCTTGCTGCTGAGAATGGCTGTGATTCATTTTGGGGGGAGCTCTGGTCCTTACTTTGAGCTTCCTGGCTATGGAGGAGATGTGTGCTATTCAATCTCCAGAAGACTGTCACGCTGGCTTGCTGATATGACTCGGCTGTTCTCATCTTTGGAGGAGACTGGGACTTGTTGTTGCTGAGGATGGCTGTGGTATTTTTGGGGGGAATTCTGGTCCTCACTTTCAGCGTTTCTTCTTGACTCCAGTGCAGAACCCTCAGCCTACTAGCACAGATCCTACATCCTGCTGGTACAAAACTTTCTAGCTTCTGCTGAGGCCTCCAGTTGGACTCATGCAGGTTATTGCCATGGGATCCAGGCCCTCAGCTGGATTCTCTAGGTCTTTAGTGTGTAAACAGATTTCCTGCACTTTCTTTGTATTTGATTCCTTGCGAGACCATTATAAATAAATTATGTGTCCTATATATTATTTTCCTTGCAGTAAAACCCCAGGGTGGGAAAGGCTTCATAGAGGGGATGACATCTGAATCGGAGTTTTAGAGTAGATAAGGTAAGAAGGGATAGTGTGGGAAGCATGTGTTTGGAGATAGCCCGCCCTGCTCACTGCCTGCCTTATCTAGGTCCCTGCTGACAGAACCTGCCACAGCATCTGCATGAGCAAGGATTACAGTGCTTGCAGTGCCAACAACATCCCAGCTGCTTGCTGAAGTAAAAGTACTTACAGGCTCTTGAGGCCTTAAGGTCATAGCAATATATTCCCAGATAGACAAGGCACAGGTATAAAAGACTATAGTTTACAGGGCAATGCCACCTGGGGGTAGGTACAAGTAGACATTCATTCCCTGTCAGGTCTGTCAGGTGATCAGAGGCTTAAAAAAAAAAAAACCCCAAAACTAAATTACAAGTTATCAGTTCCATCCAATGTTACTAGAGCTGCCAGTAGCCACATTTCCCAATAAATGGCAGCAGGAGGATATGGTGGTGCATGCCTATAATCCCAGCACTTGAGAGGTTGAGGCAAGAGGGTTAGGCTACTATTTCTGCAACCAGCTCCCAAGCCACACCCTGAAAGGAGCCAATGGCTGGACAAGGAAGAGACCTGCTGCCCTTAGAGGTTGACTCTGAAATGCGACGTGTGGTACAGACTGGCTAGCCCTTCTTTCTTCCTTTACTGAATTCACCTCTGAAGTCCACAAATGAGGCCTGGAATGGAGCTGGACAGAGTTATACTTACTTTCTGAATCTGTAGCCTATGTGCAAATAGGCCTGTGCTGACAGTTCTATGGACAGCCGACAGCTCCTGAACCCTATATTTTCTTCCAATAATCTGAATGGCAGTAGACAACTGCACCTCTGTGAAGATTATCAACTTTTCTGGAGCCTACTGGAAAAAGAAGTGGGTCAGGAGCACAGTCTCACAGATAAGAAGCCTTTCTCCAGCCTCTAGTCTTGGGGGCGGGTAGGAAGAGTTGCTGTGCTATTCTACTATCTCTTGCAGTTTTTTTTCATTTTACTCTAGAAAGGCCAGGCAACAAGCAGCACTAAATCCACTGGAGCCAGCTGCTGACCATGTTAAGTAAAAGTCTTTGCTTCTGAGGGGGGATTCTTATCATTGGGAATCATATGCTCACGTAATCTAGTCCAACCAGTGGGCATTCTCCCTCAGGGCTAGTAGAGGCATGCAGAAAAGCCTACTGAGGGAAGGGATCTGCCTATCAGGACACCTGTATATGCATCAGTTTGAACTGGATAGGAGGTTGAAGATGGTCAAAAGCACCCTAGAAGAAAGCTGAGCAATGTCCTGCACCTAATCTTTCCTGCAGGTCTTGGAGTGTACATGAGGGTGGATGGGGAAGATAGGAAGATGAGGTGGAGACAGCCTTTTACCTGATCAGAAGCTCACTCACTGATTACTCACCCTGACTGAAAGAGAGCAGAACCAATGAACGCAGGAGGCACTGAGCCAACCCAAATCAGGCCCCACAGTGTTGGTTTCAAAACTCAGGCCCCAAGCACAACATGCCTTGCCCATTCAGTGGTCTTGCCCTATTTGGGTGTTTCCTTCTCAGAGCAAGCTCTACAGCTGTCTTTTGCCCAGATACTATTATCTGGAGGGCTGAGTAGCAGTGTGAAAGTGCAACACCACCTTGTCTCTTTCCCAGCTATGTTTTCTAGCTGTTCTGTTGTTGGAAACATCTGAGTTCTTGGAACATGGGGACACAGGATGGGTCTATCCTAACATAGGAGGCACAAAGATGTCCCAGCCAGCTGTAAATAGGCCTGTCTTCATGACACTGCCACCAATCAGGTGTGTTTTCCTGACAAGGGGTCCTCTGTGGTGATTTCATTTGCCCAGAGCTGGACTCTGCATGTGTTGGGGCAGAGAGAAGAGAACTCCCAGGACGGGGTATGAGCATGGATTGGTGTTCCACCCCAACTCAGCACAAGTGAGGCCTCAGCCATGCTTCTCCCCTCTACTTCTATTTATCCAGGGAGGCCAGTCACACACCTCTTCAGATGCAGCGAGAGCAGGAAAAGCAGGACAACTTCCTAAAGGTGTCAGCATCCTGCTCTCAGCAAAGCTGCAGCCTCACTCCTGGGATGGGTGGAGCCAAGGATGGGCCCCCCCACTCCCTAAGAAGCCTGAGCAGAGCTGTTCCTGGCCTAGAACTTCACACAGCTTGAGAGAAGGGCCAGGATGGATCAGTTCTGTGCTTTCACCAGCTTTTGCTTTTTGCAAGCATTAGAGCTCCACACATGGGGATCTTATACCTGAAGCAACGAAAGTAGAGCTGCTAATCTGACATGGTCAACCTCAAATACCACAGGAATTACAGCCTGCTTGTCTGTTCTCATGAGGGATTGTGCTGCTAAGAGCCTCCAGAGTAGAGTTCCTGCTCTTCAGCCTGAGAGCCCCGAGCTGGGTCTGCAAAGGAAGTGGTTGCCACCACCAGCATCTGGCCCTGCTCCTGGAACCCTATTCCTAGCATAGATCAGGCATCACCTTCATCAGTCAGCTTCTCATTGCTCCACTGCTCTAAAGCATATGGCCTATATATGTGTTTGTCTCATGTACTATCCTCCTTAGCCCTGGACAGGCAGTGAAGATGGGAAAAGGGAGATTCAGAGAGGTTAGGCCCATGCAGCCCCATTTACTTCTGACACCTATGTGCTTCCACTATGGCCCAATGCTTAACAATCTGGGAAGGATGAGGTGGTTTTCTTTTTAAATTTCAGTTCTGTCACAGAATGATCATTGCATAGAACATAATAAAATCAGTTGAAAAATTAAATACACACATAAAAATATAAATCCCATTTTTAAATGATTATATTCATTTAAATTCATTACATTCTTATTGTTACAAATATTTCCAGAAATTTATTCCCAAGTTTCTCAAAATCACTGTTATAGCCAGGGTATAACTCAGCAGCATAGCATCTGCCTGGCAAGTGTGAGGTCCTAAGTTCAATTCCCAGTGCCAAATAAATAAATAAATACAAACAAACCAAAAATCAGTGTTGTAGGCCAGCTCATATCACTTTTGGTTCTATAGCACAGAGTAGACTCCAAAGTGACCAATGCCTTCCCTGGGGAGCTCTATGGAGGCTTTAGCTGGCCTCATCTTCAGGGAGAATTATAGGCTCTTTAGGTCCTGACTTGGGCAGGACAAAAAATATACTCTGATACTGTCAGAAAGAAGTAGGAGGCTAAGGCCTAGCACTTTTCCTGCAGAACATAAATTCATAACCAAACTTAGTAGATGGGAAAGCTTAGTAGATGGGTCTATAATATTCACCTGTGCAAAGCAGTATGGGTCCTTAAGCCTCTGCAGAAGGAGGTTTTCCAAAGAAAACATAACTTCTGGTCATCTTATCACAGCCTCACCTATAAGGGTTGGAGGACAGAGCTATAGACAGAGGGAACAGCTATAGGATACTGGGGGTGGATTTCCTTGAGAAGGCAGAGGGAGTAAACTATGACAAAGTCCCTGGAGGAAAGGTCCAATATCCAAGGATTTCACTACAGGAAGTACATACCAAAAACATTTAATATATCCTCCAAACAAAAGGAATTTGCACTCCTCTGTAGCTGCATGGTTTTTTCTTTTCTTTTTTTTTTTTTTGTACCAGGAATTGAACTCATGACCTCATGCTTGCCAGGCAGGCACTGTGCCACTCAGCTATATTCCCAGCCCTAGCTGCACAGTTTAGAGCCATGACTCAGCAGGACATATGGGTTGCTGAATTTGATTTCTGGCTCTGTGTTACTGAGTTCTTGGGTAAGTTACAGTTTTTTCATTCATAAAATGGGCACAACAGCTCTTATTTCACAGGTTGTTAAAAGGCCAACAGAGGCAGTGAATCTACAGTGCTTACTTAGTACATAGTTGGCATCAAGTATGCATACATGCATACAAACTGTGTACATAGTAGAATATATGTGTTGAGGGGAGAGATTTTATGCACTTTAATCATGCTGACACTCTAGCACTTAGAAAAATGTCTGATACTTTGTTGAATGAATGAAATTGTAGCTATTATTATTATGTTTGTAGTATAATAGGCATAGTGGATATGGCAATTTTTTCATAGATAAGAGAAACCTGAGCATGATTAAATAGTGACTTGAAGGAGCCATTAAAGAGAATGAAAATAAAGTAAAAAAAAAGAAAAGAGAATGAAAATACAGGGAAGTTCCTGAAGAGTGGGAGAGGTTAAAGGACTGAGGCATGAATGAAGGAGCTGACTTCTGAGAAGAGATATTATAGGACATGACAGACATGTTGGGACTTAATGGCTGCCTGGATATTTGAGAGGAGAAGGAGAAAGAACAGCATCAGATTTCTGCTTCAGAAGAGAGTCCAGAGTTTATTTATTGATACAGACAACGTGGACTAATTTTTTTTTTTTAGAAATTTGGGGCCACCTAGTTTGAGGTGCTTCTGGTTCATTCAAGTGAATCTGACCAGCAGGAAGTTGACTTTTTAGATTTAGATCATAGAGAAACAGATTGGAGTCATTGGCACACATATGTTAGTTCAAGTGTGGGAGTGAGAAGAGAGGAGGACGAACTCAAACTCTAGTAAACACTAACACTGACAGATGGGCACAGGGAAAGGTTGACTGCAGTAGTGACTATGAAGGAATCATCAGAGAGGCTGGAGAACTGGGGAGGAATGTAGACAAAGAATTAGTGAAAAGAGTAAATTCCAAGATAGAGGAAGAGCCATCATTATAAAAGGTCTACCTTTCTTCTGCATTTGTCATCAGTGCTTTGCTTCAGGTGGTGGGGGTCCAGGCAGCAGCCAGACCACAGAAATGCAGTGAGAGGGACAAGAGAAAAGAAGGTGCAGTGACCTCACTCCTGGCAGGGGAGGAGTCTATGTTGCTCTTGCTCCCTGGCTGGAAGTGATGCTGCCAAAATGGAGAACAGCACAGTGCTCTGTTCTCTGTAATTTTTGCTATGGAATAAGCTTAGAGAGGATGACCCTCATTCCTACCTCCCCTCCAGGGAGTTGTAGTGCTAAAATTCCCAGGATCCTTCTCAGGAAGGGTCTTGGAATGTGGGGATACCAGATACCCAGCTACCCTGGCTAGGAGCCCACAAGCTTCAAGGCCCTCAGGGCTGCTGTACTGGAGCAGTAGGTCTGCTGTACCTTCTCACGCAAGGGTCCTGAAACAGGCAGCTGGGACTGAGTCAACACTCAGACTTCCTATCAAGAGAACTCTGCAAGGTTCAGAGGCCATCCTTCTACTCTAGGAATCACAGCCAGCTTTGACCACAGCACTGCTTCTTTAGCAGCATAAGAGTCACAGAACTGTGCACCCTTGGCCTTCCTAAAGCAAAGTGTGTCTCAAGAGATACAGATTGGCAAGAGGACAATTTCCACATTAACATCTTGGTAGACACCACTAGGCATCTGTTAGGCCTCTGTACTCTGGACACCAGCCACTTGCCTGTAAGACAAGGCTGCATGGCCGCATGTGAGTTCTATGGAGTGCTTGTTTTCAAAACATGGTTTTATCACTTCCTATCTGTGCGACCTCAGGAAAATTCCTTGAATTTTCTCTGCCTCCATTTTCTCATATTTAAAGTTGGACTAAAAACAATACCTATCTTATATGACTGTCAGCAGGATTAAAACAGAAGAAATAGGGAAAAGTTTTAGCACAGGACCTGATATGAAGTACTCTCTCAGTAGGTGATGTTGGCTATTTATTGGCTGTTACGGTTATTGCTTGGCAGCACATACATGGTGTGGTTAGGGCCCTGCTTTCTGCTAAAGCTGCTACCTGAGTGGGCCCCCTGATCACCATCTAAAAGACAAGATACTCAAGCGTGTCTTTCACTAAAGCACAAAAACCTACTGAAATACATGAATTAAAGTACTGCCAGGAAAATAAGTCACACCAGTTATGGTTCTTAGTTTTTTCTTTCTTGCTTTTTTTTCTTTTTTCTTTTTGAGACAGGCTGTCACCATGCAATTCAGGCTGGTGTTGAGCTCACTTGGCAGCCCCAGCTGGTCTCGAACCTGCAACGATCCTCCTGCCTCAGCACCACCACGCTCAGCTCCAGTTATGGTTCTGATAAAAATTATACTCAAATGAATTATATTTCTTCTTTAAATCAACACTTAATTATAATGAATGTCATTAAAGAACAGAACTCTTCTAAGCATCTATCATTAAACTTAGCTGGAATAATCTAGCACATTTATAGCACTAATATACATCATCTCATTTTATTTTCTTGACTAAGTTAAATAATGTTCAGATTTTTCCAAAATCAGTCTATTAAAAAAACTATGAGAAATTTCTGTCTCTAAATCTCTTTTCAATGGAGCACTATTGGAATATGTCATAATAATTTTTCTTCAGAAACTCTCCCCTAAAAGATGTTTTATCAAGATTTCTCACATCTGTAATTTCTCAGTCTCTAGAGGCAGAAATTAATATGCATTCGTAAAACAAATGGTAAATATCTATTATGGGCTAAGGCCTTTGCTAGGTGTCAGCAACTATGAACAAGACCATGTCTTTAAGCTAAGAAATTCACAACTTACCACAGGAATACAAGTATCAGTAGATAGTTACAAGTACAATAACAGAGCTATGTGTGGACACTGCAGTAGTATAGGCTGAGGAAGCAATGACCACGGATATGCAGGAGTGGAGGCAAGGGGACACTTCTCCACTCCATGGGACCAAAATGCTAAAAGGTCTTATCTAAAGCTTGGAGCAGGGCAGGTGCTCAATAAATCCGAGTTCCTTTGGACCTAACCCTATCTTTTCCCATCTACCTCCCTGTTTTTCTCATTAGAAGAACCTGAACCCAGGTAGGCAAGGCCCCAGGGAGGGAAGGAAGACTTTCCAGCAGACAGCATCAAGGTCTAAGAGGGGGCAGGCTGGCTTTGTGGAGCAGCAGGACCATGCTGCTGAGACAGGCTGGCATGTCAATCCCCTTCCTTTTTACTGTCTGCTTCCTAGTCTACACCAGGTATGGTATGGAGTCAGTAACTGAGTGGACTGAGGGAGGACTGAGATTTAGAAAGAGAATGTATGTTTCATGCAGTGCTTGTTTAGAAAAACAAAACAGAAAGATACAGGCTTAATGGATTTTTTTTTAGGGTTTATGAAAATTACTACACCAAAAATCCACCAAGACCTTTTCTGAGAAGGTTCTTGACAGATTTACTTTTTTAACCTCTTGGTATCTGAGAATGTCTTTCAGTTGCCTTCATGCGGAAATACTAACTTGGCAGAGCATATACTTCTTGGTTCAAAACTATTTTCCTTTAAAACTTTGTAAATGGAGCCAGGCATGGTGGTGCATGCTTGTAATTCTAGCACTCAGGAGGGTGAAGTAGGAGGACTGTTGCAAGTTCAAGATCAGCCTGGGTAACATAGTGAGTGAGTCCAGGCCAGCCTGAACTACACAGCAAGACTGTCTCAAAATCAAACCAAACCAAAACAAAACCCCAAAACTCTGCAAATGTTATTCCATTGTCTTCTAGAATTTAGAAATGTAAGAGAAAAACCTAAAATCAGTCTGACTTTTGCCCCTTTCCAGGTAACCTGCCTTCTCTCTGTGGATACTTGAAAAAATTCTTCCTTTAGCCTTGTAATTTTAAAAAATCACTAAGAAGCCAGACATGGACATGCCACTAACATCAATACTTAGGAAACAGATAGGAGAATCACTGTGAGCTGGAGGTCAGCCTGGGCTTACATAGTGAGTCCAAGGCCAGCCTGCATTACACAGTAAAAACCAGCTTAAAAAAAAGAAGAAGAAAAAAGGTGAAAAAAAAAAAATCACCAGGATATGCCTAGGTGTTGCTTTCTTTTCATTAAATTTTAAGGTACTCTGTAAGTCTCCTTGATTTGCAGGCTGACTTAATTCTTTAACACCAGAAAGTTTTCTTCAATTAGTTCCTTAATCATCATTTCAGCTTCATTTGTTTTATCCTGATTCAGTTATTCCTATTACACACAGATTGTATCTCTTGGACAGGGGCTCTATATTCTTTTTGTCTTCTTTTAATATCTTAATTTCTTTGGCCTTTTCCTCTGCCTTCTCTGAGAATTTTTCTTGTTTTGCATTTACTTCAGCAATTTTATTTTGTGACCAACACCACTTATATGATTCCTTTAAGTCCAAGAAGTCTTCCATCAGCATCCTCCATCTTCAAACAGCATCTGCTTTATAATTAAGTCCACACAACTAATGAACTCTCTTGTAACATGTTCAACACTTTCTAGATTCTCTCTGCAGTCCAGTTCATCTGTTTAAAGGCAAGGTATTTTCCCAATTACTTAGCTCTACTCCTTTTTAATTCATGACATTTTCAATGGCTCTTCTTCAAAGGGGGTCTAAAAACATAGTCTTCCTGAGCACTTAAGTTGAAGAACATCCAAAATGGCTCTCTTTATGTCATCTCTGCATGTCTCAACTCAGGGTTAATAGCACAGTGCACAGCTTCACTGCTGAGGGGTTTTAGACCATCTTAGCTCTGTTTAAGGATATGTTTTAGTAGTATTAAATATATTCACATTGTTGTGAAACTTTTTGAATTTCTCTTTTACAGGCTGAATAGTGTTTCAGTGTATATATATGCATTTTGTTTGTTCCTTCATCTGTTGTTACACATGGATTATTTCTACTTTTTGGCAATTATGACTAATACTACTATGAACTTGGAGTACAAGTATTTCTTTGAGAGTCTGCTTTCAGTTATTTTGGGTATATACCCACAAGTGGAATTGCTGTTTCATATAACAGTGTATTTTCAAATTTTCAGGAAATATATTGTTTTCGTGTTGGTTACTGTTCTTTTGCTGCTGAGACAAAATACCTGATGCCCAAAATTAAGGAAGGAAAGGTTTATTTAGCTCAGTTTGTGGAGGTATCACTCCATAATCAGCTAACTCCAAGGTAGGGTGGTATGGCAGTGGGGCAACCATTCATGATGGTAGAAAACAGCAAAAGCAACAAAGAACAAAAAAGGAAAAACACAAGAGAAGACACTTTCTGTTCCTTATATATTGTATGTAGGCTACTCACCTTAGGGTAAGTGTAGCACTCACACCCATATTCCCAGCACTGGACTATGAATCAATCACAACTCTAGAGGCCTGCCCCAGTGACTGCATGAGGCTTTGGGGGAGCATCCAGAAACAAACCATAATAGTTTTCCATAGTGGCTACACCATTCTACATTTTTACTAATAGTACACAAGAGCTGATTTCCCTATACCTTTGCCAGTACTTGTTATTTTCTGTTTTTTGGATAGTAACCGCCTAATGAGAGTGGGGTGGTATCTCACTATGATTGTAATGTACACTTTCCATATCTTCTTTTTAGAAGTGCCTATTCAAGTTATTTTTCCACTTTTAAATCAATTTGCTTTTTGTTGTTGCTGAATTTTGGAGTTCTCTATGTATTATTTTAGATATTAAATCCTTATCAGATACAGGACTTAAAAATTTTTTTTTTTTTTTTGGTCTTCTGGAGACAGGATCTTGCTATATAGTTAAGGCTGGCCTTGAGTTCACTTTGTAACAAAACTCACAACGATCCTTCTGCTTCAGCCCCCTAAGTGCTGGGATTACAGGCATGCACCACTATGCCCAGTTTTACAAATATTTTCTTCTTTTCCATAGGTTGCACGTGCCCTCATTTTTAAATCACTGTAGATAGAAGCAGCAGAGAAAACTGCCTCTCTGAGAGTCACTGTCCAAACATTGAGAAGAAGACAAGAAGGAAGCAAGTGGATCCCCTGGACCGAGAAAAAATCTGAAGTGTGAATAGAAGCCAACAGACAAAGTAAAAAGAAAAACTTCAAAGAAGAAGGTGGTAGCTGGTGGTTCCTTTGCCCGGAGCCTGACTCACGGCACGAGAGGAGATAATAGAATATGAGGACCCAAGGTCATGGCTGATGGTGGCAGCTGGCGACCCCAGGGGCCTCTGCAGAGAGACCCAGGAGTGGAGAGGAGTGGCAGATGTGGAGGACTGTGCTGGCTGGCGGTGAATGCAGAGGATTCATTACCTCCAACCCCAGGAGACAGTGATTGGCCAGGAGCCGTTTTGGAGTCAGGCCACATAAGCCCAGAACCAGAACTGCTGCCGGCTTTCTCCAGGAGATCCAGATTGTATGCAGACCTGTGGAAACTGCTTGGACTGCAGTGAGCCCAGTAAGTCTTGTCTCAGGACAGGCCTGCTAGGGTTATCTACTACTCCACCATAAAGCAACAGCTGGCTTGCTGTGATACAGTGGCACAATTTGGGACTCTGTCTCCACAGGCTGTCTACTAGTGAACCCAAGAATCCTGGAAGTAAACTATTTGGATTTTTTGTTTGTTTGTTTGTTTTGGTTTATTCCATTGTTTTTTATTTCTCTTTCTCTTTCATTTTTTTTTTTTAATAAGTGTGAGAGTGGTTCCTAACCTTTTTGTGGGTATGGCTTCGTCTACCTTTTATCTCTTACATTCTCTTTTCCATCAGTCTTCTATGCCAGTTTCTCCAAGCTGGCAGGATCCACCTTTGTCCTCCAACCTTACTTATAATTTCTTTCTCTTTTTCTACTTCTCTATTTTCTCCTTAATCCATTTTAAATCCATTTAAACCCTGAGGGCAAAATTGACATATTATGTACTTATATATTGCATATAATTATCTGGTTTGTTTTACATTTTGTTTTATAATCACAAATCTAGTTCATATGATTAGAATTTGCAAATTCTGGGAAACCAAGAAACCAGCCAGCCTCCCTGGTAAGCAGCTGTGGCTCGGGCAAGCAGTGGCTGCACCAGGAGGAGAAACAGCCAGTGTTTCCCAAGATCCATGCCATGTTGTAACTTAGAGCACTGGGAAACCAAGCAACCAGCTTGCCTCCCTGGCAAGCAGCCATGAGCCTACCGGCGCGTGGGCTGAGAATCAAACATCCCACCCCCCACCCCGTTAGCAAATGGGAGCCAGAGGTCTGACAATCTCTTGGGAGGTTGACCATATGCTATATAGCAAATAGGGGGGATTTCCTTCTACCATCTCTTTGAAGGCAAATATTGTTTTCACTATTTTGCTTTGTTCTGATTAACTGTATGGCTCTATTGAATATTCTGTTTTGATAAGTTCTATAATGTTCTGTATTTGGTTTGACTTTGCTATGCCTGATTGAAAGAACAACTACTGCGAAGACGAAGAGATATACTATAGCACCTATTACTGTTATCCCAGTAACCTGTTGTGACGTTCTGTACCAATTTCACTGCACTGTCTCAATTGGCTATGGTCTGTCTTGTTCTGTTGTATTTCGCTACCTTAAAAGCAAAACAAAACTAAATAACAACAAGACAACAGAATATGAGAAAACAAGGTAACAAAATACCTCCAAAAACTCCCAACTCCACCAAAGCTGATCCATGGGGCATGAATGAGGAGAAACTCAAAAACAAAGCAACAGAATTATATAAGGTGATTAAAAAGGAAACAACTACAACAACAAAACAGATCAGTAAGGTACTGAGCAAGCTGAAACATGATATAACTAAACAGATATGGACTTAAAAAGCAAAAGGAGGAAAAGAAAGTGCTCTAAAGGATATAACTGCATGTATGTTTAAGTGTGTAGGATTGATAACCATATTACTAAGTTTTTGTTAGATCACTGAATAGAACTGTTTGCAGCTTCACTGTTTGAATGTCCAATTTGTATGCTTTAATTTTGTAATTTGAACAATTATTTCTAAGGGGACAAAATGTAATTTATCAACTAATGATTTCTTACTGTTTTTTTGAAATTCTGTATTTCCTCCTTTTTTCTGTTTCGCTTTTTTTCTCTTTAAATAAAATTTAAAAGAGCTGTGGAAAAAAAGTTGCAAATTAAGGATTAGCTCAGTTTGTTGTTTTATGGGCTGTGTTTGATGCCAAAATTGACATAACTGTTATAAACAGCTGATAGCCCTGATAATCCATGACTGAGATTACCTAAGGGTCACAGAAAATACTGTGGTACAGTGCCACAGAACTAGGGACTAGGCCAAATGAGCAAGAACTTCTCATCTCCAACAAAGTGAAGAGGTAAGATCTTCTAACAGACTCAAAGCCCAAAAACCAGTTATGCCTGTAAGATACTTCAGAGAAGTAATCATTATCTAAGGGTCCAAAATATCACCAATAAAGTAACCCACTATAGGTAACTTACAAGCATCACCCCAGGAATTAAACTAAAAACAGAAAAGAAATGAGAAGACATTTAAACAAGAGACACCCAGTTCACCAAAGGCAAAACCAGGGGGCAATCAGGTGGGAAAATCTGAAAGACCTCTACTAGGTGTCTCTGAAGTAGTAACAACAAAGCAATTGAATAAGATTCTGGGAAAAAAGAAATCAGAAATAATCTGTCAGATAACTACAGAGACTGCCAAAATATACACCATGTTAGTGGTGTTAGAGCAGACACAGACAAAAAAAAAAAAAAAAAGATGATCTTAAGAAATTATGGAAAACCAGCATAGGAAACAAATGGAATCCATAAAGCAGATTCAAGCAGACATCTAGGAGAAGAAAAACTCCACTGAAAGTATTTGAAGCAGGTAAGGCCAATGTGAAGACAGAATCTCAGATATTGAAGACAGGCTTGCAGTTAGCAACCAGGAAATGAAAGATGTCCCAAAATTAGCAAGAGACCAAGAGAAATCAATCCAGCAGTTACTAGATAAGACAAAGAAAACTAACTTAAGATTAATTGGAGTTAATGAACAAGCAGGAGATACTACAAATGACACTAAAAACATGTTCACAAACATCATGACAGAAAACTTTCCTGGTAGTGAAGAAGAATTTGATATGCAAGTAAGTGAGGCATACAAAACTCCAATTAACAAAGATTAAAAAAAAAATCTACATCCAGGCATATCATAGTCAAGAGTCCAGAAATTCAACACAAGAATACAATCTTAAAACCTGCTGTGGGGGGTTTAGCTCAGTGGCTTAAGCACCTGCCTAGCAAGCATGAGGTTATGAGTTCGATCCCTGGTACAAAAAAAAAAAAAAAACCCTGTTAGGGAAAAGAAACAAATTACCTGTAAAGGAAAGCCCATCAGAATCACACCTGACATCTCAGCACAAACTCTCAAGTCAAGGAGAGCTTGGAGTGAAGTACTTCATATTCTAAAGGAAAACAACTTTCAACCCAGACTGATGTACCCAGCAAAATTATCTTTCAAAATTGATGGAGAAGTAAGATACTTACATGACAAACAACATCTGAGGAAATTTAAGACCACCAAACCAGTACTTCCAAATGTTCTGAAGGACATTCTAGAAAGAGATAATAAGGACTGCAGCTCCATGACCCCAACAGAAAGAATCCATCAAAGAAGGCAAATAATTAGACAAAAGGAAAAAGGTGGGGCAGGGCAGCCAACAACAACAGGAAAGTAACGTGACAATGATAAGTCAATATGTTTCAGTTATAATCATCAATATTAACAGTCTCAACTGACCAGTCAAAAGACAAACTGGCAGAATGGATCAAGAAGCAAGATCCAACAATATGCTGAATGCATGAAACACATTTAATTCAAAAAGAAATTCATAGACTGAAAATCAATAGATACATGTGAATTACCAAAGCTGAATCAAGATATAAAAATCCTAAATAACCCAATATAAATAAATGAAATTGAAGATATAATTAAAAATCCATCAACAAAGAAAAGCCCAGGCCCCGATGGATTTATAGCTGAATTCTACAAGAAATTTAGTGATGCCTAACACCACTATTTCTCAAACTCGTTAATGAAATTGAAAGGAATCAATACTCTGAAATTCATTCCTGCAACCAAGCATTAATGATTCCAAAACCAGAGAAGGACCCAACTAAGAAAAAGAATTACAGGCCAATCTTCATAATGAACATCGATGCAAAAATCCTCAAGATACTGGCAAACAGACTACAGCAAATCATCAAAAAGATTGTACACTATGATCAAATGGCACTCATCCCAGGAATGTAGGGACGATTCAACATATATAAATCCACAAATGTAATACATCAATCATATTAACAGAGCCAAGGACAAAAATCATATGATCATTTTAATAGATGCAGAAAAAGCTTTTGACAAAGTCCAGCATCCATTCATGGTAAAAAAAAAAAAAAAACCCTATAGAAAACTTGAATACATGGTGTTGATCAAAATCTCATAAAGGCCATCTATGACAAACAAATAGCCAACATCATACTAAATGGACAAAAACTGAAAGCTTTCACTCTAAAATCAAGAACAAGACAAGGATTCCACTAACTCCATTCTTATTCAACATAATCCCGGAAACTTTAGCCTGATCAATTAGACAAGAGAAAGAAATGAAAGACTAAAGATAGGAAATAATGATAGTAAACTATCATTATTCACAGATGACATGATACTACTCTACTTTTAAGACCTCAAAAACTCTACCAAAAGACTTGTAGATTCAATAAGTAAATTCAGTAACACAGCTTGGTTACAAAATCAACACTCAAAAATCAATAGCCTTCTTGTACATGAATAATATACTCACTGAGAAATCAGGGAAACAATATCTTTTACAACAGCATCCAAACAAATGCAATACTTAGGAATCAATCTAATAAAGGAGGTAAAAGACCTTTACATTCAAAACTACAACACTTGAAAAGATGGCCAATCAGTGAGCAACAAAATACAAAGCCTCGTGAGAGAAATAACTCACATGCCAGAATAAAACATCCTGGAGAGATCCAGACAGAGGGAGATGCATCCTCTTGACACAGGAATAAATTAAAACGTAAAAAACTCATCAAACACGCAGTCACAAGGATACAACAGGAACAGCTAAAATTACCAGACAAGTTGTTTTCACTGCGACCCGCCAAGTTTGCGCTGGGCTGAATTTGCAAATTTGCACCGGTCAGCAGAACTGCCCAAACCTGTTGTCACCGCCACTCACAGGAGCCACAGCCACGCTGCAGTCGGGGATTGGTGAGCTCAACAGAGAGCAGAACAGGTGAAGGGACCTTCCGTAATCAACAGTCAGTGCTGGGAATGAGATCCCCCCATGGGAAGGGTGCAACCAAATGGGCGACATGTTGGAATTGGGCAGGAGGAACCTAAACTGGGAGTGACAGTGACTACAGCTGATTGCTCCCACCCCTGAGCAGATTCATGGGATTTGCTTGGACTGGGTTGCACCCCTGGCCAGGACCCAATGAACCATCCAAAATCGATTCTTTGTGCCTAGCACGCACTGGTGAAGGCCTCTGAAATTTGGCTGGACCGGTAGGGAGGGGCCTGCAAACATAGCCACTGCTTACACCTCAGTGACAAGAGCAGGCAAGAGAGGGTAGAGGTACCTCAGCTTCAGAGGAACCATGGCCAATAGGGAAGGGGGCTGTGACTTTCACTGTACACCTCTGTGGAGGAGGCCAGGACCAAGACAGGAGAGAGAGACAAGAGGAGGACCCCAGCCCAGAACTCTGACAGCACTGATCCAGGAGAGGGAAAAACAAGGGAGACTGAGGGCAGCAAACATGCAACATCAGACATGGATTCAACAGGCATTAAGAGACATCTTTAGGACCTTGTAGACAAGCTCAAAACTGAAATATTAAATCAGGTAAAGCAAGATAGGAGTAGAGTACTAAAAGAAATGCTCTAAGGAATCATTTCTCGGGAAGATACAGACGGAAGAAGGGAGGAACACAAAAAAAGGAGAGAAACATTCGATAAAGAATATAAAGAAAATATAGAATACATGAAGCAGATTCAAAGAGACTACCAGGAAATTAAAAACTCCATTGAAAGCTGGCAAAACTCCTTAAAAGAAACTAAGCATAGACTATCAAAACTTGAAGACAAGTTTGCAGTGTGTGATCATGAAACAAAAGATCTCTTAAAAATAACAAGGAAACAGGCAGTAACAATACAAAGGCTAGAAGGTGACAAGAGAATCTACAATTTAAGAATCAGAAACGTGAACGAAAAAGCAGGAATACAAACAGGTGAATTACAAAGGCTATTCACGGAAATAATTAAGGAAAACTTCCCAAGCATGGGAAAAGAAAATGACATTCAATTATGTGAGGCATATAGAACTCCAGCCACCTACAACCAAAACAGAGCTACACCCAGACAAATAATAATCAAGATACCAGAAATTCAATATAAAAACAGAATACTAAAAGCTGTCAGAGAAAAGAAACATTACTTATAAAGGTAAGCCCATCAGGATCATGGCTGATGTCTCGACACAGACCACCAGATCAAGAAGAGCTTGGAGTGAAGTATTCCAAGCCCTGAAAGAAAATAACCTCCAGCTCAGATTGATGTACCGTGCAAAGCTGTCACTAGAAAGTAATGGAGAAACAAGATGATTCCATGACAAAGAGGAAACTGTGACCGCCAATCCAATCCTACAGAGAACACTGAAGGACATTACAGAAAGAGAGAAAGAAAATACCAGGATTTTGGGAACAGTGGCAGAAAGGCCTCAATGAGTGGGGCAGGCAGTAGAATGAAAGAGAAAAGTAGACAGACAAAGGCAGAAAATAGCATAGCAGAAATGAGGCAGGTAGGATGGTTACAATCTCTAACATAGATGGCCTTGATACACAATACTGTTAATAGTGTACGAGGATGTAAAACCCACATTACTCACACTACTCTGCTTAGATGTATGATATTCTGTTCCAGTCATTCTACCTGTACTAGATTTGAGGGTACAAACAGTTATCCCGAAAATAACAGGATATAGTATGGTAATCATCCTTAATTTCCTATTAACTGAATCTAAAGCTCTGTATAACCTACGCTGTTTTGACCATGACTGATCGGAATCGAATCTGGTTTGTTAGATCGCTGTTTTTTATTGATAGATTTTATTCAAAGCTGTTATGATTGACAGTATCAAGTCTTAGACTACAGGCAACTGCACTGAAGATGACAAGATTCACTAGAATATCCACTCTGGTTTGATTATTACCTGCCTTTGAAGTTTTATACTTTCTACAATGTTTTATTTTTACTAATATTGTTATGTACTGCAATATTCAATTATATTGCTGTATTCAATTATGCCTGATGATATAGACAATTCTATTGAAGATAATAAGAAACAATACAGTAATCATTTTAGATCACCTTGTATGGTGGTTTTATATGACTTTTTGGTTTCATGTTTTTATAGAAATTTGTTTTGTTTTGTCTTGCTAAGTTTTGTTTTTCCCTCTAATACAGAAAGATAGAAATACATTTAGAGACTCATGCATGCATAGCTGTTTACAGTCTCACTGTTTCAATATCTACTTTGTATGCTTTAATTCTGTAACTTGAACAACTATTTCTAAGAGGACAATATTTAATTTATCAACTAGAAATTTCTTTTTTTTGTAGTTTTTTTTATTAAAGAGAAAAAAAGGAAAAAGGTAGAAATATTACAAAATTTCAAGAAAAGAAGATAAACAGTAAGAAATCACTAGTTGATCAATTACATATTGTTTTTTTAGAAATATTCAAGTTACAAAATTAAAGCACACAAAGTGGACACAAAATCAGTGAGAGTGTAAACAGATCTGTTCAAAAATCCAAAAAGATCCTAGAAATATGGTTATCAATCCCACACACCTAAACATACATGCAGATATATCTTTCATAGCGCTTCCTATTTCCTCTTTTTTTACAATACCAATTATACATTTTTTAAATTTTATTTAAAAAGAAAAAAAAGCAAAACAGAAAAAAGGGTAGCAACAATACAGAATTCTAAAAGAAAGAAAGAAAAAGGAAAATGAGAAAAAGCCCCACTAAGAAATCAGTAATTTATAAATTACATATTGTCATCCTGGATGAGTTGTTCAAGTTACAAAGTTAAAGGGTACTTAGTAAATATTCAAACAGTCACAATACAAACAGTTCTGCTCAAAGATTCAGCAATATGGTCATCTATTTTACACACTCAAATATATATGCAGTTATATCCCTTAGAGCACTTTCTTTTCCTTTCTTTTTTATAATAGTAATTACACATTTTGGTTTTATTACATTTGTAGTTCTTATTTACTTTTTACACTAGAGACAAAATATGATATTTATAATAAAATATGATTCTTATTTATTTCACTAATGGGGATAGTCTAAAGTTGTTTCCATTTGCCTATGAAGGCCTCAAGATAATCCTTTTTTATAGCTGAGTAATATTCCATTGTATAAAAATGCCACATCTTTTTCATCCACTCTGCAGTTGATGGGCATCTTGGTTGTTTCCAGGATTTAGATATCACAAATTGTGCAGCTATGAACATGGGTACACATATATCACTGTGATATGAACTTCTCAGTTCTTCAGGGAAAATACCCAGGAGGGGGATAGCTGGATTGAATGGGGCTTCCAGTCCTAGTCTTCTGAGAATTCTCCATATGGATTTCCATAAGGATTGCACCAGTCTACATTCCCACCAACAGTGGAGCAGTGTTCCTTTTTCCTCGCAGCCTCGCCAACATTTGTTATCAGTTGATTTCTTCATGGCAGCTATCCTTTCTGTAGTAAGGTGGAAAATCAATGCTCTTTTAATTTGCATTTCTCAAATGACCAGTGATGGTGAACACTTCTTCATGTATTTATTTGCCATTTGTATATCTTTCTCTGAGAACTGTATGTTCATCTCAAATGCCCATTTTTGGAGAGGGTCTTTGAATTTGGCAGGCTTGATGTTTTTCAATTCTTTATATGCTCTGGACACAAGTCCTTTGTCTGACGGGTTGCTGGTTAAAATTCTATCCCACTCTGTGGGTTTTCTTTTCACTCTGTTGGTGATTTCCTTTTAAGTGCAGACACTTTTCAATAATATGAGATCCCATTTGTTGATTCTTTGAAGTGTTTCCCGTGCAGTTTGCGTTTGGTTCATGAATTCTCTGCCTACCCCTATGTCTCCAAGACTTCTACTTACCTGGTCTTCCAGCAGATTTAGTGTTTCTGTTTTAATATTGAGGTCTTTGATCCATTTAGACTTTAGTTTTGTGCATGGTGATATGCATGGATCTAGTTTCAGTCTTCAGCATGTAGAGAGCCAATTTTTCCAACACCATTTATTAAAAAGACTATCCTTCTTCCAGTGGACATATTTAGCCCCTTTGTCAAATATCAGGTGGCTGAGTGTCTTTGTAGTTGTGCTTGCATCTTCTAATCTGTTCCACTGATCCTCAGGTCTATTTCTTTGCCAGTACCAAGCTGATTTTATCACTGTGGCTTTATAGTACTGTTTCAAGTCAGGAATTGAGATGCCTCCTTCCTCGTTTTTGTTGCCCAGAATTGCCTTTGCTATTCTAGGTTTCTTATGTTTCCAAATGAATTTTAGCAGTGTTTTATCTAGATCTGTGAGGTATGTGAATGGTATTTTGATTGGGATTGCATTAAATCTGTATAACAGTTTTGGGAGTATGGCCATTTTCACAATGTTGGTTCTTCCTAACCAAGAGCAAGGAATGTCCTTCCATTTTCTAATATCCTCTTTAATCTCCTTTTTCAGCACAGTATAATTTTCAGCATATAGGTCTTTTACATTTTTAGTTAGGTTGATTCCTAAGTGTTTCATTTTTTTACATGTTATTGTAAAGGGTGATATTTCCATAATTTCTCTCTCAGTGAGTTCTTTGTGTACAGGAATGCTATTGATTTTTGAGCATTGACTTTGTATCCAGCTACTTGTTTATTACCTCTAGTAGTCTTTTAATGGAGCTTTTTGGGTCTTCTATATAGAGTATCATGTCATCTGGAAATAGTGATAATTTAACTTCTTCCTTTCCTATCTTTACTTCTTTTATTTCTCTCTCTTGTCTGATTGCCCTGGCTAGTGTTTCCAGAACTATACTGAAAAGGAGTGGTGATAGTGGACATCCTTGTCTTGTTCCTGATTTTAAAGTGAAAGCTTTCAGTTTTTGTCCAGTTAGTATAATGCTGGCTGTTGGTTTGTCATAGATGGCCTTTATAAGGTTGAGGTAGATGCCGTGTATTCCGAGTTTCTGAAGGGTTTTTATCATGAACATGTGGTTGGACTTTGTTGAAAGCTTTTTCTGCATCTATTGAGAGGACCATGTGGTTTTTGTTTTTGGCTCTGTTGATGTGGTGTATTACATTTATTGATTTGTGTATGTTAAACCATCCCTGCATTCCTGGAATGAACCCCACTTGGTCATGATGTATAATCTTCTTGATGATTTGCTGCATTCTATTTGCCAGTATTTTGTTAAGAATCTTTGCATCACTGTTCATTAGTGAGATTGGCCTATAGTTCTCTTTTTTGGTTGGATTTTCCTCTGGTTTTGGTATCAGAGTAATACTTCCCTCCAGGAATGATTTAGGGAGGATTGCTTTTTTCTCAATTTTATTGAAGAGTTTAAGGAGTACTGGCATAAAACCTTTTCTAAATTTCTTGTAGAATTCAGCTGTGAATCCATCTCGACCTGGGCTTTTTTTTGTTGGTAAGTTTTGAATGACATTTTCAATTTCAATAGCTGATACTGGGTTGTTCAAAATTGCTATATTTTCTTGGTTGAGCTTTGGTAGTTCATGTTTCTAGAAATCTGTCCATTCCCTCTGTGTTCTCCACTCTATGTGAGTAGAGATTTTCAAAGTAGGTATTCATGATCTTTTGAATTTCCATGGGATCTGAAGTAATTTCTCCCTTTTCAGTTCTTATTGCATGAATTTGGGTTTTTTCTTTCTTTCTCTTGAAAAGGTTAGCTAGGGGTTTGTCAATTTTGTTGATTCTCTCAAAAAACCAGCTTTTTGATTTATTAATTCTTTGTATTGTTTTTTTAGTTTCAATTGCATTGATTTCTGCTCTAATCTTTACAATTTCCTCTCTTCTATGAGCTTTGGGTTTAGTTTGCTCTTCTTTTTCTAGAAGCTTGAGATGGAGCATTAGGTTATTTGTGCTCATTCTGTTTTCTTGATATGACAATTTATTGCTATATCTTTCCCTGTTAAAACTGCTTTCATTGCATCCCACAGATTGCAGTATGTTGTTTCTATATTACATTGAATTGTAGGTATAGTTTTATTTCTTCTTTAATTTCATCTGTAGCCCACTGGTTGTTCAAAAGGCTGTTATTTAATTTCCATGTATTTATGCAGGTTTTACAATTTCTTTTGCCAATAATTTCCAATTTCAGTGCACTATGGTCAGATATTATGCGTGGTATGATTTCAATACCTTTGCATTTACTTAAGAATGTTTTATGGGATAATATATGGTCTATTTTGGAGACTGTCCCCTGTGCAGCTGAGAAGAATGTGTATTCTGATGTGGTTGGGTGGAACACTCTGTAAACTACTAAGTCCAATTGCTTACAGGTATGATTCAGTTCTGTTATTTGTTTGCTGAGTTTTTGTCTAGTTCATCTAGCTCTTTGTGACAATGGGCTGCTAAGATCTCCTGTTATAATTGTGCTCTTGTGTATTTGATTTTTCATGTCCATTAGTATCTGTCTTATGTAGTTGGGTGCTCCTGTATTTGATGCATATATATTTATAATTGTTAGTTCTTTCTCTTCAATTTTTCTACTTACAAGTGTGTAGTGACCTTCTCTATCTCTTTTGATCATTTTAGGCTTAAAGTTCACATTGTCTGTAAATAGAATACCTATCCCTGCTTTTTTCTGGGTTCCTGTTGCATGGAATACTGTTTTCCATCCTTTGACTTTTAATCTATGAGTTTCCTTTTGGGTCAGATGTGTTTCTTGTATACAGTATATTGTGGGATCTTGTTTCTTGATCCATTCTGTCAATCTATTTCTTTTTATAGGTGAATGGAGGCTATTTATATTTATGGATATCACTGATATGTGTTGGCTCTACTTTGCCATGTTATGTTCCAGTTGTTTCTTTCTGCTTTTCCTCTTATTTAATTGCTTATCCTACCTGGTGGTTTCTTTCTGTTGTTGTTTTGAGGATTGTGGTCATTTTTATCTGTCTAGTATGTCTTTTAGTACTCTTTCTAGGGTTGCTTTGGTGGACATGAATTTCTTCAGTTGTTCTTTGTCATGGAAGTATCTTATTTCTCCATTAAATTTGAATGAGAGGTTTGCTGGGTACATCAGTTTGGCCTGAGGGTTGTTTTCTTTCAGGGCTTAAAATACCTCACTCCAAGCTCTTCTTGACTTGAGGGTTTGTGCTGAAAAGTCTGCCATGATTCTAACGGGCTTTCCTTGATAGGTGAGTTGTGTCTTTTCTCTGACAGCTTTTAATATTCTGCTTTTATGCTGTATGTCTGAGATCTTAATTATTATGTATCTTGGTGTGGATTTATGTTGATTGTGACTGTTTGGTGTTTACATGCCTCACTTATCTGCATATCAGATTCTTTCCCCATGTTTGGGAAATTTTCTGCTATTATTTCTGTTAATACTTTACGTATGTCTTTTGCCTGGACTCCTGTATCTTTGCTAATGCCCATTATTCTTATATTGTTGCTCTTGGCATCATCATGAAGCTTCTGGATTGTCATTTCATGCTGCTTTGTTATTTTTTAAAAGTTCTATCCTTTCCTGATCACTAAATGTGATCCTGTGCTCAAGGTCTGAAATCCTATCTTCAGCTTCCTTTAGGGAGTTTTGCACGCTTTCAATAGAATTTTTTGTTTCTTGGATGTCTCTTTGAGTTTGTTTCATCAATTGTTTGTTTTCTATATTGTTCATTCAAAGTTTCAATCAGTTTCCCATGCTCATATACTTTTTTCTCTAGTTCTTCTTTAGCTGCATTCAACAACTCCTTTACTAAAGTTGTTATTTCTATCTTTACATGGGAGACTACTTCTAATTTGATTTCCTCTATAGCCTGATGCAGTAGTTTTTTTATTTCACGTGCATCTTTTCAGAGATTCCTGGTGTGTTACTTTTGGGGTCCTCTATTTCAATGTCTCCTATACTTGCTTCTGGTGAACTATATGTCTGAGACTGCGTTTTACTTTTTAGTTTTGTCATTTTCACTCTGCCTGATGTTTTCTATGTGTAGGAGGGGATCACACATACTCTTTTTAGACACACCAAAGTCTTACAGTTAGTTGGAGGGGGTTTTACTACTGGTCCCATTTATCCCCTGTACACCTCTATTTTAGGGGAATACTCACCACACTGATACACTTAATCCACTGTGGTCCAAGGTTCACCACCTGGGAGCAACGTTCCAAATTTTTTTACACTAACTGGAGCCTGCTGAGGTCTTCTGATGTTCCAGGTGGGAGGGCGGGCCCAGCTGAAGCAGTCCAGGGCAGTTTTCAGTGTTGGGCAGGCCTCCTCGATGTTCCCGGTGACAGGGCGGGCCCACAGTGGAGGTTCCAGGCAGCATACCCTGATGCAGGCTTCTGCTAAGTTCCCGGTGACAGGGCAGGCCCACAGTGGAGGTTCCAGGCAGCTTACCCCTGATGCAGGCTTCCGCTAAGTTCCCGGTGACAAAGCAGGCCCACAGTGGAGGTTCCAGGCAGCTTTCCCCTGATGCATGCTTCTGCTAAGTTCCCGGTGGCAGGGTGGGCCACAGTGGAGGTTCCAGGCAGCTTACCCCTGATGCAGGCTTCTGCCAAGTTCCCGGTGGCAGGGTGGGCCCACAGTGGAGGTTCCGGGCTGCTTACCCTGATGTAGGCTTCCACTAAGTTCCCGGTGGCAGGGCAGGCCCATGGTGCAGGTTCCCGGCAGCCTCTGCGTGATGCAGGCTTCCACTAAGTTCTTGGTGGCAGGCTGGGCCCACGGTGGAGGTTCCAGGCAGCCTCTGCCTGATGCAGGCTTTGAGGTTTCCACTAAGTTCCCGGTGGCAGGGCGGGCCCACAGGGGAGGTTCCAGGCAGCCTCTGCCTGATGCAGGCTTCCAGGCTTCCACTAAGTTCCTGGTGGCAGGGCAGGCCCACGGTGCAGGTTCCTGGCCAACTAGTGATTTCTTACTGTTTTCCTTTTTTTTTTGAAATTCTGTATTATCTCTACCCTTTACATGTTTTTTTTTCTCTTTAAATAAAAAAAAAAGAAAAGAAAACTACAATACTCTAAAAAAGGAGATTGAAGAGGATATTAGAAAATGGAGAGATGAGCCAGGTATTTTGGTACATCCCTGTAATTCCAGCACTCAGGAGGCTAAAGCAGGAAGATCATTGTGAGTTTGAGACTTGTCTTAGTTACATAGTAAACTCAAGGCCAGCCTGAACTACATAGTGAGACCCTGTCTCAAAAAAGACCAAAAATTTTTTACAAATGAGAAAATGGAAAGATATCCCATGCTCTTGGGTAGGAAGAACCAATATAGTGAAAATGGTCATATTTCCAAAACTGTTATACAAATTCAATGCAGTCCCAATCAAAATTCTAATAGCATATCTAACAGTATTAGAGAAAACAATCCTAAAATTCACCAGAAGGGACCCAGAATAGCAAAGGTGATCCTGGGCAACAAAGACAAGACAGGGGCATCACAATCCCTGACTTGAAATTATACAATAAAGCTACTGTGATTTAAAAAAAAAAAAAAAACAAAAAACTAAAAACATAGTGTGCTACAGGTAAAAAAAAAACCAGACCTGAAGATCAGTGGAATAGATTAGAAGATGCAGATACAACTGCAGACACATGAAGCTACCTTATCTTTGGCAAAGATGCCAAACACGTCCAGTGGAAGGTAGATAGCCTCTTTAATAAATGGTAATAGAAAAACTGGCTTTCCATATGCTGAATATTAAAACTGGACCCATATCTTTCACCACGTACTAAGCTAAAATCAAAACGGGTGAAAGATCTTAATATTAAAACAGAAACAATAAATCTGCTGGAAGAAAAAAGTAGGTAAAACTCTTGAAGATACTGGTGTAAGGGCCAGGATTTAGCTCAGTGGCTTAAGCGTCTGCCTGGCAAGCGTGAGGTCGTGAGTTCGATTCCCGGTACCAAGGAAAAAACAAAAAAAAGACACTGTTGTAAGTAAAGACTTTATGAACAACATCTCAATTGCACAGGAACTATCACAAAGAATCAACAACTGGGATCTCACCCTACTGAAAACCTTCTGGACACCAAAAGAAACCACAAACAGAATGAAGAGACAACCCACAATGTAGGAGAAAATGTTTGCCAGCTATTCCTCAGAAAAAGGATTACTATTGTGAACATATAAAGAACTCAAAAAAATCAATTCTCCCAGATTTAAAGATTCAATCCAAAAATAGGCATCTCAGATGAAGCAATACAAACAGCAAATAAATACATGAAAAAATGTTCAATGTCACTGGTCATTCAAGAGATAAAAATTAAAACAACACTGAGATTCTACTTATGCCAAAAAGAATGGCTAGTGTCAAGAAATCAACCAATAACAAATGCTGGAGGGGTTGTGGGGAAAAAAGATCCCTTCTCCACTGCAGACTGCAGAATGCAGACTGGTGCAACCACTGTGGAAATCAATGTAGAGATTCCTCAAAAAACTAGGATTGGAGGTCCCATTTGACCCAGCTATTCCCCTTCTGGGTATCTTCCCAAAAACATCATTCCACAGTGATATACCACAGTGATACAGATGCACCCATCTTTATAGCAGCACAGTTTATAATAGCCAGATATGGAAAACAACCCAAGTATCCATCAACCGAGGAATGGATGAAAAAGATGTGGTATTTTTAAACAACAGAGTACTATTCAGCCATAAAGAATGATAAACTATATGCTTTTATAGGTAAATGGATACCCCTTGAGAATATAATCATTAGTGAAATAAATAAGACACATGTGCAAACATCATATTGGTTCATTAGTGTGACAAACTAAAGAAAAAACATGTATATGTGTATGTACATGTATATAAAAATAGTTAAGTTAGTTATACTACTGATTTCTCTGAGTTTGCTGAAAAGAAAAATTTGTACTGGTATTGTTTGGACTATTGAATGCACAAGTCTTGTGCTCTGGGTGAATGATTTGGGGGTGACAATGCACAATGTATGTACTATTGTCACCCCCTGATTGATGAGCTTTGAAATTTTGCTGTAGTTTTTCTTTCTTCTTTTTAATCTTTGAATAAAATGGATTTGAAAAAAAAATCACTATAGATAACTGACTGCATAAAAAAGAATATAATATCATTGAAAAATGTATGAGACAAATAATGCAAAAGATGGAAGGGGAAATGAAATATAATACTGTGAGGCTGTTATACTTTAAGTGCTATTTGAAAATAGTATTATAAATTAAAGATGTAGATTGTTAATTCTAAAGTAACAGTGAAAAATATAAAAAGTTATAGCTGTTAAGCTAATAAGTGAAGGTAAAATAACATCATAAAGCATCCAAAAGGACTTACAAAAAGAAAAAAAATGAAACAAATAGGAAACTAATGACATGGCAGAGTTAAACACAAACAAATCAACGATTACATGTAAATATTATGTAAATCCAAGCACGTGATTAGTATTGTTCAATACTGTATTTATTGGTAGTAAGGCAAAAGAAAAAAGAAAAGAAGACATCCAGATTGGAAAGGAAGAAACACAACTGTCTTTAGTAACAGAAAACATGATTGTCCATGTCCTGTATGAGTAAGGTACATGGACAGACACATATAAACAGAATATCCATGCATATATGTTCAGAAGTGATTTTTAATGAACCAACCAAAGTAATTCAATGAGGGGAAGAGTAGTCTTCAATATATGGTTCTGGAACAATTGAACATCTGTACACAAAAAGGGAACTTCAGCTTTTACATTTAACTACATTAAGAAATGGGCCAAAAAAAAAAAAATGGGCCACAGACTTAAATGTCAGTATTAAACCTATACAGATGTTATAATTAAATGAGAAAATACCTTTGACCTTGGACTGGAGAAAGATTCCTTAAGATAATATTTAAAATACAATTCATAAAGGGGAAAAAAATACTCTGACAAACATAGTTAAAAATGTCAAGAAAGACAAGAAAATATTTGCATATCATGAGTATGTGACAAAGGGCTTCTCTTTCTGGAATATTTAAAGAACTCTTATAATTGAATAAGATAACCAATTAAAAGACAGTGACAGATTAGACAGTTCCATAAAGATAAAAGAATGCCAAATAAGTACATAGATACTTAATGGAGTCCATCATTAGTAAAATAAAACTCTAACACTGCAGTGAGATATCACTATAAACCCACTAAAATGGCTGAAATCAAAATGCTGATGGCAAGGATGTATATCCAATGAATTCTACTATATTGAGAAAGCAAAATAGTACAATCACTTTGGAAAACATTGTCATTTCTTAGAAAGTCTGACATACTGTTTACTCAGGACCTAGCTATTCTGTCCATTATTTGAATCTGCAACCTGCCCTATCAGTCATGAGCTCATGTGCTGAAGGCTTGATCTGCAGTACAGCTGTGTTCAGAGGTCAGGCCTTAAAAAGTGACTGGATCATGAGAGCTTTAACTTCATCAGTGGGTTAATCCACTGATGGATTCTAATTTGATGGCATTTTGGGGAGGTGTTGGAAACTTGGGGGGTGGGGCCTGATTAAAGGAAGCAGGTCACAGGGCCATGACCTGCAGGACTGTATCTTGTCCCCAAAACCTTTCTCTCAGGCTTTCTCTCTGATTTCTGTGTACCATGAGGTGAGCCACTTTGCTCTACATGGACTGAAACTGGAAACTGTGAGCCAAAATAAATCTTTTCTCCTTTAAGTTATTTATTCCAGGTATCTTTCATAGTGACAGGAAGTTAATACACAACTTTAGGTATTTACTCAAGAAAAATGAACACATAACATTTGCAAAAAACAAAAACAAAAAAAACCCTGTACTAATATAGTGGTATATAGGTTCACGATCTTAATTTTTTCCACTAGTCTGATTGGTGAATTTGTCCCATGATTCTGGCTGCAACCGAATTGCAAGCATTAATTCTTTTCACAATTCCTGAATCGTGGAACTAATTCTGCAACCAGAATTATGGAAGGAATTAAGTTTATGAATATAGGTATCACTGTATATATAAAATGTCTTTATTTATATTTGCCAAAAGGACCTTTGAGTAGACAAATAGACTTTATTACATCCACATAATGGAATACTACTCAGCAATAGAAAGAATAATTAACTGATATATACAACTCATGTATAAATTGCAAATACATTACACTAAAGGGTAGATAACTTTTACATGATTCTACTCATATGACATTCTGGGACAGAAAACAGACCAATGGTTGCCAGAAGCTAGGAATGGAGAGGAGTTAACTACAAAGGAAATTTCTAGGGATAACAGAAACATGCTGCTGATTGTTGTGTTAACATAAGGTATACATTTGGCAAAACTTACAGAACTATACTAAAACTTAATTTTTATTTTATGTAAACTTCAATAAACTTTAATAAAATTATATTCATACAACTTTATAGTATACAATTATTTTAAAAATGAGATGAAGAGGATTGGGTATATCCCTGGGTTTGATCTCCAGCACCAAATAATCATGATGACAATGATGATGACAATGACGATGACAGATGGAGCCACATATGCTGCTAATAAGATAATCTCTACCATGTACTTTTGGGAGTAAAAAGCAGGTACAGAACAATAAATGCAGCATGTTCCTATTTATGGTAATACTAGCTGTCCCTGGGGAAGGTGGCTGGAGGACCATTTTGTATTATTTGAGATTTTCCCCTACATACCTGTATTACTTTTAATTAGAAAAAGCAGGAAAAACATGTACAGGTCAACAAAAACTCACAGGTGTAAGTATAGGAGATGGAGATGTGAAGGCTTGTGAAAACATGTGGGGAAATACAAAACACTTTAGTTGGGGCACCCAATAAATAGCTAGAGGAAACAAAGTATTTGGAGTCAGTTCAGAAAACAGATCCCAGGAAGATCTCTATCTGAACAGCAGGTACTTGGCAGCACAGCCCCTACTTTCTACAAGGAGCTAAACTGGGACTGTTCATGACAAGATGAGCATGCAACCAAATATCTCTGATGTTCTTGGGGCCAGCTGTTTCTCAGCATTTCTTTGTAAGCACAGTGTGTGCCCTAACCTCAGCCTTCTAAGGATGGGAAGCAAGTCCTTTTCCCACTGAGCAGAGTCACCCCCAAGACTACTCTGGTGATCTAAATGTTATATCCCAGTACCCAGAGGGTTCTAAGTAACCCATCTGCCAGTTCTTTTAAATCAGAAGCTCCCATTATTTTCCAAAAGAATAAAATGGCCCTGACAGTCTCAAGACACTCCAAATAGGTTAAGATAATCTCAGCTCTTCAGCTCTTTCTCCATGCCAAAACTTCAGAAAAATGGAAGGTTAGTCAATAAGCAAGGTCCATTAGGGGCATTTGGTAGAAGAACTCTGTGGTTAGGCACAGATTCTTTCAGAAAGCTTGATACCTCTGATCACAAGCTCCAGAATGCAAAATGGACAGAAGGAATATGCTAAAACTCAGTCAGCCTTAGAAACTATTCTGTTTCAGCCCTCTTTGAATATCCCTCCCTGAAGCCAGCTAGTCCTGGCTTTATTTGCCACTGATATTTGGACTAGGAGCATAGCTGGCTTCTCTAGACACCTGGTTTCCATAGAATGACCATGTAGGTTTTACCTTCTCCCCCCATGCACCCAAAAACTGCACTGCCATGTAAAACTCCAAGAGGCAGGATGGAGGGTAAGGTATGGCAAAGGCATAGAGCACAGTTGGGTAAAAGCCAAGCCCTTTCCAGATTATCTGTAGATTTTGAAATGCAGGAGGAAAATTACAGCAGACTCTTGTTTCCTCAGGAAAACATGAGGCACTGTGAGCCATCAGGTTTGAAACTCTAGGACCATGACCCAGCTTGTCTAGTAGTGGAAGGATTAGGAGCACTTACCGGGGGAAGATGGCAGTCATCAGGGCTGAAGCATAGCCAGGCTTGCAAGCTCCCTCTGAAAAGTTTGCATACTTGGTGGCTAACTCAGCAGGCCTGTGATAGAGAAGGAAAGTCACAGTTTGCCAAGAACCAAATAATCAGTGAGTTAGTAATTCATGAAGAACTGCAGGGGCTAAAACTTTGAATAAAGTTCTACTCCCTACAATCAGCACTTTAAGTCCTTTTCCATACCATGAGACATATGATGATAAAAAATCGAAAGCCCTTAAGAGAACAGACAGATCAATAGGCAAGGTTCCTCAATGGAATCTGTAAAAGGAATGTGCATAGATTCTCTGTGGGAAGGTTGATACAAAAGAAATCAGGACCTCCATCCTGCTTCAAGACTGAGAGGGTAATGAAGCATTCTTCAGTACAGAGCTGCTCAGGCTTTGATGCTGCCAGAAATACTGCCCTTTTCACCTTCCTGGTCTGTCCCTTCATACCATTTCTTTTGTAAAGCAGTTATGATCAAGCCATTGGGAACCATTCGCAGTGACCAGAATATAGTAGATAAAATAATGTGGCATGGATAGTGTAACTCTTGACTTTTATTGAGCATGCTCTCCTGGTCTCTGCCTAGAATAATTCCTAGAATAATTCCTTGTTCTTCCCCTCCTGGTTTATGCCTTCAGGTCCTTTAGAATCCAACTGAGATACCCACTTCACTGGGAGTGACTCCATGCTCCGGCTGTGGCTCTCAATGCTCTTGCTGTTTCTCCCTAGTCAATCACATCACAGGTTTACTCCATCTGCACTGCCATCCTGTAGGCCAATTGTTGCTGTAGGCCAATTGCTGCTGTTTATCTCACCACGTTGTAAATGCCTGAGGTCACAGGCTGATCTCCACCCCCCAATCCATTTTATTTCAAGGAGAAAAAGAAGAGAAAGAAAAAAAAAAACACCTAAAAACACATCAATGGGGCAACAATGGTACAAACATTGCACAGGCTGATTTAAACTTCTCCCAGGACCTCATACTGAGAGGAAGCACAGAGAAGACCCTTGTAATTTTCTGAAGAATAAAATGACCCTGATCATCTCCCTGCACTTCAAACTGCAGACCAGGCTATCATAGGAAGTCAGAGCCAGAGAGCCAATGTGCTCAAGGGCTCATTTTGCCGCTATGCAACATCTGTGCCACCCCCACTATTGGGGTTCAATGTCCTTATGTGTTCAGTGTGGAGCTGGAGTCTCCACCCTCCACCAGACCTCTGCCCTATGCAGTCTAGAGAAGACCAGGACATCTTCAGAGTGAGTCTAGTGACCCTGGAGGGTTAAAGGCCAGGTCTGATGGGGCACCTGAGTGAACCTGGCTGGCTGCCAGTTCTGAGTCCCAACCTTCTCCACCCCCACCCTTGGGCCGCTGCCAACTCTCTGCTGCCCAGTTGCTTCACTGGTCAGGACTGTCCTCAGCACTGTTCTCTGCAGGGACCCAAGAATGGGGTATGGGGGTGGGGTGGCTCTATACTGGACAGTCAGTGATGATGCCATTGCCTGTCAGATCTGATTCACCCCTGGGGGCCTAATTCAGCGCCTTACACAAGTAACTGCTCACTGAATATGGACAAGCTTATCTATATAAAAGGCATTCTTTTAGAAATTTTGAAGCTTTCCCTTTCAACGACATTCAAAGACTAAAATATAAATACAAATGTTAAATGACAACCCCAAATTTTACTTGGTAGGCAAAAGAAAGTCTAAGGTTTTAACAGAAGAAAAATAGTTTTTTTCTGTGTAAATGACTGTATTTCTGTGTAAACTTCTGCCCAATTATTAAAATTACTGAAAGCTTTTTTGGACTAGGCAGTGCCTAAAACGCTCTAGATTGGCTTTAGTTGCTCCTCTCCACAACTCTGTGAGTGGGTGTTATGTGCTATTAATTATTAATGTACACATGAAGCTTAGAAGGATGAAGATCATGCAGCTGGTTAAGGGGCAGTGCTACATTTGTACCAGCTTCTCTCTAATGCCTGTGTGGAAACTGCTGACAGGACGCTACAGCATGGGATAAGAGGCCAGCAGAGCCCAGCACCAGCAAAGAAGGGGTCACCCAGCAGGCCAACAGGGAGAGAAGAGGGTCAAGAAGTATGCACATAAGCAGTGGAGCATTTTAAGTTCCTTTATGCCAGGTCCAAACACCTCACCAGCTGCTTGTCTGCCTTGTACTGTGAGTTGCTGTGTTCCTTCTCAATTCCAGAAAGACGAAGAAGTTAGAAGATGGACGGTAGCCTCCTTTGTTAACTAGGTGTGTTGCAGAACTTAACACACACTAGATAAAACACTTTTTTCTATACACTCTATGTGTCCCTCTCTTGGAAGGTGGCTGGACAAGGGCGCTGGGACAGAGCAGGGACCCTGGCTCAGCCCACCCATGATGGAGGGGAGGGAGTACAGACCAGCTGGAGTACAGGAAGCCAGGACCCAGGAGGACAGCAGGAGCTATGGCAGTGCAAGGTAGCCAAATAACACAGATGATGAGCTCTAGATCAGCTCCTCATTGAGAAAGTAACTCTGGATACAGTGGGCCACGTCAATTATTACCAAATTAAAATGCCTTAGAAATGGTCTCCTGGCTCTCCCAGTTAGAGAATAATAGGGGGAGTGTTGGGGATTCTGAGTCATATAGCAGGCTGGGACCTCTGGGGCAGTCAGCGGTCAAAACCACCAAGATTAATGAACACCAAATCCCTTAGGCCAGAATAGTTAGTTTCTCTAAGGCACTCATACGCAAATGCCAGGAGGCCCCTACAGATGTAGTAGAATAGTTAGTTTCTCTAAAGCACTCATACTTAAATGCCAGGAGGCCCCTACAGATGTAGTAGAATAGTTAGTTTCTCTAAAGCACTCATACTTAAATGCCAGGAGGCCCCTACAGATGTCTGATCAAATCATTTAGCCCTTGTTCTTCTCCTCTGCAGCTGGTCTTTCACTGTGGGAGACTTAGCATTTCAAACACTAAGAGCACCCATTGTGCTATAAACTGACCATCAAGCCCTTGGGGTTAAGAGTGAACCACACCCTCAAGAGGAAATCCAGACAGCCACACTGGAATCAGAATCAACGTGACTTCTGATCCCCACCAGCCCCTCCTTCACTCTGAAGAACTGAGCTTCAGCAGTCAGGCCAAGCAATGGGTTGTAAACTGAACAGTGTGCATCTGGATTTGGAACCTCTCACAGAGGGAAGTGACAAGCTGTGTGAGCTTGGGCAAGTGACAGAAAATTTCATTCTCAGCTTCATTCCATATGCAATGGGAATTCCCATTCCATATGAAATGGGAATCATGTCATTCCCAGGATCTGGGGATGAGGCGGCAAAAGAGCTGGCCATCCTCTCAAGTACCATGTGATGCTATATGAATGAGGAGACAGCAGAGAGTGGCAGCCAGGTAAAGAAGCTCTGAGCATCTGGCTCAAACCTGTAGTCAATCACAAGGGATGATCGGGCAAGAAATAGTATAATATCCCAGATGCTGAGGAGCACATCCTAAGCACACAGGGACTGACCACATGTGCTAATTTAGTGCCACTATGTTCAAGACACTCACTAGAAAAGAAGACTACATGTGTAGCACCTACCACGATGCCTGACAGATCATATAAAGGGAGCCAATATTACACGCTTGGGAGGACCTGCAGAAAAGTGTAGATGGGGCACTCAGCACAGAGCTCACACTGCCATTGCTTCTTTAGTTCCATCCTCTACCCTTCCTGATGAGGAGGTGCTTCTCCAATTATTGGGATTGTCTCTGAAATGACGTAGCTTGAGAAATGACAGCAGCTTTGCTTGGCATGAGTAATCTTTTCTGTCATTAAAATTTTTCATTTCAATTTTTTTCTGAAATAGCCTTTATACAGGAAAAGTACTTAATACTGTCTTAGCCTTTGTCAGTCTGAGATATCAAGGTTTCTCTTTCCTCTAGCTGCTGTCCTTCTGCCCCTGTTACTCTGGCTCTGCAAGCTCTTCCTGCATTGACCTCACTGTCTTCCTCCATCCATAGCTGAGGTGTGCTAACCCACTCCACTTGGACATCACTGACTCTTTACTCTCTGTAGCTTCCAGTGTAGACAAGGGTTTCTTTATAGCTTCTGCCCCAATCCAGCCACCTGTGATAAATCCTGAATCACTGTTAACCACTTAATAGTCTACCCTGAGCCTCATTCAGGCAGTTGTTTATGTACTGACAATCCTGAGCTTTGCTTTGGCAGGAATCATTTTTACCAGTCAGTTCTTGTTGCACAAGATACTCATACTTGTCATTTTTACATTTCCAGATATATCACATAAAATTTAATGAAAAAATATGCACTTTTTAGCCACCCTATATTTAAATAATTGGATTGATAAGTGGTTTAAATACCTTCTCTCAGTTTAGAAAAGGAACTGTTTGCTTCGAGCCATGAGGAATTTGTGGAATTTTTCAGTCTTGAAGGCCCAATCTTTCTGTTCTTGCTACTGGCAATGCAATACCACCATCACCCTGGGCCACTTTCCTGTTTGGTCTGGGTTTCTAGTACTGATGTTACTGCAGTTACCCTCCATCTCTGGTCTTGTCATTTGCCTCAGATTGGCTGCCAGGATGCTCTACAGGAACCTCTCCTGCACATTAGCCTGCTGTGCAGGGACAAGTCTCACAGAGACTCTCACCAGGGGCCTGTTGTGACTGCTCCAACTCAGTTTTGTTTGCATGCTTCATTTCTTTAAAAGTAAAAACACATCCTCTTTCTGGGTGATATGAAAAGAATGAGGGAATTAACATCTACTGAGAGTGTGCCAGGTGCCTGGCAGTTGATCTAATGATCCTAATCGAGCTTTACATAATCCTCTGAAGCAGTGCTGCCTTAGACCCAGGCTATCAGGCTAAGAGAGAGTCCAAGTGAAGACACCACTGGAAGATGTGCTCTTCTAAATTTACCTTATTAAAATTTCACATGACCAGGAAATTCAATTCAGTTCACATTTGGCCTGCACAGTCTGGGTAACACTTATATTTGTGGCCATCATCAACAAAGCAGTTGCAATCTGTGAGCATCTGGGGCAGCCAGTATGCATAGGCAACAGGAAGGACAAAGCAGTAACGCAAGTAATAATGGCACCAGCTGAAATAAATGGTCCTGGAGAACCGAGAAAAGACCTGTACTGTTTGGATCTACAACAGGTTCCAAAAAGCCATGGCACTTTGAGCACCGCTTATGGCTTCTTGAGGCAGGATATGAAACTTTCCAGGAATGATGCATGTGACAATAAAAACCTGAAAGAGATGGTTTTTCAAGCACAGGAGACAGCAATGGCGTTTAGATACAACAAAGAATCTTTGTGTGCTGACTGGATAATGAATGAATACATATGTGTATCTCTTCTCCACCCACTGTTCTAAATCTTCATCAATAACCATTATACCTCACATGGATCCACAACTGGTTTATATAAGCAGATAAGCTTTCTTTCTTTCTTTCTTTCTTTCTTTCTTTCTTTCTTTCTCTCTCTCTCTCTCTCTCTCTCTCTTTCTCTTTTTTGAAAGTTATTTGACTTTTCTATCTTTTTTCTTTTCTTTTCTTTTTTGGTAACCGGTGACTTAGTTACTATTTACTCGTCACTGAGACAAAATACCTGATGCCCAAAGTTGGGAAGGGAAAGGTTTATTTCTCACAGTTTTTGGAGGTTTCAGTCCATATTCAGTTGGCTCCAAGGCAGGGTGGCATGGCAGGGCCGCAGCTCACAGTGGCTGCAAACAGCAAGCCGAAACCACAAGAGAGAGACACACCTTCTTCCTAACATTACATCACATCATGGCTCCACCCCTAGGCCAGTGTAGCATTCACATCTCCAATCAAAGGGCTAGACAATGAACCAATCACAAATGCATAATGCAAAGGCATGAGGCTTGGGGACCACTGACATAAACCATGACACCCAGGGATTGAACTCATAACCTCGTGCTTACCAAGTAGGCACTTGAGCCACCGAGCTAAACCCCTAGTCCTCCCTACTTTCTTCGATACAAAGAGTGACTGACTTAAAGATAATAAGACTGAAATTTAAGTAACCAGCTCTTAGTTGCTAACTGTGTAACCATGTAAGTCAGACACAATTGGTCTCTTTAACTCTCAAAATAGCTATAACAATGTAAATTTTATAGAACTGATGAGATCAATGAATATTGCCATTATGTAGGACAGAGTGCTCTTTGAAGAGCTGCATAATTGTATAGTATCAGTTAGTGTTCCTACTGTTCTAATGTTTGACTTTTGCTTTTATGAGACCTTGTAGGTTCATCTGAAATGAACTATACTTTCACTAATTTAAGCAGAAAAAAACCTATTCCTTTCATTTTTCTTATCTGAATTCTCTCCAACAACCCACTTGGCTATCTTCAAAATTCTGCCTATTAGCTCAGGACTCTTTGGGGACAGAAAGGCTATTGAAATGAGGTCAACATCTGCGTGCATGGACTTGTCACCCATTAGCACTCTACTGCCTATGAACCACACAGAAGGTCTAAATTTCTGATTTGTTCTAAAAATTACAGTGAAGATTTGTGCCCTGTTTTTCTATTGGTCCCCAGCACAAGATACAAGTCATTATCATGATTTCCAAGTATCATTATCTCAAGGCCATTAAGTGTAGATTTCTCAAAGTGAGTGCCACAGTCCAGGGGTTATTTAATAAGGGCCAGGGGTACTGAAAGTCACAGCACAATCACAGGGTTTCTTCTGGAGGCAGTAAATATACTTGAAGACAGGAGGAAGACTATATTGAAGCAACACACATGTATTATAGTATAGAATATAATACTTTAAAAATAAAATGAGAAATCTTTTGTGGGGGGGACACCAGAGATCGAACTCTTTTTTTAAGAGAAATCTTAAAGGATGTCCATGGCAGAACAGGGCTGCCTGAGGAATGTGCTCATTTCCTCTCCACTCAGGGAGCTACAGAAAAGCACCACACTTAGGGGCCTGATATTACTGTTTTGGTTCCTGCCCTCAAGTTAGTACCTAAGTAAATAAAAGTCCTTTCAAGGATAAGCACAACCAGAGTTGTGTACAGGGTGTGTAAATAGAGGCAATTAACATGGCCCGGGGAACTAGGAGTTGATGTCAAGAAAAGAGGAGAGGAAGAGCATTCTCAGCACAGGACACAGCATGTGCAAAGGTCCATTTGGGGAACTACCGATGTGAGCCTAGACATGGTCGTTTGGCCTCATGACCAATAATCCTTCTGCTTCAAGGATTTTTGCAGAGGACTGAAAAGAGGCTTGGGTTATGGAGTAAGAGCATGTACGGAGAGGCTGGAAACTTTATTGTAAGATAGTTTAGGAAGCAAAATAACAAAGCAGAAAAATGTAATCAGCAATTATTGAACAATATCAGAGGTTTTATTTTTATTCTTTACATTGTTAGTCTTTAAACACCCCTAAATATAGATATTATCATCCCTATTTTATGAACAAGAAAACACAGAAACTCAACTAATAAGCAGTAGCACGAGAAAGTTTGAATATAGGACTTTCTGATTTCAAAGTCCTTGGCTGTTGTGATTTATTTTATCTTATCTCCTTATATTGAGAATTAACACAGTCCATCACATACACTAAGCATCTGCTATAGCCCTAAGTTATACCTGACTTTTAATTAACACATTTTTTTCCTTCTGATTTCAAAGGTCTTAGTGGTTAGGGGCAGTGGGTTTTTCTGTTTGTTTTGTTTTTGGTGGTTATTTTTAAAGTTATTAATTCATCTTTATGGAGGGGATAGTTTTAGATAATAGTTTGGGGTTCCTACATTCTTCCTGCCCCTCCCCACCTTGTCCCTATTAATATCTTGCATCAGTGTGGTATATTTGTTATAACGAATGAACTGCTATTAATACAGTATTAACTAAAGCAAACAGTTTAGGGCCAGGGATTTAGCTCAGTGGTTTAAACACCTGCCTGGCAAGCTCAAGATCGTGAGTTCGATCTCCGGTACCAAAAATTAAAAAAAAAAAAAAAAAAAAGGCCAACAGTTTATAAAAGTTTACTTTTTGTGTTACATTCTGTGGAATTTGACAAACATGTAACACATTTAGGTACCCTTTTCCCTTGTCCCTTCCACCCATCATGAATTGATTTTTTTAGTTTCCATAGTTTTGTCATTTCCAGAATGTCACACAGTTGGAATCACACAGTATGTACCCTTTCAAAGTGGCTTATTTCACTTAGTTATGCATTTAGGGCTCTTCTGAGTTTTCATGACTTTAACAACTCACTTTTTAGTGCTAAGTAATATGTCATTTTCAGTGTTTTTGCTTATTTATCTAGTCTCCTACTCACCCACTGAAGGCTGTTCTCTTACAATTTTTGGCAAATATGAATGAAGCTTCTATAAATATTGGTAATATTTATGTGCAGGCTGTTGTTATTATGCACCTGTGTGTTGTACTCGGTCGGGATTGAGTCCAGGGTCCCTGAACATGTTTGCCCAGGGCTCCAGTGCTAAGCAGCATCCTCACTTTTTTTCCAAGGCATGGTCTTGCCCAGGATAGGCTCAAACTAGTGACTCTCTTGCTTCTGCCTCCCAAATGCTGGGCATGTACAGATGTGTGTGTGTCACCACATTGGCTTGTGTAGTTCTTGTGTGCATGTAAGTTTCAACTCAATTGGGTAAATACTTTAGAAGGTAGTTCCACAACATCCAGTGAGACCATGTTTAGCTTCAGAAAATGCTTCCAGATTCCCACTGGCAATGAGTAAGAATTCCGGTCATTGTGCCATCTTGACAGCACTTAAGAGTGTCTTTTTTTTTTTTTTCCTTCCAATTTGGCCATTCTAATAGGTATGTGGTAATATTTCATTGTTGTTTTAACTTGCACTTCCCTACTGACATGTCAGGACTTTTTCATATACTTACTTGTCATTTGTATATCCTTTGGTTGTTTGTTTAGGAGGGGCACGTGTCTATTTAGTGCTTTTGCCCATTTTAAAATTGGATTGTTTACTCATTGTTGAGTTATGAGATTTCCTCACATATTGTGGATAGCAATTCTTCATGAGGTATGTGTTTCACAGGGTTTTTGTTTGTTTGTTTTGTCATTTTCAGACAAGGTCTTCCTATGCAGTTCAAGCCAGATTTGGACTTACTTTGTAGTCCAGGCTGGTCTCAAACTTGCAATGAATCTCCTGCCTCAGCCTCCAGAGTACTGGGATTACATGAATGTGCCAGCATGCCTGGCTCACAGAACAGGTTTTGAATTTTGATAAAAATCAACTTTCTTTCCTAGATTGTGCTTCTAGTTTCATAACTAAAAACTTAGGCTAAATCTGAAATCACCAAGATTTTCTCCTATGGTATCTTCCAGAACTTCCATAGTTTTATGTTTATGTATTAAATTTCTGGTGCTGTGACATAATAACTGAGAATAAACACCTTAAAAGAGAAAAGATTTACTTTGGCTTATATTTCAGCCCATAGTCCTGTGGCTGGCTGCACTGTTTCTTGGCCTGATGGAGACAGCATGTGATGAAGGAAAGTGATTCACCTTGAGGCGGACAGGAAGCAGAGGGAGGGAGAGTGAAGAACCCAAGAAGAAGGGGCCAGGCATAAAATACATTCTTCAAAACCACGCCTCCAGTGACCTGCTTCATCCAGTTAGACCCCTCTCCTAATAAGCCTACAGCTTGTCATTGGATTAATCCACGGATGAAGTTAGATCTCTCATGATCCAATCATTTTCTAAAATCCCCACCTCTGAAAACACAAAGGGTTGGGAAGGGGTGGAAGGGGCTTTTTAAAAATATAAACGATAATAACTTGGCTTTATTTCAAGTTAATTTTTGTGAATTCGGTTTTATTTGGAGTTAATTTTGTTAGGTTTCATTTGGAGTTAATTTTTCTGAAACACACAACATGAAAGATTTATTTGTGCACAAGGAATGTCCAATTGTTGTAACACCATTAGTAAACAACTGTCATTTTTGTATGGAGTTGTCTTTGTTCCTTTGTCAAAGATTAATGCACTATATATATGAGTGAGTTACCTGTATGGGTCTACTTCTGAATTCTTTTTTTTTTTTTTTTAGAGGAAGATTTTATTTCAGCTCATAGTTTGTAGAAAAATTTACAATTTTTTGTTGTTGTTGTTGTTGCCAGGGATTGCACTTACAACCTCACATTTGCCAAACAGGTACTTATGCCACTGAGCTAAACTCCTGGCCCATGCTTCTGAATTCTTTATCCTGCTGTATTTGCTTATTTTCCTGCCACACTTTGCTATCTTGACTACAGAAGCTCTGAGAAAACCATTCTTTATTGTTATTCTCAATCTTCTGCCTTTCTGTATAATCTTTAAATTTGTTGATACCCATAAAATAACTTACTGGAATTTTGCATCAAATCTACAGATAAAATTGGAAAGAACAAAACACCTTCAGTCTTTCCATCAGAACGAGGAATACCTGTCCATATATTTATATTTCTTTCATTAGTTATGTAGTAATCTTCATATTTATGTATACAGACACATACAAACATGCAATTTTGTCAGATCTCTTTCTCCTCCTCCCTCTTCCTTGCCCCTTTTTCCTCTCCTTCCTCTCCTGTCCTTTCCTCTTCTCTCCTTTCCTCTGCTATGGTTGATCTATTATGTCAACTTGAGAAGTTTGGAAGTTTAACTGAGAGACTCAGCAGACAGCCAGGATTCTTCCTTTGTATATATTCTCAGGCTATGCAAGAGGAGGACACAGAGATTCTGTGTTACCCACCTTGGAGAGGGTGGAGATGGCTTGTGTATAATACAAGGGAGGAAAAGAGGCTTGTTTCTCCTTTTGGCTCTGGCTGCTGCCTTAAATTCCATTATTTGTTTACTTATATCATGTTTCAGGTTGCTCAGTAACTTGCTGATCTGTTGTGTTGTTACATTTTTTAAAATTTTTTCTTCTTATTTTATTTTATTTTGAAGGTAGTAAAATACAGCAGAACAAGACAGGATATAGCCAACTGAGGCAGTGCAGTGAAATTGGCACAGAACCTCACAGCAGGCCACCAGGACAATAGCAATAGGCACAATAATACATCTGGGTTTCTTCCCAATAGTTGTTCCTTCAATCAGGCAGAGTAATATCGCAGGAAATACTGAAATTACAAGAACAGACTATTGAATAGAGCATTACCATTGATCAAAACAGAGATAAAAATATTTGTCCTCAAAGAGATGGCAGAAGAAAATCCCCCTTATTTGCTATATTACATATAGTCAAACTCGCAAGACATGCTCAGATCTCTGGCTCTCACTTGCTGGGGGAAGAGGGGAGATGGCGGGGGGCGGGGGATGGAAGGATGTTTGATTCTTAGCCTGCACTCTGGAAGGCTCATGGCCGCCCACCAGAGGGGTGAACGGGCTGCCTGTTTTCCTAGCGCCCCAAGGTCCAACATGGCGCGTCACGGATCTCAGGAATCGCTGACGTGGTTCTTGCTCTGAGGCGGCCGCAGCTTGCCAAGCCACAGCAAATTACCAGAGTGGCGTGCTGGCGGCTGCCTGCTTTCCGGTAGTTTGTGTTTTTCATTAAATTTGCCCATTTTGTCTAAGTTATTCAATTTATGAGCACAGGGTTGTTCACAATGCTACCTTATTATCTTTTATTTGTGTGAGTATATGTGTGTGTGCGCATGCACCCGCACTGTGTATCAGGAACTGAATTTTCACACTGAGCCACATCCCCAGTCCTTTTGGACTTCCTTTTATCATACATGGATTAGTAATGATGATCTCTCATTTCTGATATTAGTAATCTGATCTCCCTCCATTAGCTTGGTTAGAGGTTTATCAATTTTATTTATACTTCAGAGAACCAGCTTTTAGCTTTGTTTTTTTCCTGTTGATTTCTATACCATACTTCTATGATATCCCTTAAATGTTTTTCTTTTTCACTCTTGCCCTTCTCCAATCAAATCTACATTCCTGAGGTCAATGTCATCTTTCTAAAGGTCAAAATTGTTATTTATCTGCTTAAAGCTTTTCAATGTATATTTTGCCCTCAAGATGAAGTTCAGACTTCTTCCTGTCATCTCTAAAGGCCCATAACATTATTTGTTTATTTTTTATTTTTAGAGTCTTGCTATGTAGTTCAGGCTGCTCTTGAACTCGCTATATTGGCCTTGAACTTGCAGTGATCCTGTGCATTAGCTGGGATACACAGGCTGATGGAGACCACTATGAAGTGGCTCTGACCAGCATTTAAAATTAACCAACTGGCTTTCTATGCTTGCTTGTGAGTCTCTCCAAGGCCTAAGTCCCTTGTGTGGAGATGGGCAATATATTCTTAGTAAGTGAACCTCTAGGAATCACTGGTCCCAGCTGAGGCCTGTAATGGCCTGTGATGTCCTGATGCCTCAAAGGGACACAACTGAGGATGCCTGGCTGCTACACCAATTAACTAAATAAAGACTGTAGCTGCAGGCCCCACTTCTTGAATAAAGGTCAACCTGGAAATAAGCTAGTTCTCCTAAATTAACATACTGTATTACTTGGAGAAGTTCTTGAGTTGACTCTCAAGGTGTTGCTCAGTTTCCCACATTTCCCACTCTAAACTCTTCCCTTGTTTGAAAATGAAAGAAATGGAGGCTGCCCAGAGAAGTTTTTTATCTAAGCCCTCAGAGAATCTCAAGCTCTGCTAGAGAGTTTTGAATTTCCTGGAGCTCTAAAATCATACTGTCTCTTTTAGTTAAGTCTTTTATGTCCACTTATTTAGGAGGTTATGGGCCTGATCAGGCTGCGATAAATGGTACCCAAACAGGGACCTAAAATCCCCGGGCTGGGAATTTTTAGACTGAATGAGCAAGTATGCTTAGAGCGGAAAGTGTTGGAGATGGAGAAGAACTTCACAAGAAGAAAACTTTGCCAGGGATGCCTAGAGAAGAGAAGAAAGGAGAGCCTTCAAGAGTGAGTTTTCCAGCTGTGAACAAGCTGTTTTATTCTGGAGTAACACAAGTTAAAAGTTTTTAGCTAGGAAGCAAATATATATACAGCTGCTCTGAGGCCTACTCAAATGATCAGGCACTTGTGTGCCAACAAAAGATCTAACAAAAATGCTACAAGAGGTAACAAATATAATACATGGTTCTTCAGACAAGTACCATAGAATATTGATAACTGGAAAAGAGAAAAAAATCTTAAAAAGACATATAGTAGAAGAATTATCATTTCCCCTGAGATGTTCTCAATTTAAAATCTGGTTTATTCACTTTTGAATCTGTTACAAGTTCACAGTCAACACCTTCTGATTTGGACACCGAGGAACTAAAACAGCTCTGAGCTGAGCCATCTACCACAAAAGCAGACTCATTGAAAAGACTACCTCATTAGGGGCAAGAGTTTTAAAAAGAACATCTTATACAGCTCTATCCAGAAATTTACAGGTTTTAAGGGGAGGAGTGGTCACAAAAGGGGAAATCATGGCTGTCCCGATTGCTTCCCAGGTGGAACTCAGTGGAATATTACTAACGAAGAGTATTTTATTGATACGTCTTTTGAATTACAACTGCTGAACAATCTCAAAGTGTGGTAAATAATGAAGTCCCACTGTAATCCTAGCAATCAGGAGGCTGAGGCAGGAGGACTGCTGAGTTCAAGGCAAGCCTGGGCTATAAAGTGAGTTCAAGGCCAGCATGAACTGCAGAGTAAGACCCTCTCTCAAAAAAGAGTTCAAAGTCCTTTTACTGTGGGACTCTTAGAAAATGTTTTGGATACATATCAACTGACACTGTATGATATCAAACATCTGCCACAAACTTGCCTGTTTCTGGCTCAATTCATTGATTTTGGTATTAAGTTTAAAAATCTTGCTTTGCAGCAGAAGTCAAGATGACCGATCAGTGAACAACAAAATACAAAGCTGCCCAGGAGAAACAACTCATTGCCAGAATAAAACATCCTGGAGAGACCCAGACAGAGGGAGATGGATCCTCCTGACACAGGAAGAAATTAAAACGTAAAAAAGCTCGTCAAATGCGTCAGGACTACAACTGAAGCACCTAAAAATTACGGAACACAGAGTTTTCGCAGTGACCCGCCAAGTTTACACTGGCCTGAATTTGCACCAGCTTGAATCCGCGCTGGCCTGCAGAGCCACCCAAACTTGCTCCCGCCGCCACTCACAGGAATCACAGCAGCGCTGAGTCAGGGGTTGGTGAGCCAAATGGAGAGGGGAGCTGGTGAAGAGACATTCATTAATCCACGGTCAGTGCTGAGAATGAGACGCCCCCCACGGGAAGGGCGCAATCAAATGGGCGACATGTTGGAATCAGGTAGGAGGAGCCTGAACTGGGAGCAACAGTGACTTCAGTTGGTTACTACCTCCCCAGAGCAGATTTGTGGGATTTGCTTGGACTGGGCCATGCCCTGGGCTGGGACCCCATGGGGCATCCCAAATTGATTCCCTGCACCTGGCACGCACTAACCGGGTGAAGGCACCTGAAGTTTGACTGGCCAGGTGGCTGTGGCAGGCAGGAGAGGGCAGAGGTCCCTCACAGGGATGCTTTGGAGGAACCGTGGCCAATAGGGAAGGGGGCTGGGACCTGTACTGTAACCTATGTTGAGGAAGCCAGGACCATGACAAGAGAGAGGGGCAGGAGGAAGCCCCCAACCCAGAACCCTGAGAGCACTGATCCAGGAGAGGGAAAAACAAGGGAGAATGAGGGCAGAAAACACGCAACACCAGACATGGCTTCAATGGACATTAAGAGATATCTTCGGGACCTTGTAGACGAGCTCAAAACTGAAATATTAAATCAGGTAAAACAAGATATGAGCAGAGTAATAAAAGAAATGCTCTCAGGAAGCATCTCTCAGGAAGATACAGACGGAAGAAGGGAGGAACACAAAAAAAGGAGAGAAACATTCGATAAAGAATATAAAGAAAATATAGAATACATGAAGCAGATTCAAAGAGACTACCAGGAAGTTAAAAACTCAACTGAAAGCTGGCAAAACTCCTTAATAGAAACTAAGGATAGACTACCAAAACGTGAAGACAAGTTTGCAATGTGTGATCATGAAAGGAAAGATCTCTTAAGGAAACAGGCAGTAACAATACAAAGCCTAGAAGATGACAAGAGAATCTACAATTTAAGAATAAGAAATGTGAACAAAGAAGCAGGAATAAATACAGGCAAACTACAAAGGCTATTTACAGAAATAATTAAGGAAAACTTTCCAAGCACGGGAAAAGAAAATGACATTCAGTTATGTGAGGCATACATACAGAACTCCAGCCACCTACAACCAAAACAGAGCTACACCCAGACATATAATAATCAAGATACCAGAAATTCAATATAAAAACAGAATATTAAAAGCCATCAAAGAAAAGAAACAGATTACCTATAAAGATAAGCCTATCAGCATCATGGCTGACTTCTCAACACAGGCCATCAGATCAAGAAGAGCTTGGGGCAAAGTATTCCAAGCCCTGAAAGAAAATAACCTCCGGCCCAGATTGATGAATCCTGCAAAACTGTCACTAGAAATTAATGGAGAAACAAGATGCTTCCATGACAAAGAGGAACTGGGGGAGTTGTGACCACCAATCCAACCCTACAGAGAATACTGAAGGACATTCTAGAGAGAAAGAAAAAAATACCAGGATTTTAGGAACAGTGGCAGAAAGGCCTCAGTGAGTGTGGCAGGCAGTAGAATGAAGGAGAAAACTAGACAAACAAAGGCAGAAAAATAGCATGGCAGAAATGTGGCAGAGAAGGATAACTAGAATCTCTCACACAGATGACCTTGATACACTATATTGTCAATAGTGCACCAGGATTTAAAACCCACATTACTCACACCACTCTGCTTAGATGTATTATATTCTGTTCCAGTCATTCTACCTGTACTAGATTTGAGGGAACAGAGAGTAATCCCGAAAATAACAGGATATAGTACGGTAATCATCCTTAATTTCCTATTAACTTAATCTAAAGCTCTGTATAACCTACACTGTTTTACCATTACTGATTGTAATCAAATCTGGTTTGTTAGATCCCTGTTTTGTATTGATAGATTTTATTCAAAGCTGTTATGATTGATAGTATCAAGTCTGAGAGTATAGGCAACTGCACTTAAGATGACAAGATCCACTAGAATATCCACTATGGTTTGATTATTACCTGCCTTTGAAGTTTTATACTGTCTACAGGGTTTTATTTTTCCTAATATTGTTATTTACTGCTTTACTCAATTATATATAACTGCTATATTCAATTATGCCTGATGATATAGACATTCTATTGAAGATAGTAAGAATACAGTAATCATTGTAGATCACCTTGTACTGTGGTTTTATACGACTTTTTGGTTTCACGTTTTTATAGGACTTTGTTTTGTTTGTCTTGCTAAGTTTTGTTTTTTCCTCTAATACAGATAGAAATACATGTAGAGATTCATGCACGTGTAGCTGTTTACACTCTCACTGTTTGAAAATCTATTTTGTATGCTTTAATTTTGTACCTTGAACAACTATTTCTAAGAGGACAATATGTAATTTATCAACTAGTGATTTCTTATTATCTTTTTTTTTGAAATTCTGTATTATCTCAACCCTTTACATGCTTTTGTTTCTTTTAAATAAAAAAAATGTAAAATTAAAAAAAAAAAAACAGAATGGGTCCTAAACATGCATCTGGAAATAATGAGGAGATACTTTCTGGGATGGGATGATATGCACTCCTTGGGGAACAGATCCAGTGTCCTGATGAGCTATATCCACCATTAGCAGATTTACTAAAAAGGGGATGGTCAACTATGACAGGGGATGGAACCCCCCTGTAGTCCTTTTTACACATCCTTCAAGCCCTAAAGAACCCTTTACTTGATTTGTGGCTAATTACAAGAAGCTGTTTGCAGTCAGGTCCCAAACACACAAGCTACAGACATTTTAATTCTATACTGGGCATATACAAATGCCAATCAAGACTACAACCAGCTTTAAAGCCTGTGAAATCAACTAATGATTTAACAACATATGTTTGAGCTTCTCAGTATATTGGAACTGAATTGTGTAAGACAACTTTGATAGCTCAGGTTATAGCTGGTTTTGCACATGCAAAAGTGGGTAATATAAAATCCTTTAACTGTGGAAAATGGTACATATTAGACAACACTGCAATTTTGTTGAATCTAATAGGACAGATTTGCAGCTGCAGCAGGTAAAGGGAACAGTGTCTTTGGCATGGAGGACTCAGGTCCTGCACCTGGACACTGTTTGAGATGACAACAAGGGAGGCATTGGGCTAAACACTCTCATTCGAAATTCCATAAGGATGGTACACCTTTGCCTAAAAACAAGATGAGGGCATTTCCTCAGGCCTGAGAAACAATAGAGGAAGTATAACCTGTGAGTCAAGCTGTCAGTAAGTTTTACCCAGTACAAACATGCTAGCAGCTTCAACAACCTCAAAGGTGGCTCTCTGGAAAGATGATAATTCCCTCACTGGGGTAAAAATACAGAGTACAGGATTTTATTTTCCTGCAGGTTGCAGTCACTCTTATCAGAGCTGACAAACCTATCCCAATTCCCTCAGGAATTTGGGGTAGCCCACCTAAAGGAACAGTTGGTCTTCAACTGGGAAAAGCTGATCTAAATTTAATAGGAATAACTATTATGCCTAGTTTGACTGATGGTGAATGTCAAGGTGAGATGCAAGTTTTTGTATGTGCTTGAATCTCTGGGTTTTTGAACAGGGAAAATATGTGGCATAGTTGATTTTGCTACCTATAGATAAGCCTTCTTTTATTAAATATAGATAGTTCATGAAGGGACATGACCCTCACAGCAAGACTACAAAGAGACAAATTTATTTTATACAGGAAGTGACTAAAAACAGGCTCATGTGTTTTCTAAACATTAATAGAAAATACTAGGAAGGTCTAATAGTGTTACAGATGTATCTGTACTTAGGTTAGAACAGTGGTCCACTACATGGCCGACACAAAGGGCTCCTGCCTCCTTAAAAGGACTGTGGTCCCTTCAGCATGTATTATAAAGTGCTCACCCTTGCCGTATGAGGGGCCTACCCAACAAAAGGGTTTCTTTTTACCATATGTGGCACTTATTCTGGTTAACTTGTGGGGAAGAGATTACAAAAGTGGAAATTAATGTTGATTACTGATTCATATTTTAAAATTTAAAAACACCAAGTTCCAATTTTGAACTTAAACAAATAGATTTGGACCCTAGAATTAGACTGAATGATAATTAAAATGAGATTTCAAGATGAGAACCAGGGGAACCAGGCCTGCTGAAGGTGAGCCAGGCTGCGCCGCTGCCACAAGGTGAGTTGCAGCTTGCCAGTGCAGGCCTGGGAAAAGTTTTGGACTACTGATCCCAGTGGCTGGGAGCTGGCTCAGCTGCTTTAGGACACTGGACTAGGCTACAGAGGTTCAGCGGGCTTGAGTGGACTGCACCTAGCGACCTTCATTCCACCTGGGGAGCCAGGCTTGTGCTGTGGCCATGAGGTGACTTGCAGCTTGCTAGTGCAGGCCCAGGAAAAGTTTGGGACCATCACTTCCGGCAGCTGGGTGCCCGGCCAGTCCCCTAGGACACTGGACTGTCCTGGACTATGCCCCAGAGGTTCTGCGGGCTTGAGTAGACCACGCCCAACGACCTTCTTTCAACCAGGGGAACTAGGCCCATGGTGCAATGGGAGCCGAAGCCACGTGAGTCCCAGTAGTGGAGGGTGCAGGAGGTGATTTCCAACTCATCCAGGGAAAGCTTTGGAACATCGCTGGAAACATGGAAATACAGGAAAATGACAAAACAAAAGACCGAAATGCAATCTCAAACCTCCAGCCCATCCCAAAAAGCCTAGGAGTCATGTACATAGAAGAAAATACAAGCCATACACCTGAAATGCCTGAAATGATATCAACTGAAATAAAAAAACAAGTACGGGAAGCTATGAGGGAACTCAAATTAGAAATAATCTCGAAAGTAAAAGAAGAAATGATAAAAGTAGTGAAAGAAATACTGAATGCATCCAACAAAGACACAGCTAAAACATTAGAGGAATAAAGCAAAATGATAGAATCCCTGAATGAACAGTTTAAGAAATAATACATGAAGCAGATTCAAAGAGATATACAGGAAAACAAAAATTCTATTGAAAGTTACCAATATCGCCTCTATGAAAGTGAAGATAGAATCTCAGACCTCAAAGATAAGCTTGCAGCTAGCAAACAGGAAAAGAAACATTTTCTAAAAATAACAAGAAATCAGGAAGTAACAATTCAACAGCTGCAAGACGATGCAAAGGAAAACAACATAAGATTAACAAGGAAAAATGAAAAAGAAAGGGACTATTTACAGAAGTAATAGCTGAAAATTCTCAAACATTAGTATGGAAACTGACATACAGATTAGTGAAGCATATATAACTCCAAATAGCCATAAACAAAACAAAACTACAACCAGACATATAATAATCACCATCCCAGAAATCCAACATAAGAACAGAATATTAAAAGCTGTTAGAAAGGACAGGTCACCTATAAAGGAAAACCTATCAGAATCACAGCAGACTTCTCAACACAAACAATGAATTCAAGAAGAGCATGGAGTGAAGTGTTTCAGATACAAAAGGAAAACGACTTCCAACCCAGACTGATGTACCCTGCAAAACTGTCCTTCAAAATGGATGGAGAAATAAGATACTTCCATGACAAAGAACAGCTGAAGAACTTTATGATTACCAAACCAACCTTACAAAGAATACTGAAAAACATTCTTGATACACATAGGAAAAAAGCACTAAGCAAGACAGACAATTAAACAGAATGGAAAGTTAAGATACAACATCACAAAGATAACATGTCAACAATAAACCAATATATGACATTTATAACCATTAATGTAAATGGCCTCAATTCACCAATTAAAAGAAACAGACTGGCTGAATGGATCAAGAACCAACATCCAACCATATGCTGTCTACAAGAAACCCATCTAACCCAAAAGGAAACTCAGACTGAAAGTCCAAGGATGGAAAACAATACTCCATGCAACAGGAACTCAAAAAAACGTAGGGGTAGCTATTCTGTTTGCAGACCATGTGAACTTCAAACCAAGAATGGTCCAAAAAGATAAAGAAGGTCACTATATACTAGTTAGGGGAAAACTGCAAGACAAAGAGATAACAATCTTAAATATATATGCACCAAATTCCAGAGGACCCAGATACACAAAGCAAATATTAACAGAAAAGAAAAATCAAATAGGCAAAAACAGAATCATAAGAGGAGACTTTAACACACCATTGACTCAAACAGACAGATCAATTAGATAGAAAAACAGCAAAGAAATAACAGAACTGAATCACACCTGTGAACAAATGGATTTCATAGATGTATACAGAGTGTTCCATCCAACATCAGAATATATATTCTTCTCAGCAGTACATGGGACATTCTCTAAAATAGACCATATACTAGCCCACAGAATATATATAAGTAAATGCAAATGAACTGAAATTATCCCATGCATGTTATTGGATCATAATGCCATGAAACTGGAAATTAATGATAAAAGTAACTGCAAAAACCCCACAAACACATGGAAATTGAATAATACACTCTTGAGCAATAAGTGGGTCACAGAGGAAATTAAAGAAGAAATTAAAGATAATTGACAAGCAAACAAAAATACAAATACAACTTACTGGAACCTGTGGGATGCAATGAAAGTGGTCCTCAGAGGAAAATTTATTTTACTGAGTTCCCACATTAGGAAAACAGAACGAATACAAATAAGCAACCTGATATTACACCTCAACCATCTAGAAAAAGAGTAAGCCAAGCCCAAAGCCAAAAGGGAGGAAATTATAAAGATCAGAGCAGAAATTAATGCAATAGAGGCTAAGAAAACAATACAAAGAATCAATGAACCAAACAGTTGGTTCTTTGAAAGAATAAATAAAATTGATAAGCCCCTAGCTAACCTAATTTTAAAAAAGGAAAGAAAAGACTCAAATTCATGCAATACAGAATGAAAAAGGTGAAATCACTACCGACCCTGTGGAAATACAGAAGATCATCAACACCTATTTCGAAAACCTTTACTCTCATAGGTTCGATAACACAGAAGAAAAGGACAGATTCCTAGAAACACATGAACCACCAAAGCTGGATCAAAAGGATGTAAAACTGATGAATAACCCAATTTCTATTAATGAAATTGAAAATGTAATCAAGTCCCTACCAACAAAGAAGAGCCCAGGCCCAGACTGATTCACTGCGGAATTCTACAAGAAATACAAAGAAAACTTAATGCCGACACTCCTCAAACTCTTCAATGAAATTGAAAGGGAACCAATTCTCCCTAAGTCATTCCTGGAAGCAAATATCACTCTAGTACCAAAACCTGAGAAAGACCCAACTAAAAAAGAGAACTACAGAGAACTAACCAAAACTTTGTTGAAACACTCCTAGATATAATAAATAAATTCAGTAAAGTAGCTGGATACAGAGTCAATACTCAAAAATCAACAGCATTCTTATACACTAACAACAAAATCACCGACAGAGAAATAAGAGAAGCCACACCCTTCACACTAGCATCCAAACAAATGAAATACTTAGGAATTAATCTAACGAAAGATGTAAGAGTTATACAAGGAAAATTATAATACCTTGAAAAAGGAAATCAGAGAGGTCCTCAGAAAATGGAAAGACATCCCTTGTTCATGGATAGGAAGAATAAATACTGGCAAAATGGCCATTCTCCCAAAATTGCTATACACATTCATTGCAATCCCAATGAAAATACCACTAACATACCTCATAGATCTAGAGAAATCACTCCTAAAATTCATCCAGAACCAGAAGAGACCTAGAATAGCAAAGGCAATTCTAAGCAGCAAAGTCAAGGCAGGAGGCATCACAATACCTGACTTGAAATTATACTGCAAAGCTACCGTAATAAAATCAACATGGTGTTGGAATAAAAACGGACCTGAAGAACAATGGAATAGATGAGAAGATACAACTACAAACACACTCAGCCACCTTATCTTTGATAAAGGGGCCAAATATGTTCACTGGAAGAACCACAGTCTCTTTAATAAATGGTGCTGGAAAAACTGGCTATCCATATGCCAAAAACTAAAATTAGAACCATGCCTGACACCATGTACTAAACTAAAATCTAAATGAATCAAAGATCTAAATATTAAAACAGAAACACTGGGCTGAGGATTTAGCTCAGTGGCCTAAGTACCTGCCTGGCAAGCGCAAAGTCATGAGTTCAATCCCCAGTACCAAAAAATAAATAAATAAATAAAATTAAAATTAAAATAATAAAACAGAAACACTAAATCTGTTGGAAGACAATGTAGGTAAAAATCTTGAAGACAAAAAAAAAAAATCTTGAAGACATAGGGGTTAGTAGAGAATTGATGAACAAGAACCAAACTGCACGGGAAATACTTCCCAGAATCAATAACTGGGATCACGTCTTATTAAAGAGTTTCTGCATGTCCAAGGAAATCTCCAATAGAGTGAAAAGAAAACCCACAAACTGGGAAAAAATCTTAGTGAACTGCTCCTCAGGCAAAGGACTTCTCTCTAGCACTTATAAAGAATTTTTAGAAATCAGACTCCCAAAATTCAAAGACCCAATCCAAAAATGGGCATCTGAGATGAACATACAGTTCTCAGATAAAGAAATATGAATGGCAAATAAATACATGAAAAAATGTTCATCATCATTGGTCATTAGAGAAATGCAAATTAAAACCACACTGAGATTCCATCTCCCTCCAGAAAGAATCGCCTAGATCAAAATAATTACCAACAATAAATGCTGGAGAGGCTGTGGGGAAAAAGGAACTCTTCTGCACTGTTGGTGGGAGTGTAGACTGGTGCAACCACTGTGGAGGTCAACCTGGAGATTCCTCAAAAAGCTGGGGTTGTAAGTCCCATTTGACCCAGCTATTTCACTCTTAGGCATATTACCAGGAGAACTGAAAACATCACACCACAGTGATATATGTGCACCCATGTTTATAGCAGCACAATTTGTAACAGCCAGATCTTGGAAACAACCTAAGTGCCCATCAACTGAGGAATGGATAAAAAAATTGTGGTATTTTTATACAATGGAGTATTACTCAGCTACAAAGAAAGATCACATTGAGATATTTATAAATAAATGGATGCAACTTGAATCCATACTTATAAGTGAAACAAATCAAACTCACATGTATAAATACAGTATATTTTCCCTAGTGTAAGAAATGGTAAGAGTACAGAAGATTTTATGGTAATCATGGTTCAGCATTATATTGCTTTGAAGTCTTATGTTTTCACTCATTGGTTGGAATGGTTTTATTCTGTTTTGTTTCATCTTAATATATGTGATGGTATGAATAGTTACTTTGAAGAAAAGACAATATGGCAGCCATTGTTGATTTAATATCATCTTGCTCTGGAGTCTTACCATGCTTTGTTTTTCTATTATCATTGGTTCTATCATGTTGTGTCTTATTGGATTTTAATATGTATGATAGCATAAACAAATGTTTCATGGAAAATGAGATAATATAGTAGCCATTGTTAATCTTCGGTTATTTGGTTCAGAATGCCTTGCAATACATTCATTCTCTTGAGTGGTTTTATTCTATTTTGTTATGTTTGACATTATTGTGTGTAAAGCTAAGCTCAAGAATTTCAAAGAAAGAAACATTTTGATAGCTACTGTTAATATCCATTGTCATGTTGTGAAGTGTTGTGTTGCTTACATTGTTCTGTTCTGATCTGCTTAATCTGTCCTCTTTTGTTTTATTCTTTTTAAAATACAAAAAAACTTAAAGAGATATCAAGATGACAAGGGCTAGGAAAGAACTTACATGGAATCAAAGGGCTTATAATAACTACACCTAAAAACAACAGGCATGGTATCAGATATTAACAGGTTTTTACACAAGGGTCATTGATACTTCTCCCCCCAAAACAGCTCTGCCTTTGCAAAGGAAAACCTAGGAAACTGTTTCAGTAGATCAGTGGCCCCTCAACAAGGAGAGGCTAATCCAATTACACAAATTAGTTGAGGAACAATTCCAACTAAGACATTTAGAAAACTCAGCCCTTGGAATACTCCTGCCTTTGTTAGTCCAAAGAAATCCAGCAAATGAAGGATGTTACAAGACTTAGAGCTATACATGCTTGCTTGTTTCCTATGGAAGCACTATAACCAGGACCGCCACATCCAGCTGTAGTTCCCGGAGACTGGTCTTTCATCCCAATTGATTTAAAGATTGCTTTTTTGACATTCCTTTTTTTCCTGTAGATAGGCTGCATTTTGCTTTTCTGTGCTTAGTTTAATCTTTAAAGGACCAGTACAGGATGGCTGGGGGTTTAGCTCAGCAACACAAGTGCCTGCCTGACAAGTGACAGGTCATGAGTTTGATCTCCACTACAAAAAATAAAAAATAAAAATAAAGGACCAGTATAGCTAATAATGTAGGGATCAGGTTATGCATGTGTCTTAAGAGAGGATGGATCCATGAGGTGGCTGCCATCCAGAAATGTATCCATATGCACAACACTAGTCATCCCTATTGATATGACAGACAACATAATTATTAATTATACTTCACATTTTGCTTTTCCACCATTATGTGTCAAAGACGTTAAAGTTCAATCAGAATATTGCTATGTTGCTTACCCAGAAATCTGGGTGTGACATGCTTTAGAGCACCTGGCTGTTATCACCCTGGGATCTACACCTACCCCAGGAAGTGTGAAAGATTTATGGAAGCCAAAGATACCTATTTTCTCTATACCTAATCTTTTAAAAGTACATGAATATGCTATCTGGCCTTGGGCCACATGCTGGGCTGAAGCAGGAACTGAAGAATAGGACAGGATGGGTTTATAGATTGGAATCCATGGGGAAAAACTGTTGGCAGGGTAAAAAGTAAAGACCCATGACAGATCCTAAATTGGACATATTCAACTAATGTTACCAAACAATCTCTACCTGTACAATTCATTAATTGGACCAATTCAAGGCTCAATACCCCTGTACCATGTTTAATCTACAGTGGACAAGTAGGGCCAAAGCAACATCCTTTTGGGAAACTAGCACTACCTTTCATAAAAGAAAGTATTTGGACTGGCAAAAACATAAAATCAAATAATAAGCAAGTTCTTAAAACATTACAAGACTGTCCAACCTTCCATTTGCATTGATAATCCTTATATATTTCTACATGGCACATATCTTGGAATGTTAGTTGCTTTAAGTCCTCAAATTGTACTTTGAGTCACTGTGTAAGACCATGTGCTGTTTATAGACACACACTATTAATAATGGGTTGCATGCCAGGAGTTTGGATTCCCATCAGTCTCACTGAAATGTGGTCCTACTCTCATGCATCACATTTGCTATGTACACTAATGAAACATCTGACCCACAGGACAAAAAAATGCTTGGCGTAAGTATTGCAGAAATTGTTTCTGTGGTTCTCCTAATTTCCAGTGTGGTGGTGTCCTCAGTGGCCATCACACATTCTGCACAAATGGCTCATTTCACAGATAACTGGACAAAGACTGCTGATGAAGCATAGAAAAAACAATGCAACATAGATGCTAAATTATAGACATGGCTTAGCATGCTAGAAACTTCTGTGTTATGGATGAGAGACCAAACAAGTCTACAACTATTACAAGGATTAAAGTGCTATTACAAAGCCACTTGTTTCTGCATAACTCCCTTAACTTATAACATATCCATGCATCCTTAGGGGGCCATAAAGAAACATATATGACAAACTATCTATTAAAATATTACTATGGATATTGACATCCTCCAGAAAGAGGTGTTGCCAATGTCCCAGCAAACCGAAAAATTTCATGAACAAATTCAAAATTGAGACAAATTTTCTGCTGCCTTAGACTAATTAAATCCATTCAACTATTCAAAGGCACATTTTTTACTTTACGTTGGTCTATGTGGAGTAATCTGTGTGTTTCTCCTTGTTCTACTCATAGTCTGTGGAAGAGGAGCTAAAATGGGCCAACGTCTAGATACCATACAGCCATGACTTACCCTGATTCAACTTCTGTTACAAAATCAAAAAGGACGAATTGATGGAGAACACTATGAAGCAGCTCTGAGCAGGATTTAAAATTAACCAACTGGCTTTCTATGTTCACTTGTAAGTCTCTCCAAGGCCTAAGCCCTTGGAGATGAGCAATGGATTCATAGAAAGTAAACCTCTAGGTAGCACTGGACTTAGCTGAGACCTGTAATGGCCTGTGATGTCCTGATGCCTCAAAGGACAAGATTAGGGCAAGATAAAGGACTAGATAAGCTAAGGATGCTTGGCTCCCACACAATTAACTAGATAAAGACTATAACTGCAGGCACCACTCCTTCAATAAAGGTCAACCTGGAGTTAAGTTAGATCTCCTAAATTAATATATTGTATTATTTGGAGAAGTTCTTGAGCTGACTCTCAAGGTCTTGCTCAGTTTCCCACATTTCCCACTCTAAGCCCTTCCATTGTTTGAAAATGAAATAAATGCAGGCCACACAGAGAAGCTTTTTGCCTAAGTCCCCAGAGAATCTTGAGTTCTTGAGTTTTGCTAGAGTTTTGATCTTCACGGAGCCCTAAAATCATACCACTTGTCTCTGTTTAAGCCTTTGTTGTCCATTTATTTGGGAAGTTATGGGCCTGATCAGTCCATGTAATAGGCATGTGCCACAATGCCTGGCTAAAGCTCCATATGATGTGATCTGTACCTAGCCCTCTAGACTTACCAAGTCCCACTCTGATACCTCTTGGAGGTTTGACAGCATAGAAAATAATAGGCATTGTATCCTTCTACAAATATTTATTTCAATTATAGATAGGGAATAAATATGTCAATGGACAGCTCTACAATTGGCTGAGATTTTAAAAGACCATCAAGAAAACTAAACAAATGATTGTTAAACAAAAACTGATATAATGTCTAGAGATCTATAGGTCATAATGAAATCATTGTTTCACTGTTTTTGTTGCTTTAGGATACTGGGAACTGAACCCAGGGCCTTTGCACTGAACTGTATCCCTAGGCTGGCTGGCTGGCTTGCTTGCTTTCTTTCTTTCTTTCTTTCTTTCTTTCTTTCTTTCTTTCTTTCTTTCTTCCTTTCTTTTTGAGACTTTCTCACCCAAGCTAGGTTTGAACTTGTGAACCTCCTGTCTTGGCCTACTAGAATACTGGAATTATAGTCATGTGCCACCACACTTAGCTCATGATGGAAGTCTGAAAAATCTTACATTAAAAAAAAGAATATCCAAATATATTCCTTTCATTGTAAAGGTATCATAAAGATAACCTGAGATCAGTAAGAAATTAGTTACAATACTACTATCCTAACATAACTACAATATTAGCATAGTCTGTAGTAGTTATTATGCTATGTTCAGGTATGAATATATGACAGCCTTAAAGATAACACCCCCATGATTCTTGACCTTCCTGTATTAGAATCATCTCGGGAGGAGGCCAGGGATATAGCTCAGCTGTGCAGCATCTACCTGGCAAACACAAGGTCCAAAGTTTGACTACTGGTACCAAAAAAAAGAATCATCTAGGGAAACTATTAAACATAAAGCTGTCTAAATAGGATCCCTAATCAACTAAATCAGAATCTCTTAAACAGACAATATACTAGCCCATAGAACATGAATAAGTAAATGCAAAGGAATTGAAATTATCCCATGCATATTACCTGACCATAGTGCAGTGAAGTTGAAAATTAATGGCAAAAGAAAATACAAAAACTCCGTGAACACACAAAAATTAATTAACACTCTCTTGAACAATCAATGGGATACAAATGAAATTAAACAATATCTATAATCAAACACAAATGCAAATAAAACGTACAGGACCCCATGAGATGCAATGAAAGCAGTCCTAAGAGGGAAATTTATAGCAGTGAATTCTCACATCAGGAAAATAGAATGAGCACAAATAATCTAATGCTACAACTCAAGCTTCTAGGAAAGAAGAGCAAGTCAAGTCCAAAGTCCATACAAGAGAAGAAATTATAAACATTACAGCAGAAATTAACAAAATTGAGATAAAGAAAACAATACAAAGAATTAATTAACCAAAGAGCTGTTTCTTTGAAAGAATAAATAAAATAAATAAACCCCTAGCCAACCTTGTCAGCAAAAGGAAAGAAATACTTAAATTCATACAATAAGGAATGAAAAGGGTGAAATCACATCAGGTCCTGTTAAAATTCAGAAGCTCATCAATACCTACTTTGAAAATTATTGGCTTGCAAAGGATAGAAAACACAGAAGAAATGGACAGATTCCCAGAAAAGTATAAATTACCAAAGGTGAATCAACAAGATATAAAAATTCTGAATAACCCAATATCAGTTGATATCAGTTGAAAATGTAATTAAAAACATACCAACAAAAAGAGCCCAGGTCCTGATAGATTCCTGCTTAATTCTACAATAAATTTAGAGAAGATTTAATGCCAGTCTTCCTCACACTCTTTTTTTTTTTTTTTTTTTTTTTGGCCATACCAGGGATTGAACTCATGACCTTGCACTTGCCAGGCAGGTGCTTATGCCACTGAGCTAAATTCCAGGTTCCTCACACTCTTTAATGGAACTGAAAGGGAAGCAATTCTCCCTAACTTATTCCTGGAGGCATTCCTGATACCTCAAATCAGAGAAGGACCCAGCCCAAAAAGAGAGAACTACAGGCCAATCTTCCTATGAACACAAATGCAAAAACCTTCAATGAAATACTAGCAAACAGAATGCAGCAAATCATCAAGAAGATTATACACCATGATCAAATATGATTCACCCTAGGAATGCAGGGATAGTTCAACACATGCAAATCAATAAATATAATACACCATATCAATAGAGTCAAAGACAAAAATTACATGATCATCTACATAGATGCAAAGAAAGCTTTTGACAAAGTCCAACATTCATTCATCATAAAAACTCTACAGAAAATCGGAACTGATGATCTTCAATTCAATCTGATAAAAGCCATCTGTGACAAACCAACAGCCAACATCATACTAAATAGACGAAAACTGAAAGCTTTCAATCTAAATTCAAGAATGAGACAAGGATATCCACTATCATCACTCCTATTCAACATAGTTCTGGAAACATTAGCCAGAGCAATTAGAAAAGAGAAAGAAATACAAGGAATAGGAATAACAAAGGAAGAAGTTAAATTATCATTGTTCACAGATGGCATGATACTGTAGACAGAAGACCCCAACAACTCCACTAAAACTTTAGAATAACTAAATTCAATATTGCAGCTGGATACAAAGTCAACACTCAAAAATCAATAGCATTGCCCGGCATGGTGGCTCACGCCTGTAATCCCAGCACTTGGGAGGCTGAGGCAGGAGATCATTGCAAGTTCAAGACCAGCCTAGGCTACAAAGTAAGCTCAAGGCCAGCCTGAACTGCATAGAGAGACCCTGTCTCAAAAAGACCAAAAAAAAAAAAAAAAAAAAAAATCAATAGCATTCCCTACACAAACAATAAACTCACTGAGAAAAAATTAGGGAAACCATACCCTTTACAATAGCCTCCAAAAAAATGAAATACTTAGGAACAAATCTAATGAAGGAAATAAAAGATCTATACATTAAAAATTATGGCCCTGTGAAAAAAGATATAGAAAAGGATATTAGAAAATGGAAAAATATTCTTGCTCATAAGTAGGAAGAACCAACATTGTGAAAATGGTCACACTCCCCAAGGTGTTACATAGATTTAATGCAATCCTGATCAAAATAACATTAGCATACCTCACAGATCTAGAGAAATCATTCCTAAAATTCATTTGGAAACACAAGAGACAGAATAGCAAAAGCAATCCTGGGCAACAAAGGCAAGGCAGAAGGCATCACAATCCCTGACTTGAAATTATTCTACAAAGCTACTATGATAAAATCAGCAGGGTACTGGCATAAAAATAGACCTGAGGATCTATGGAACAGATAAGAAGATGTAGACACAACTACAAACACACTCAGTCACCTTATCTTTGACAAAGGGGCAAAACGTGTTTACCGGAAGAAAGACAGCCTCTTTAATACATGGTGCTGGAAAAAGTGGCTTTTACATGCCAAAGATTAAAACTAGATCCAAGTCTATCACCATGCACCAAACTAAAGTTAAAATGGATGAAATATCTAAATATTAAAACAGAAACACTAATGTACTGTAAGAGAAAGTACATAGAAATCTTGATGTAGGGGTAGGTAAAGAATTCATGAACAAAAACCAAATTGCACAAAGTACTTCAAAGAATCAACAACTGGGATCTCACCTTATTAAAAAGTTTTTGCATATCAAAAGAAATCACCAGAGTGAAAAAAAACACCACAGAACGGGAAAAAATTTTAGCCAACTGTCCCTCAGACAGACTTTGTCTAGAACACATAAAGATTTTTTTAAAAATCAGGCCCTCCAAATTCAAAGACTCAATACAAAAATGAACATGAATATACACTTCTCAGATGAAGAAATACAAATGGCAAATGATTTGTGAAAAAATGTTTAACATCACTGGTCATCTGAGATATAAATTAAAACAACACTGAGATTCCATCTCGCCCCAGAAAGAATGGCTATCATCCAGAAATTAACCAATAACAAATGCTGGAGAGCCTACGGGGAAAAGATACTGTTCTCCACTGTTGGTAGGGGTGTAGACTAGTACAATCACTGTGGATGCAGTGTGGGGGTTCCTCAAAAGGCTTGGAAAAGGTCCCATTTGACCCACCTATTCCCCTTCTGGACATTTTCTCAGAAGAATTAAAAATATTATACCACAGAGATATACTTGCACCTATGTTTATAGCAGCACAATTTGTAATATCTAAATCTTAGAAACAAGCCAAATGCTCATCAACTGAGAAACAGTTAAAAAAAAGATGTGGTATTTTTATACAATGGAGTCCTACTCTGCTATCAAGAAGGATAAACTTGAAGCTTGTATAGGTAAAAAGACCCAACTAAAGACCACACTCATAAGTGAAATAAATCAAACTTCATGTGTAAATGTTATATTGTCACCCTAGTGTAAGAAACTGAAAAAGTAAATAAGGTCCAAAGTCCACAACAGATATTGTGAAAGGAAAATAAACTGCTCAAAAGGAAAGAATAACTAGGATGAGAGGAGATAAGGAAAGGAAAAGATATATACACAAAAGACAGCTAGGACTGTTATACTACTGATTGCCTTTAGTTCATTGAACAAAATGGTTTGTGCTTATATTGTTTGATCAATTATGTATGCTTATGTCTTGTAGTTGGAGTATTACTTAATTTAAAGGCAATACATAATATATTAACCACTGCTAATTTTCTATTATCTTGTTTTGAAATTCAGTATCATTGTTTTTATTGTTTCCTTCTCTTTAAACAAAAAAAACACATAAAGTATCTAGTATGGCATTGGGCATACAGTATTTAGGTGTGCAATAAATGCTTTGCAACCACAGGGAATCTAGCACGTTATTTTCTGATTATATTCATAACCAGGTATATTTTATTTGCTTGTTTTGTTTGCAGATGGGCTTTTGCTATGTTGCCTATGCTGGCCTTCAACTTGTGATCCTCCTGGCAATGGGGTATGCCACCATGCTTCCTTCAACTGTACAAACCTGTATATTCAGCCCTTTCACAATGGTGTGGAGTACTACTTTCATACTGCTCTGGGGTGAAAAGTTCTTGGCTTAGGCATTAGTACCTTTGTGTCAACTTAGACTAAGCAATAAAGCCACATGCTCTTGCACACCTGGTAGCTATAAAACACCACATTGTGGCAGCAGACAAGAACTTTTCCAGAGCACAGAGCACCTATCCATATCCAGCTCAAATAGATAAAACTTCCATTTAATTAAATCCATACCCAGAAGGCTCATATCAGCTTAGGAATCTCACACCTGAACACTGGATCTGGCTCCTTTGAGATGTCCAGATGGTTCTTCTCTCCTTGGGCTAACGCACATTCCTGGCTCACTAGTATTGTATTCCTCCTGAGACTAAGATTTCCTCCAGGTAGGAACAGGACTAACCCCTCACTTTCTTTGAATCTCTGTTCAAATGTGACCCTCTCAGCGACGTCTTTCTTAAATTTTCAATCTCTGTGTATGAAGGAGGAAAAAAATTGAGCCTTGGTCTCACTGTTTTTTGTAACATCTTTCCCAGCTTACCAGACACTCCTTGTAAAGACAATCAGATCTCATCTTTTGGCTATTACTACTCTTACCTGCATGTTCGAGTGGGAAACTGAGACTTAGTGGTTAAGTAACACTCAAGATTAGGGAAGCAAGTGTAGAATGAGTCCTTGCAACTCCAGGTCTGACTCCATGGCCTATGTTTCTAACCACCAAAACACATTGTTTTGCCAAGTGTCAGTTTGTGCAGTCATGAGACAAGGTTTTGAACTTCAGTTTTTTGAATTTTCACAGCATGGACAAGATATTTTATAATATAGATACAAGCAGCAGAGAATCTCAAAGGAAACACAAACCAATCTCCTTATAATTACTTATAACTACTTATTATAACCAATCTACTTATATTACTATACATAATTAAAAGAATACAGTAAAGTTGAAAAACATCTATTTCTACACTTTTGGAATATCATAAGACATAAAGGTATTGTGACAATATTTTAATACTTTCAAGAGAAAATACCTCATGGAGGGAGGAAATGAGTCTCACGAGATACAACTGTGTTCCATTCACAATCAGTGGTCGGCCTGAGAGGTAGGATGGCAAGTTTATGAGTCCAACCTGGGCAGTTTGGGGACTTAGCAAGACCCTGTCTCAAAATATAAAATAAAAAACTTAAAAAGCCTGGGGATACAGCCCAGTTTGAAGGTCCTGGGTTCAATATCTGCCCTTTGCCTGCATACAAAAATTAGTGGTCAGCCAATTACACCTTGTGGGCCAAAGCCAAGCTACCACCTATTTTTTGTAGGAATCCCATCTTAACCCAAGTTAAAATCTTTGGCCGCAGAGCTGAGCAACTGTGACAGACAATAAAGTCCCTGAAGACTAAAAAATTTACTATTTGGCCCTTTACAGAAAGTTTTCTGATCCCTGTTACAATTTCTTCTTACTTATATTCAGTTCACTAAGACCGCCTTCAGTTGTGCATACTCTGCTGCTTAATGTTCCTATTCAACTTTGATTTTTGGCCACTGTATTTTTCGGCTCTTAAGATTCAATGTTTTAAAATCTAATATTTTACTTTTCACAGTTCCCTATTCTAAGCCCTTAGTTTAATCTTCTCTTTTATTTCTTTTAGAATATATAATTGCTTTATAAACTGTGTCTGGTCATTATGGTTTGGGTCTAGAAAGTCCTCCAGAAATTTAATGTTTTCAGAGGTGGAGCTTTCAGAAGGTAATTGGGTCATGCAGAGTTATACTTACCAGATTCAAAACACTGATAAATACATAGCTGAATGCTTCTAGAAGGTAGGGCCTGGCTGGAAGGGGCAGAGCACCGTGTTACTGAAGGGCAGTCTCTTTAGTGTCTGCTTCCTGGCTGCCATACTGAGAGCTGCTGCCCTCTACCCAAGCCCTTTCTGCCTCAGAGCCTGCGAAGCATGGCCTGAAAACATGAGACACAATAAACCTCTCCTCTAAGTTCTGAGTGCTGGGTACTGTATTTTTTCCTAGTAATAAGAAAGCAACTAGGACCCTGGTAATTCTAATTGGAGAAATCTTTGTGAGTTCTTCTCTGTTGTCTATTGTTTTTCATGATTCTCATTAATGAGAACTTGTTTCCTTGTGTGTTTAGTTATTTTTCACTGTGAGCCACTTACTTCCTTAAAAAGTTATTTGTAGCCAGGCATGGTGGCACACTCCTGTAATCCCAGCACTTGGGAGGCAGACAGTTCATTGCAAGTTCGAGACCAGTCTGGACTACAAAGTGAGCCCAAGGCCAGCTTGAACCACATAGCAAGGCCCTGTCTCAAAAAGACCAAAAAAAAAAAAAAAAGTTATTTGTGAGGAGTTCATGTCCTTCTCCAGATGGGGTTTGGATTTGCCTCTGCCAAGTGCTTGCTGGCACAGTGAAGTGCAGAACAGCTTACACTGATCTCAGTGGCTGGAGGTCCCCTAGGTCACCCAAATGATGAGAACCCTGGCAATGAATATCAACTGCTTTTATTTTATTAACTATTTATCCTAATTCATTCAAGGCCATGGAAATTGTTTCCATAGTCTTGGCCTGGGGCTACACACTTAATTCTAGTTTATCCTTACACTGAGTCCTGTGGGATTACAGTTTTATAAAAAAAAAATTTAAAAAAAAAGGTTCCAAATATGGGAGATAAATTAATAGAACTGGAGATCAAGAAGGTCTAAAATTTAATCAGGTTTTGAGCAGAGTACAGAAAGTGAAGGAACAGAGAGTGAAGCACAGACAATATTTAAAAGAAGATAGTTTAAAAATTTCTAGAATATATGAATTCTTATATTTAAAAAGTTAAATTTCAATCAAGATAAATAAAAAGAAATCCTTACATTTGTATTCTTATTCATAGTACACATAATCCTTTTTTATTCATCATAAAACTATAAGAAGTGAATGCTATATTTTTCACAAAGAAAAACTGGAATTCAGAAAGCTAAAATAAATTATTGAAGGTCATCTAATACTAGGCAATAGAAGCAGAATTCAAATCCAGAGAGTTAAATTTTGCTGATGAATCCTCTCCACTCCACCAAAAAATAAAAAAAATTTAAAAAGCAGGATCCTTAACTAAATTTCTCCCTAGAAGAGACCCTTCTACTTATCTGTGTTTTCTTCTCTATAGAACACTGATATGGGAAAACCTTTGTAGCAAGAGAGAGGAAAGCTCTAGCTCATACCTCAAATCATGAGTTAAATTAACGGAGACAAGCCAATTCCAAATACCCAGTTGACTCAGATATTTCATGGAACTGGCCTGGTACACAACAGCAAGCTACACAATTGATAATTCCATTGTGTACCATTCAACTGTCAAGAAGTAGGGAAGATGCACCTTTCTCCTCCACTGCTGCAGACAGCTTAAGCACTATAGTTATCATGGCTTCAATAACATATTTTTTGTTATTAATATGATTCAACTTGGTAATTACTATATCTCTTCTGCTCTGGTGGCATTTCACTTGATTATAGCTTATACTTTTTTTTCCTTTTTGCCCAGAGCACTAAATTAAGGATTTTCTAAGGGGCAAGTCTGTGGTTTTCTGGTACAATCAAGCCCCATTCCCAGAGATGGCTGGCATCCCTCTACTAGTTGGTAAAAAGGGCAGACCATTTTCCTTCATAATTGCCTACATGATATACAAAGGCTAAAAGAGTTATGGTATCTGAAATTATAATAAAAGGTACCAGAGGCAAGAAACTAGGGTTTAGGAAATGGGACCAGATGTCAGACAATTCAGTGAGAAAATCAAACAGTCCCTGGTTCAAGGTCTTTTATGTACACGTGACTATCACCATCTGAAGAAGCTGTGGTAAAGCCTATGTAGGAGAGGAAAAGAGACACAATTCTGATTTTTCATGATGTCTTGTCTTGGTCAGGACAGGGAATACAGATACACAAAGATAACCAATAAGAAAGGAGTTATGCGCTGGGAGTGGTGGACAGGCCTGTTATTCTAGCACTTGAGAAGCTAAGGCAGGATTACCGTGAATTTAAAGCCAGGCTGGGTTACAGAGTGAGTTCAAGGCTGGCCAGAATTATACAGTGAGACTCTGTCTCAAAAAACCAAAAACAATGTTTTGTTTTTACTAATATTGTTATGTACTGCTATATTCAATTATACTGCTATGTCCAAATATGCCTGATGATATAGACAACTCTGTTGAAGATAATAAGAGACAACATAGTAACCACTGTAGATCACCTTGTACTGTGTTTTTATATGACTTTTTGGCTTCATGTTTTTTATAGGAATTTGTTTTGTTTTGTCTTGCTATATTTTGTTTTTCCCTCTAATACAGAAAGGATAGAAATACATGTAGAGAGACTCATGCATGCGTAGCTGTTTACAGTCTCACTGTTTGAATACCTACTTTGTATGCTTTAATTTTGTAACTTGAGCAACTATTTCTAAGAGGACAATATGTAATTTATCAATTAGTGATTTCTTACTATTAATCGTTTTTTAAAATTCTGTATCATTTATACCCTTTTCCTGTTTTCTTTTTCTCTTTAAATAAAAAAAAAAATTGAAAAAAAAATAAGTCATGGGATGTGGCAAGGGAATTTTACAAGCTCTTAAATGTGAGTGGTCTCATGTAGGGAAAGAACACTTGAGGCATGCTGGTCAAATAGGAAAGTGCACAATTACTTACCCAACTTCCATCCATCCATCCATCCATCCAGTGCTTGCTGAGCACCAACAAAGATATACCTGTGCTAACTAGGTACTAGAGAGACCATGAAGGCCACAACAGGGAAGAATTCTGGATCAGATAGCCTATACTTGAAAGCCCCTTATGAATCAAATCCTTAAATCCTTCAGAAAATGTTGTTACATATCTTCATCTTACCGATGAAGCTGAGGCTCAAAGTGGTTAAAAAGCTTATTTTAACTTCACGAAAAGAATAAATGACAACCTGAAACTTGAATCAAGCTTTGCCTGACTCTAAGTCTAAGCCCTTAATAAAGTAGTAACCATTATATAACTCAATATAGTACAATAAGATAATTGGTAACAAAGAAAATTTAAAGGGGACATAGAGGAAGAGACAGATTTGTGTACGGAGGAAATGATCTTTGAGTTTTCCAAGTGGACTAGCTAAGCAAGGGAGTCTGAGGCACAGGTAATAAGCACCTACAACAAGAGCTGAGGGAAAAACAGTATTTATCTGTGGCAAGTATTTATCAAGTGACAAGATTTGAAGCTGAAGAAGACAGAGGATTGAGTACAGAAGACTTTGCATGCCAAGTGGAAAGAGCATCACTCTGCCTTCTACTCAGTAAGAGAGGCCTTTCTGGGGGCTTCCTTGTCTCTCAAGCCCCTTGCAGTGATCTCTTATAATGAGCCAGCTGCCTGTGTCAGCCAAATCAAGGGGCTCAGGTTTGTACTCCCCACTGTATCCTTTCCAAGCATGGACTGTAACATGCTCAAAGATTCTGCTAACAACCTGATGGACAGAGATGCCAAGGGATCCCCCACAACCACAGAGGTGACAGAGATGCCCCTTTAAAGTTAGACCCCCAAATCTCACAGACTCTCTACCATAGAGCCAGGGCATTGTCTCATTCTACTCACAGTTTAGAGTCCAGCTTCAGGAGGAAGCCCAAACGATCATACTCTGAAAAAGAAGAGCAGAAAATATCACAGAAGTCAAGCCACTGCTCATACTAGCACATTACATTCCCCATACCTAGACCATAGAGATGGAGAGCACTTGGAAAAGAATATAATTCAACTGTTTTAGAAAACAAACCAAAGTGTAAGCCACAACTAAACTTAAGACACAAACCATCTCCTAAACACCTCTTTTGTGCAGATTCAGACTCAATGCAAGGGGATTTCCCAGATTTTCTAGGCCAACCTGTCCTACACTGACATAGAATTACCTTCCTGCATAAATGAGGAACTTGAAACTGAAATTTATTAAGCCACAAAACTGGACACTGGAGATGGAAGAGGGTCAGAAGCAACCTCTTCTTCCACTTAGCTCTGAGCACACATTATTTGCTAAACAGGCCAGGATGACTATGAGGTAAATATGTGGCAATCAAGTGCTCTTCAAATCCATGGCAGCAATTCTTGCTGCAGTAATCCCAAAGAACTGAAAGAATTACATAAATAGGAAATTTAAAATAGAATTTTAAAAACAAATCAATAAGATGTTTGCAATAAATGCTAAGCCATCAACATTTTAATATTTTGCCTCATTTTAAAGTGAGGCTGAAGCAGTTTTTTATAAAATTGTATGGGCATGAAGTTTTTTTTAAAAAAAGGAGGCACTGGGGGCCAGGAGGGGAAAGCATATAGAAAATAATAAACAGCAGCCTGGGGAAGCAGAATACCAAGTAAATATCCTGTGTGCTTGTTGTAGAGTTACATCTCTATTTTCAAGATTTTCCACAGCTAAAACTAAGTACAAAGCACTGATTTCATGGTTCACATTGTCCATAAAATAAACAAGAATTGTACCTATTTCCAGTAAGTCTTGAGGGAAATGTCCTACACCCTCAAAAGTATTTGTATAATGAAAATGACACTTAGATGAGTGACTGTTGGGTATAAGGGGATGTGTGTATGTACAAGTGGCCTATGAATATAGTACTCAGCTGGCCTGGTTCACTCAGAATATAAAAACAATACCACTACCAAAAAATGGATAGGAAAGGCCAGCAAGCAAAGCTTTTGAGGAACTTGGGCTTTACTAAACAATGAATAGCAAATAACAAAAGGGGGAAGTTAGACATGCTGATGAATACTGCACAGAAGTCATTCTGCAAGACCAGTTAAAGCCAGACACCTGGCTTTCACAATCAGCTGAGCTGCAGTCAGACAGCAAATTCTCTTCTAGCATCAAAGATGTCAACCAGGATACATAACTCAGTGGAGGGCTTGCCTCCCAAGAGAATTCCATTGGGCAAGTGAAGCCTGGCTCGAAATAATTCTGGCTTTGTTCTGACTCACACAAATAGATAAGAATTTTCTTAACATATCAACAACTCATAGAAAGCAGTAAGAAAAACACTAATTTTAAAAAAAGAAATACTCAGCCAGGTGCGGTGGCTCACACCTGTAATCCCAGCACTCAGGAGGCTGAGGCAGGAGGATTGTTGTGAGTTCGAGACCAGCCTGGGCTACAAAGTGAGTTCAAGGCCAGCCTGAACTGCATGGTGAGACCCTGTCTCATAAAGACAAAATAAAATAAAATAAACCCTCAATTTATAAAAAAGTTGATTTAAAAGTTTAGTACTTTTTAAACATTTCTACTTTTGTCACTCCATTAAAAAAGAAACCTCATCAACTTGCCAAGTATGTGTGGCTTGTCCCCATGTGGTGACAACCTTGTAGCAGTCATCATGCCACTACTCCTCAGACCTAAGCAAGACTCCTGGATGCACAATGCATCCCACGCTCTCCAGCAGACTTCTTCCAGAGAGACAAACTCAAACATCAGGGGCCAAGTAAGATCCTAATGCAAATAAGGGAAGCAGGAGAATGTAATACCCTTTTGCAGCAACTCACACCACTTACTGTAGTTAAAAAAAACTGTTGCAATGTCGTTTTTCAATTCATACCCACACAGTCACACCTCCTGAACAGTAATCACAATTACATTGGTTTATTTTCAAGTAGCATCTTAAGTTTTTGACTGTTACATACACATATTCAACGAATAAATATACTGAATTTCTAAAGTAATTTTGTTCCTTTTATGGCGTTAGTGGACTGTTTTTTTTATGAAGAGACACAAGTATCAGAAACATTCCCCTTTATTCTTAAGGAAAAGGCAGCTTTCTTCAATCGACCCTTTCTTGGCTTCAGTGCCAGACCCAGCCCATGGGAAGGGAGCCCATGGCATGCGCTGGTGAAGGGCAGCACCCACCAGCTCCAGCTAACTTGCCGGGCAGCAATACAGACACAGCACTACACATCTGAATTTTCAAGCCACAGATTTTTAAATTCTAAAGTAAAATCTCTCAATCTCTAAATACTAACAGGAGATTCAAGAAAGTATTTAAAGGTTATATGACCAACAACAACATGACTTTGGATATGGGCAAAATTTGGCCAGCACCTAACAGTTTGTAAGTAATGCAAGCTGTGGGTCCACCACATAGGAGATGCTCAATCAGTATCTGCTGACTGTTCTTATTAGGACTACTTGGACACAAAAGTTATAAATCTAAATCAAATTACTATGAAAAGGAAGGTTCAGTCAACATTCTAAGGTAATACCAAAGTGAAACAAAGATATAGAATTTCAAAGGAAATACCTGAAAACTTGTTATATAATTCTAGTGGCCCCCCCCCCAAACTATAAAAGTAATCTATTGTCAGAGATGAGGAGAGAATTTGAAATTTTTCTTTGGGGGAGCTAAGTTACGAACTACTTCCCTAGGGTAGAATAGACAGTCTTGTCTCTCACTCCAGCCTGAACAGAGAAGCTTAACATACGGCTCTCAGGGTATGGTGCCATCGCAGACTGCCTAGAGCCCATCCCCCCTAGCAGGCTGCAGAGTAAAGCTGTGCCAGGGATGGCCTGCACTCCCAGAGTCTGCAGCAGAAAAGGATGCACGAAGGAGCTAGGGTGGGGTCTTTAGTCCCTTCCTTAAACACCTGCCTATAGGGGTAACAGGCCCTCCTTAGCTGCCAAAGAAGAGGCAGTCACCTGGCTTCCCAAGAGTTGCAAGAGTGAACCGACAAGGTTGGGGCAAGGCCCTCAACACTGACAGGGACCTCCAAAACAGCCTCAAGAGCACCCGCATTCCCTAAGAGCTGTGGTAAGCATGGGCAGGTCCAGACAATGCCAACACTATCCCAGGTTTTCCTATCCATGTTCTCTGTATCCCTCCCACAGCAACCCCAGGGCTCAGAAACAGCAGCCAGCAAACTGGAGAAGCAGATAAAAAGGCAAGTCAGCAGCTGCCTTCTCCGGGCCACACATGTACAAGTACTGAGCTCTAATGTGGGGAACTCTGAATTGAGTTGAAAGTTATGACTATTCTGTAAGACGGGATGCTCTAATTCTGGAATTGGCAATTCAATGCAACTACAGACCATGGAACTGGCAATTCAATGCAACCATAGACCATGGAATTTTTATTACCTCAGAGATATCAAAAACTTCACTGGGTGGCCCCAGCAAGCCGCAGATGCGCTAGGGAGAGAACAAGTCAGTGTCTCCCAAGCATCAGTCATGCTGGAACTTGGGGGACCAACCAAGAAAGCAATGATCTATCCTTCCTGGTAAGCACTGTGAGCGAGCCGCAGGCATGCCAAGGAGAGAACAATTCAGCATTTCCCGAGAATCAGCCATGCTGAAACTTGGGGGACTAACCAAGAAAGCAATGAGCTAGCCTTTCTGATAAGTGGCGTGAGCTGCACATGCGCCAGGAAGCAAATAAGTTAGTGCCTTCTGTGAGCCTACCAGCGTGCAGGCTGAGAATCAAATGTCCCATGCCCATGCCCGTGCCCTCCCCTTAGCAAATGGATGGTTTTGAGGTCAGCCAGAGTTGATAGCAAATAAGGTGTATAAAGCAACTAAATGCTTGTATGGTTTGATTATGCTGACCTGGGGCCACAGGTCTGAGCATCTCTTGGGAGGATGACAATATGCAATATAGTAAATATGGGGGATTTCCTTCTATCTTTTCTTTGAAGGCCAATATTGTTTTCACTGTTTTGCTTTGTTCTGATTGTTTTGCTTTATTCAATATTGTTTTGATTGATTTTATACTATTCTGTTTTTGGTTTGACTTTGCTATGCCTGATTGAATGGACAACCACTGTGAAGATAACAAGTATACTATGATGTCTATTATTGTTATCCTGGTATCCTGCTTTGAAGTTCTGTACCAATTTCACTGCATTGTCTTGACTGGCTTTGCTGTGTACTGTTTTGTTGTATTTTGCTACGAAAGAAAGAAAAAGAAAGAAAGAAAGAAAGAACGAACTTCACTGACCTTCCATGCTGAAAACAATGTAAGTGGCCCGAGGAAGCCAAGTGAAGGTGATTTCTGTGATTATTTGCCATAAAACCCAAACATACAATATACTGGTTGTACTAACTATGGTAAATCAAGCAATTTAATGGTTTGCATAACCAATCTGTGGGTAGAGCCAGAGCACGGAGTGTTTCAGCAATTATAGAAGTTGACCAGGATGTCATCAGGTCTCTCCCACTGGGTTTTCTTTCCCCAACTGGAGCTGTCTTTGTACTGTGGCAACATGGCCACCAACAACTAGTCAGTGTGCATCTGTAATCTTGTCATAGAAAAGGGACAGTGACACAGCCCCTCTGCTGCTAATGGCAAAACCATCAAGCTAGGTTGGTTGGACTCTTTCTCCCTGAGTGACACCAGACAGAAAAACTACTGAAGAACTAGACCATTTGTTCTCACAGTCTGGATCACTGGAATTGTCCTTCATGTCCGTTCTGGGTGCCAGATGTGTGGGTCTCAGTTTAATTCTGTGGGTCTCAGTTTGATTCTGTGGGTACTTAGGTTCTTCTGCTACATCCCATTAACTTAGCTCAAAAGAGTTTCTACTGCTTAAACATTCCTAACATGCATTTAAGTCCTCCAAAGAGTGGAGTTTGCCTCTGTAAATCTAGCATCTAATAGGGTCTGATTCAGAGTCCGTATTCCATAAATGAGTTCAATGAGTGGAGTGACCAAATGACAAAAGGAACCTTGGCAGTAGCCATGAGACCTGGTTTGTCTTCTTCTGCCCCTTGCAGTGAAGGACAACACTGGCAGTGGCAGCAACAACAGTTGACAGCAGCTGCCTGTCTAGATCACTAGCCTGACCATCTTTCACAGCACTGATTCCCTTGCTGTGGCCATTCCTGGCTCCCAATCCATCCAGGTGATTACATTACAATCACTTGCCCTTGCTCTCAAAAACATATCACTACTAGGGGACATCCCTTGCTCTTCTTGGGCACAACTACCTGCTGTCCTAGTTAATGCCCTTTATACTCCTTGTTTCTGGATTTTTGCTTTGGGTTGCCTTCTGAGGACTTTCAATTTGCCAAAATAGTTCATTCCAATCACTTGTTCATTCATTTAGTACTGGGGATTGAACCCAGGGCACTGACACTGAGCTACTATGCTCAAATGTTTATCTGTCTTGAGAAAGGGTCTCGCTAAGTTGCCCAGGCTTCCTGTTTTAGCCTCCCAGAGTACTGGGATTATAGGCATGCACTATCACACCCATTCCTTCCATCACTTATAAAGGTCTGAAATGTAACTCTTCAGCAAAAACTTTTCTTGAACCTCTCAAGTCACCAGTGACTGCTCAGTTTCCCTCCCAACCAAGGATCTTACCCGACAAGACTTTGCTCTCATTCCTGCCACATATTCAGGTTACTGATGATCTAATCTGTGTGTTGCTCCTCACAGAGTTCCTTGACTAGCAGAAATACAGTCTTTGAAAATCATAAATTAAAAAATTAAATCAACCATCGAGGCAGAGATCTATTGTTCACAGCATACAGAGGTGAACCCTTTGACTGATATGACCAGCAAAACCACGGATTTCAGACCATCTTAGTGTTTTGTTTTTCATCTGAAACAGAGTTTTACTATGCAATTTGGGTTGTCCCCAAACTCGCAGCAATTGTCGTGCCTAAGCTTCATGAGTGCTGGGATTACAGGCATGTGCTGCCACGCCTGGCCCAGATCATCCTGTTTTATGTAACATATTCTTGGAGTTCCATGTGAATTGGCCCCTACAAAGGAAATGCTCTTTTGAGTGTACCAATAATGCATGAACAATTCACCTCCAGGGTAACCAGCAGGAAGGTCTGGATCTCACCATCAGTACATAGATCCCAAATCTGCACTAAGATCCCAAATCTGCACTAAGAACAGAAGGCTTTGAGACTCCTTAGTCAGTCAGGCACATCAACACTGCTAGTCACATGCCGCTCTCCAAGCTTAAGAAGATATCCCAGGTATCAAGCAACAAGCCAGTAGCTGCACAGTGCAAGAGAAATGTTTAGTCTAGAGAGTTGTTTCTTGCCTCCACGAGGCTGGAAAACCCAGGATTATAAAAGCACCAACCAAGGAGTACATGTCTCACTTTAGGTGGCAAGAGTTATGGGTGATGCAGATATCTATTCTTTCCTCCTGCATCTGAACCAGGTCAGAGCTGGGAAAGCACAGAGTGCATTTTCAGATGTCCAAAGTCATTGAAGTTAACCATTAACTTTTTCGTTGATCCTTTTTTGGTCACAGTAAAGCATTCATATAAATCAACAGAAAAAAGCTTGAGAACACATACAAATTCCTGGAAAGTTTGGAAACCAGACATAAACAAAAGGGAGATCATGCAACAAAGTACGATTGCACCTAATAATGAAATTCTCTTATACAAAGCAGAATTACCTAACCTACAAGGACAAATAAGAAACATACAACCACTGAAAAATCAGGCTCACAAAATCAGCAAGAATCCAGAAGATCTGAATGAAGAAATTACTACATCTCAACCAGATGATACTGACACCAACTGTTTACAAATATGGAAAGGACATTTCTGAAACTTGACCACTTTGTAGGCCTTAACATAGGACCAGCCCCCAATTCTTATCTAATTAAAACCGTTAGGAAGTTACTAGGTGGAACCATCTTTTCCAAAATTCTGACTTTTCACTTGAATGCTCACATTTAATCATTGGCATCAAAATACAGTTATTTCCTTTTTTGTAGTACCATTCAATTTCATTACTGAGGAAATGACTGTCAAACTCCAAAGCTTCCAAAGCTGTAGTCTGTCATTTCTTTCAAGTAAAAAGGGTGTTCCATGAAAAATATAGCTCCTTTGGCTGGCAACACAATCCCACAGAGCCTTTCCTCAAGCAACCACTAACTCAGTAAACAGCAAAGGGGTCATGTTTATTCCCCATTTCATCACACAGAATATTACAAAGATGTTACTTAGCCAAGCATGATGATGCATGCCTGTAATCCCAGCACTTTTGGAGGCTGAGGCAAATCTGGGTCTGCTTAGAATTTAGCAAGACCCTGTCTTAAAATTACCAAGAAGCGGGGTGGGGCTGGGGGGGCACTAGGATGTACCTCAGGGTAAAGGCCCTAACACTCAATCCCCAGTACCAGGAGGAAAAAGAAAAAGAAAGGGAGAGAAACGGAGGGAGACAGAGACAGACACAGAGACAGAGAGAAAAAAAGTTCCTTGAGGGAAGAAATTTAATATTGCTATGCTGGTAATATAACTCAGTGGCAAAGTATTTTTCTAGCATGTATGAGGTACTCAGTTCCATTTCCAGCACTATAAAATAAATAAATAATAACTGCCATTGCTTCAAGAACTGTTTTCTTTTTAAATTTTAAATTGTATGACCATGAAGAATGTAACAATGACAAATATAGTTCACTGTCACTGCTTAGTTTTATGAAAAGCACAAGAAGTTCTACCCACTCTTGCTTTTAAATCATCAGTGGAAACAGAAACTCTTGGTAGTAGAATGCATATAGCTATAACCTCAAAGACCCTCTGAAATAGGCCCACAGCTCACATGCTGCAAACAGCAATTCTAACGTTTGAATTTTGATTCTCATGCCCCATTTCAAAGAAGACATAGACACTCCACTGCAGGAGGAGGACTGGTCCTCACTATGGTTAGAATAGTACCTCTAGCAGAGAAGACCTGTGGCATTCCTACTTATGGGGAGGGAATCAACGGCAGGAAAAAGGTCACTTCCTTATGTTGTAGACAAACTGATCTGTAATCCGTCCTCACCGCATGTGATATCGAAGCTTCCCAAATGTGCACTGGCTTGGGGTTTGGGGTGGCAATAGGCACCTCTGCCTGGGGCTCTACTACAGAAAGGCCTGGCAAGGCAAATCTGATGGGGTGCCCTCTGGTCCTTGAGGCAATGATACATCATGCCCACTACCTGGGGACACACAAGCCTGAAGAGCTGCTGGAACAGCAAGAATCCTTGATGCTTCTAGAGCAGCATCACCCAGGAGACTGCAGAACAGGGATTACAGGCCAGATTAGAACTCTCAGTGAACCAATCCATTACTCTTAGTGCAAGAAATTTTATCATTTACGATGATGGTGATGGTGATGATGATGATGATGATGATGATAATCATCATCATCATCATCATCATCATCATCTAGGGGACAAAACCTAGAACATTATAATTTTGAGGATTGCCATGAGTTTGAGGCCAGCCTAGACTACACAGTGAGTTCAAAGCTAGTCAGAACTACATAGCAAAACCCTTTTCAACACAACAAAACTATTTAATATACAGTCACATATTGCATAATGACACCACAGTCAGTGACAGACCATACAAATGATCATGGTTCCATTAGATTTTGTCTACTTGTATAAGACTATTATGATGTTTGTTCAACAGCAAAACTGCTTAATGACAGGTTTCTCAGAATTTATCTACATAATATGACTGTGTTCTTTAATACTTTGTGATTATTTCTGCTTATCATAATTCTATTGTATAAGAAATTGTGAATTTTTTTCTCAATACCCTACTTGGTTTACCACATTCCTGTCCTGTTGCCCCTAGTATGACATGCAGATGTCACCACTTTCTACCTATATTTGGACCTGAAAACAGTTGGGAGCACTATGACATGTGGCAAAAGCTTGTTCTAGGGCTGGGGATTTAGCTCTGTGGCATAAGTGCCTTCTTTGCAAGCACTAGGTCGTGAGTTTGATCCCCGGTACCAAAAAAAAAAAAAAAAAGCTTGTTCTAGGATAAAGAGACATCTAAAGTCCCTGAAGCTAAGTGCCTCACTGTAGCCTCACGTTCAAGGCTACCGAGCCCCAGAGGAGCATTATGTGACTAACGTGCTATTGTTGTTATAAATCTTGACTGAGTCATTTCCTTTTCTTTTTCTGGTAGTATCTGCATTGTTTATTTATGTGTTCTCTTTATTTGAAACATTACAAAGATTTTTGAAAAGCTGAGATGCCACGAAGTGAATAAAGTTACCCTGGTAATTTTCAACAAGTGGTCCATAATGCAAAGATTTGATAATTCAAGATTCTAGAATGAAATGATGTTTTAGGACTTCCAGGAAAATGGCAGAGTGGTGAGCAGAGTGGTGAATACAGCAACATGAGGAAGAGAAGAAGGAGGGTGGTGAACACAAGAAGGATCTGACCTGAGGTTTGAAGTCCATTGAGAGACATAATTCAGGAATCCAGCAAAAGTAAGAAAACCAGGGGCAGCAGCCCTGTCAGCTGGGGAGAAGCAGCAAGAAAGTCGTGCAGCCTCCCCATGAGTCAGTGGAGGCCCAGTCAGCTGGGGAAGCAACAAGGAAGCTGTGCAGCCCACCATATGCCGGCAGAGGCCCTGCATGCTAGGGAGAACCAGCAAGGAAGCTGCCTCTGCCTCCTGCCTCCCCCCACCTGTAAGCAACTGGACATAACATAGCCTGAGAAGATAACAACTAAACTAGGGAAGCAACCTGACATTTGTGTTGTTTGATTGACTGTGCAAGCTTGGGGCTGGTAGTCTGAGCAACTATTTGGAGAATAACAATATGCAATATACTAATGACTGTGGATTTTCTATTGTTCTATTACTGTTTTGTTTTGTTTCATTTTACTGTCTTATTCCTTTTAAAACAAAAAAGGACGTTTTAAACCATGAACCTCTTTCCACACACATGTCCATATATGAAACAAAAGTAACATATTCAAATAAGATTTTGAAGTTTTTTTTACAGTAACCCACAGGAACAACTCTTGTACAAATCTGGAACATTTTATTAAAAGCTTTAGCTTGTGCTACTGTGATGTAATTTTTCCAGTCTCTAGAGAGAAAATATGAAGTACAGTAGACACTTAGTTCAGACCTAGGGTTTGATTTAAAGCCCCAGCTCCTCTTTCCCGTCCTCTGTTCCTACAGTACACCTGGCATGGGCACTGTAGCTAATGAATGATGCTTAGGGAGACTTTTCATGCAACAGAACTAGTGCAAATACCCATTAGCTGCCACAAAGTGGAAGCTTATTAAGTGACTGCTACTGATGACAACCATGAATATTTCCTATGAAGACCAACTTGAGCAACATTATTGAGGTATATTTTGGGATAAAAATACATACTTGCTTCTATCAGAAAGTCACAAAGCAGGGACCTGTACTACTAGCACTCTGGGAGGCTGAGACTAAAGGATCACAAGTTCAAGCCTGGCCTGGAAATTCAGGAACTTAGTGGGACCATGTTCATAAGGGGGAGAACGGCTGGGAATGCAGCCCTGGGTTCAGTTCCCCAGTATAAAAAGAAGTCACAAAGCTTCATATAATTCACAAAAGCTATGTAGACAGTAAATCCCATTAGGCAAGAAAATTCCACTCACACAAGAGTAACAACTCCGCTGTCCAATCTTTTTTTTTTCCCCCTAGCTACCCAATGGCCTTTTGCCCAATCTTCTTTAAAGTGGTGTTTGGCTCCCATCTTTGGGCTATGAAGAATTACTAAGTGCAAAAAGAATGGCAATAAGTAGAATGGGGACTTATTCTAACCAAAATAGGTTTCTCATTGCAAAGAAATGACAAAAAAGACACTGTGCAGTCTCCAATAAAAATCATGAACTATCTTAAAGATAAGTACTATATGCATAGCTTGGGTAGAGGAGGAAGCTGGAAGTAGTCTAAGTGGATGATCAGACCTATGGGTGAAGTGAAAGACCAAGGAAACTCACTCACTGAGCATCTACCAAGTATTTACACTGCTCTGGGTACTGTCACCTACACTCTGAACTTAATCCTTACACCCTATGAGGCATATATCATCTCCATTTCCAAGATGAGGTTTAGAGAGGTGAAGCAACACACTTGAGATACTCACCTAGGGAGGACCAACTGGGAGGCTGTTGAGCCAGCCCAGGTCTGAGTCGCAAGTTTCTCTTTTTCCTTTCTTTATGCCACACTGGCTATCAGAGAAAATAAAGCAGACCCTCATCTTAGGAGAGCTGCCACAAAAGCAACTGTGTCTTATTCCTTCCCACCCCTGTCACAGGGGTGATATTAAAAGACCCCAGTCATGGCACACGCAAATCATGGGATTCACCAAGGGCCTGGGAGGGAAGGGCCAAGCACAAATGGCTCCCATGTCATCTCAAGTAAGGGAAATAAACCATAACACAAGACCGATTAATCAAAGACAAACTAAAATAGGAGAAGCAGTTTCAAAAAGCAAACACAGAAAACCCCACTGACCTAGACTAAATTAACCGACCGAGAAAAATAACTTAAAAAGTACACAAAGTAAAACCCAATCCCAAGGGTGTGTACCGGTGTGGGGGAGGCAAGAAGCCTGGCAAGAAGCCCTGATACAAGGGAGTCCTTGGTGGCTGAGTCCTTCGCAGCTGGCTGGGCTCAGCTCTAATACAGTGACACTCGGGGCCACAGGAGAGCAGAGATTCCTTGGCCTCAAATGAGGAAACCACAAGCTATGGAAGAGGTCCAGGGCCTTGAAGCTAAAGGTCACTGTATTCACTTTCCCTGTCCTGGGAAAAGGGTGGCTGTGTAGGATAGGGACTGAGGTGAATTCAATCCTCTTCAAGCCACCAAATGTGTCCTGAGCACTAACATGCCCTATGAGGTAGGGCACATTAAAAGAGCAGCTTGAGCTGGGCATGGTGGCACATGCCTGTAATCCCAGCACTACAGAGACTGATGCAGGAGACTGCCTCGAGTTTGAAGCCAGCTGGACTACGTAGTGAGTTCAAGGCCAGCCTGAACTATATAGTAAAACCCTGTCTCAAAAACAAAGACTATATGGCTTTCATTGTTTTGTTTTGATTGGTTTTATTGTTATATTTTGTTTGGTTTTATTATGTCTGATGGTATGGGCAGTTATTTTAAAGATAACAAGAGGCATTATGGTAGTCATTATTGATTTCCTTTTATCTTGTTTTGAAGTCCTGTATCATATTCATTGTTTTGTTTTGATTGGCTCCATTCTGTTTTATTTCGCTTGGTTTTATTCTCTTCAAAATAAAAATAAAAATAAAAAATAAAAAACAACACAATAACAACAACAACAAAAGAGCAGCTGGATCAACAAATGGGGGAGAAAATGACTCATTTTGCAGATAATAGCTTAACCCTGATAGAGCATATCACATAGTAGGCTAGATAAGGCATAAATAGTCACTGCTTTGGTCTGAATACTAGTGCCCCTCCCACATTATAATATAAAGACGTGGGGCCCTGAGGGGTAAGCATTCATTACCTGGACTAGTTCCCTTATAACACAGGCTTCAAGAAACCTGTCTGTCCCTTCTGCCATCTGAGGACATACACACATAGTCACCAGACACTGAAGCAGCTGGTACCTTCATCTTGGACTGTGTTGTCTTCAAAATGTTGGCAGTAAATTTCTGCGTTTATAAATTGCACAGCCTAGGGTATTTTTGTTATATGGTAGGCTGAATGGATTAAGATAGTCATCAAGCAATTATGAAACAAAATAAGACAGATTCCCCCCACCTTTGAACAGAGTTGTAATGAAGGATCTCTATACAAACTGGTTCCCAGTTATAAAAAATAGCACATGTTCAATATAGAATTCCAAATATGAAAAACAAAATTATGAAAAAGAACCATTTGAAATTTCCATTACCTAAACTTAATTGCTACAAACATTTTGGAAACTGTTTTCTCTAAAATCTTTCCATAAAAATGTGAGTGTAGATATGTTATAAAATTTTACTTATATGTGGTCTCAATGTATATACTGTCTATTCTGGTTTCATTGACTCCACAATATTCTGAACTTCCATGTCAGTAAAAATAAAAACTAAGCTGTCATTTTTAATGATCACAGCATTCCACTGCAGGGATATGCCATTACTTATTCATCCTTAAGTATCATTAAGTAATGGACATTACTGCTCCTAATGTTCCACTTTTCATTAACCAATATATACTAAGCACCTACTATGTGCCAGGAACTATTCTATGAAAACAGACAGGGCTCTTGGCCAAATGAAGCCTAGATTTTACTGGGAGGAGACTGACAGAAAATATACAAGTATGAAAGCAGATAGTTTGAAAGGATGAGTGCTAAGGACAAATGAACACACTCCTTTTAGAGAAAGACTGGGTGTGGGAAGAATAGACTGCTCTAGACAAAGAAGGGAAGGCTTCCTGTGGAGTGAGGCTGGAATTAGGCCTAAAGACAATCATGCGGAGGATGAGGCAGAATAATCTAGGTTAGAAAGAGCCAGTACAGAGGCTCTTAAACAGGCACCCAGCATCTTCCAGGAGCAGCAGGAATGCCAATATGGCTTGAGAACAGCAAGGAGAAATAAACCAAAGTGAAATTATGGAAATAAGCAGTCAGTAAACAAAGTTTCATGCAGTTTAGATTTTAATGTGCTCTCTGAGACCACCAGAGAGTGTTCAGTGGTAACAAGTCAGAATCTGAATTGTTTCTAGTATTCTGAGCATTCTGTATTCTAGTATTCCGGCACAATGAGAATGGACTTTTGGGAGGAAACAAATGAGCACAGAAAGCCCGTAACATCTTTTCTAGATCAGGGCAGAGAATATGGTATCTTGGGCAGCTAGAAAGAAGTGGCAGGAAAAGGACAGAAGACAGAAAACAGGAAAGTAGTGAAGAAAGAGGAACAGTTTAAGGACATCCCTAGGTCTGTGGCTTGAAGAGTTAGGGTAGAAGGGGAAGGAACCAGTTTCCACAGATCCCATAGATGGATTTATACATACCTATTTTGGATTTGGGGAGCTAATACAAATTGTGTTTTACTGTTTTCCAATAATTTGTTACCAGTATATAAAACCACAATTAACTTTGTATTTTGACCTTGTATCTTGTCATCTTGTTAAGTTCGGTTTTGAATTTTAGGAGTTTGGTTTTTTTCTGTGGATTTCCCCAAGACATGTTAGCAATCACAGTCATCTATGAGGAGGGTTGGTTTAATTTCTTCTTTACCACCCTGTCTGCATCTCATTTTTTTCTCTTGCTTTATGCATCTTCTGAGACTTCTAGAAGTAGTTCCTGATGTTAGGTGGAAAGCAGTCCATCAGGTCATGATGTCTGCTGAGGGTTCTTTGTAGAAGCCCTATATAGGGGTTGAACAATTCCTTTCTGAATTTGCAAAGATTTTTTAATGATGAATAGATACTGAATTTTCTCAAATACTCTTTCATCATCAACTGACATGATCATATGGGTTTTTTCTGTCTTTAGACATGTAATAAGGCAGATTACATTGATTGATTTTTGAATGTTGGACTAACCTTTCATTTCCAGGCTAAACTATATTTGGCCACTTAGTTTGGTGAATTTTAGCCATTTTTTATTTAAATATTTCTTCTGGACTACGTTCTTCCTTTTCTTCTGGGACTCCAATAAATAAATAGTAAACTTTTTAGAGTTGCTCCACAAATTTCTGAGGCTCTGTATCTCCTAAAATCTTTTTCTTCTCTCTTCAAACTGGATTGTTTCTATTACTTTGTTTTGAAGTTGTGTTAGTATCCCATTACTGTGACCAAATATCTGAAATAACTTAAAGGAGGAGAGGTTTCTTTTGGCTTACAGTTTCAGAGGTTTCAGTCCCTGTTTAGCTGGCTCCAAGACTTTTAAACCTCTTACAAGGTGGAAATATCATGGTGGAAGGGTACAGTGGAGGAAAGCTGCTTACTCACAGCAGCCAGGAAGGAAAGCAGCAGAAGCTGAAACAGAGAAAGAAGAAAAGCAGAAGGGAGGAAGAGGAGGAGAAAAGAGTAAGAGAGGGTGGGAAGGAGAGGGAGAGAGAGGCTGGGGCAAGATACAGTCCCTACGGCACATGCCCCCATGATCCACACTCTTCAACCTGATCCTACCTCCTAAGTTTCCACTGGCTGCCAATAATGCCATCAAATTATGAATCCATCAATGGCTTAATCCACTGGTGAGATGAGATCCCTCAGGATTGAATTTCTTTTTAAGAAAGCCCATGAGCAAGTAAACAAGCCTTTAGCACATGGCCTTTGGGAAATATTTAGATCCAAACTATAATGCTATTATACTAACTCTTCTGTCATATCTTCTGATATTTACTATATTTTAAAAGTTCAGTATTGTTTTTTTTAATTGACTGATTTTTGCTAAGATTTTCTTTCCATTAATTTCAACAGTATTTGTCTTTATTTTGAGGAATACTTTTATAATAGTTAAAAGTCTCTGTCAAATTATTCCAACATCTGTGTCACCTCAGTACTGGCATCTGTTGGTTGTCTTTTTCTCATTGAAGTAGATTTTGTTGGTTCATAAGACAATTAATTTTGGCTCATATCCTAGATATTTTGAATATCACATTATGAAACTGTAGGTCTTGTTTAAATCCTGTATAGAATGTTATTTTTGTTTTAGCGGACAATTGAGTAGGGTGGGTTCAGGCAGCAAGTTCTAACCAGCCTTCTGTGGGCTATGGTTTCAATGTCAGCTCCACTTTCAAAGCCTATTCAAATGCATCCTCTATGTGCGCCACCAAGTGTCCAGTCTGGGTCCTGGACAGTGGTTTATTCCTTAGTTCAGTTCTGAAAGTCTGGGTTTGTTTTCCCAAGTGTTCCTCCCTCTCTGTTTTATCACCTGTGCTTTCTGGTTCCTCGGGCCTCCCTCTCTTAGTCTTCTGGATAGAAAGTTGGGACTTTAGTTACCACATTCTACCATGAGCTTTCTGTACTGTACCCCAATCTGGGGCCCAGTAACAAGAAGGCAGAAAGGAAAAAGGCAACCAAAATGGCACCTACCCTCTTAGGACTACAGGTCCTCTGATCAGAGGCAAAGGCTCTCCCTTCCTCCTCAGCTTTAGGTGCCAAAGGTCCTAGTACTGCCAGGTCACTACCACCATCACCATTATGGGACCCTTTCAGGGGAGGAGCAGCAAAGAACAGACAAAGGGAAAAACAACCCATGGGGACTTCCCATGTGGGTCTGAGCCTTAGGAACCCTAACTAGAGGTCTTTTCCTGGAGCTGTCTGTCTGTGCCATAGTGTTCCCTATCGGGTTTTGCAATGGCTGAGAGTTCATGACATGAGACAATGGAGGAAAAGTAGGAAATACACCACTAGTTTAATAACACATAGAATTCTTGTGTTCTTCCCAGTCTATCTGTTACTGTTTAAGTTTTAGAGACCTCAAAGCTACAAAGTGCATCCTGTCCTGGTCTTTACTTGCATTCAGTGAAATGGTGTGCATACTCACTCCATCCTATCAGGAACTGGAATCTTTTCTCCCAGTTTTAATCAACCAAAATAACAGAAACAAAAATAGGGATTAACTCAAATTATTTTACTAAACTGGGTGTAATCCAGCACTTGGGAGGCTGAGGCAGGAGGATTACAGTGAGTTCAAGGCCAGCCTGGGCTACATAATGAGATACTGTCAAAAAAATAAATCTTACTAAAATTCTAAAATGTTTTTGACAATATGGTATGCCCAATGCTATGCAAATTCTCTTCAATTAAAAGAGTAAAGAATGTCAGGGATGGTAGCACACACCTGTAATTCCCACTCTGGTGGGCTGAGGCTGAAGGATCACAAATTGAAGCCCAAGTTGTACAATTTAGCAAGACCCTGTCTCAGGGACTGGGGATATAGCTCAACAGCACAACACCTGCCTCACAAGTGCAAGGTCCTGAGTTCGATTCCTAGTACCAAAAAAAAGACATCTCAAATTTTTAAAAAGGAGGAGAGGAGGCCAAGGATCTATTTCAGTAGGAAGGTCCCCAGTACTAAGAAAACAAAAACAAAAACTAGTAAAGTTTCCCATCTCTTCCCCACTATTTTTTAAGAATGAAGTAAAGTGTGAGATAGAAAAACTACTTCCATAAGAATATGAATAAGGCAGGATTAGATATGCAATCTAGGAGATCTACACAGGAAAATAGAATGCTAATTTAAAGATGACTTTGATCAATTTGACTCTATCCTCCACTAAGAGAAAATTAAGCCAAAAAATATCTGAGTCCTCATTCTTTGCCAACTTTGGGAACCATGTATAGGCCTGGGAACCATAGTCCATGGTCCACAATAATTTGCACATTAAGCCTAAGGGACAGAAGCTGAGGAACAAAACCCCCTTGAAAACTAGTAAGAACAGAGAAAGCAAGACCTGCTTGAACAAGAATATGAACTCTGGAGCCACAAGGCCTTAATTCAAACACTGGCTCTGCCACTTGCTTCCTACTTGACATTGGATAAATTTCCTTAGCTGAAAAAAATGGGGATAACAATAGTGTCTGTCTCAAAGGGCTACTGTGATACTTAAATGAGTTTATACATAAAAGGGCTACTATGATACTTAAATGAGTTCATACATATACAAGTGGTTAGAACACAGGTATATGATGTTTCATAGATGTTAGCCATCTTCGTCTTTTTCCAGGCAAACCCAACCTGGAGTGCTGCTCTCTGGCCCTTTATTAAAGTGCCTATGAACAGCCTATCCCACATCTAACAATTCAAGTCACACTTTATGTATAAAAAATATGAACCCTTACAAATATATACAAGAGCACATAAAAACATAAACGTACAGTGTAACAAGTTACTCTGAAAGGGGACCCCGTGAAGCCCCACTCAGTTACTAGAGAGAACACACCAACTCTAGAAGATCTCATGGGCCCACCCCTCACCATATCTCTTTGACCAATATCTCCGTTGTTTTAATACTGAATAAACAAACGGTTTAATTTCATTTATTTTTGAACGTCATTTACACAGAAAAACAGTATGTACTCTGTCTGAGTACTTTCACCCAAAAAAAGTATTTAAGATTAATCTATGTTGTGGCATCTAAGTATAGTTTATTCATTTTTACTATTCCACATGAATATATCAGTTTGCCTATTTATATTCACTTCAGTGTTGTTAGGTAGGTGGGCTGTTCATGGTTTTGGACAATTATAAACAATGCTCTTATAAACATTCTTTTTCTTTTTTGTACCAGGGATTGAACTCATGACCGTGTGCTTGCCAGGCAAGTGCTTATACCGCTGAGCTAAATTCCCAGCTTTTAAACATTCTTATATATGCACTTTGTACAAATATTCTGGTATAGATAAGCATCTACTTCTGTAGGGAAGACACCTGGAGGAAAAACTGCCAGGTTGCAGGGTATGTTCCAAAGTGGCTGGGCCAGTGGAGATGGAGAGTTTCCACTACACCACATGCTCACAAATTCTGGAACTATCAAGCTTTTCAAGATATGCTACTTGGTAGATGTGTAGTGATCCGTCCCTGTATCTCTGAGTTGCATTTCCCTGAGTGCTAATGCAATTGAATATCTTTTCATAGGCTTACTGGCAATGAGGATTTCCTCTTTGGTAAAATGCCTATTCGTCTTTTGCTTATTTCTGTGCTGGGTTGTTTCTTTTTCATATTGATTTTTGTAGTTCTTTGTTCTAGAAATAAACCTTCTGGTGATTAATTATAACTTTTTTCATTCTGCATTGCCTTTTTACTCTCTTAACAGTCTTGAATCATAAAAGTCCTTAATTTTAATGTCATAAAACTGATCAATCTGGGGCTGGGGATTTAGCTCAGCGGCATAAGCGCCTGCCTTGCAAGCACGCAGTCATTAGTTCAATCCCCCCAATTGCTTTAGAAATTAGCAAAGCAATTTAGAAATTTAGAAAAGTACCCCCCCAAAAAACAAAAAAACCTGATCAATCTTTCCCATGGTTATATATATAATTTTGGGATTTGTCTGCTTGTTTGTTTTGAGACAGGGTCACACTATGTATTGCAAGCTGGCTTTGAACTCACTTATGTAGCCAGGTTGGCCTCAAACTTATGGTGATCCTCTTGCCTCAGCCTCCCAAGTGCTGAGATTACAAGTGTGTGTTACCACACCCAGCTTGGGTTTATTTAAGAACTCTCCCTGTCTATTTGCCCTATTGTGAAGTGACATGTGCTTCAGTATTTTGGTGGGGTTACCTCAAGATCAAGATGATCAGGGTTAGAGTGGCTCTCAAGCTGCATGGAGATGGATGTCTTGAATGGGTTACTTCATGTCACTGAACAGAAGTCCCTTGCATCAAAATGAAACATATCAAAAGCTTTGAATTATGAGGGACAACTGAGAGGTACATAAAGTTCCCAGCATAGTGTTCATATTCTCTAAATATCTTTCTTTTTGTCTAGTCTACTGCAACTACCTGAACTTCATAAGCATCCATCTATCACATTCAAAGAGATAGCAAAAGAAATGAACTGTTTCCATAGGCAAGCAGTCTACCTTGTTTTCATAGGTAGCACACCATCATCTTCATCTCAAAACACAGGACTGACATACAGAAATGCCAAATTGTTTAGGGGCTACTGTAAGGACAGCAAACTAAGGAATCAAAGCAGCACCCCTTCCTGTTCACTGCTAGCAAGCAAAAAGGCATGTGGCAAAGGGACTGCTGTGGACCCAGGACAGCTAGCTCTCCTGGCCTGGGTGAATCTGGGCCAAAGGGCAGTGTGTTAGTTTGTGTGTCCTACACTGTAAACACAGGGAAGGAGTGAGTGTGTTGCTTAGGTGATCCTGGCAGGAATGCACCATCAGGAGTGATACTTCTCTCCTAGAGGACACTGGTATCTAAGCATGTGGGATGTACATATAAACACAAAGAGGAGGGAATGTCCTTAGGAAATGGGGGTGCTCTCACAGCCTGGCACTCTGCAGAAGGGCTCTGATGGAAAGCTGTAGTCTCTCAATGGCCTCTGTCTCATTCTCACAGACAGAACATGAGCATAGAAAATGGTATCCTTTCCTATGAGCCTGGACCACTCTCTAGGAGGAAGGCACATTTGCTGTGCTTCTTCTGCACACATCTTTTTATTTTTTTAAAATAGGAAATTAACACTAGTCAATGTATTGCATACTGTTATCTTCAAAGTAATTGTTCAGATAACAAGATTTAGGCATGAAAAAATGATCAATCAAACAATGAAAGCACAAATTGTTCTTCTGATGAACTAACAAATTAGTGGTATAGTTATCTATACTACTAATACTACTAATATATATACTAATACTACATATATATATATATATATCTGAATATCTCTATTGATCTATCTATCTATCTATACACTCATCACACACTTTTAAAGCAATTAGAAAAGTATCCCAGATGATGTGTCTCTCTTCTGTTCCTTCTACTATGATTCCAAGAAGGGGTTCCTAAGACTCTTCCACAATTCTGAGATCCACTGCCCTCCCCCAATACCGCCCAATACAATTATGGTCAATATTGAGAGCTGAAAAGATGACAGAGGGGGAAGAATTAGTACCTGAGCCTAGTGTTTGTCCAGCGGAGTCAAAGGAAAGAACCACTGAATCTGCAACACAAGAGGACAAGTTCATTTCTCCCTCCTTATAGTAACATATCAAGCTCCAAACCCTGCCCAGGGGAGAATCAGCCAAGATGGAGCTTAGTGCAGACATCTCCATAGGTCCATGCCACCCATCCACAGGACCATGCCCACCCATCCACTGAGCCAGAAGGCCCTGCCATGCCTGGCACCCCTTAACTCCTGCCAATGAGAAGAATGTTTCAAGTCAGAGACAGCCCCCAAATTCTTCAGAGGCATTTCCTGCCAGATTAGGGTATAAATGTACTTCTTTTTCCCACTTCAACAAAAAATACAATTAAAATAAAGCAAAATAAAACTTCCCTCCTGCATCTGGTTAAAGGCACTAACATTTCCCCTTTCATGCCTGCCATTCTTCTACTAATATACCCAAATGTTTATTATTGCTTCTTCCAAAAAAAGACTGAAAATGGCCTACAGAAATTTATGGTATTACTGGAATAAAAAATTTAAAGTCAAAAAAGAAAGTTATACAGTGGAGGGAAATGTTAGTGCACAAAATGCAAGCCATGAGAATTTTATAAACAGTGCAGGCAGAATCAAAGAGTGCATGAGCTCCTGAGCAGCCAAAGCAAAAAGTAAAAAATGAGCATTTCAAAGATTTAGTGTCCACAATGCATTCATTCTTGCTTTCATTCACACATTCAGGAAGTATTTATTAATCAGGCATCTACTATGTGAAAGATACTATGTGTTTGACATATAACTGCGAACAAAAATCACAGCCTCTACCCTTATGGATGTCTCTGCCATTAGTCTAAGAGAGAAAAGTTAAAAGTTAAGAGAGAAAAAATTAACTAACTAGAAACTGATAGAAAAGAAGAGAGTGCTATGAGAGCTTGTAGTGGGAACTGTATTGAGTATAGAAGCCGAGTGCATGGGCAGGGAGGCTTCCCTGAAGAAGCTGACATATGGGCTCACGTAAGTGAGGGTCAAACCAACAAAGCTGAAACAAGTATCCTAGACAGAAAGGCCACCTGCAGAGAACTGAAGCAAGTGGAAATCTAGTATTCCACAGCCACTCAAAGTTCAAAACATAAAAGCACATACTGCAGAGCCATCAAAAGAGCTTTCTTGTAGGTCTTAATAAAAGGGATGCTGTACAATGTCCAAGTTGGTATCTTCTACATGCCTTGAATAGTTGTGAATGTGTTATAAATGTTTTTTATAAGGTGACTCAATCCAAAATGATATGATAAAGCCAAATACAGTGCATTAACTGTAATTATAAGTGGCATCAAGATGATATATGGCCCAAGATAACTCAAAAGGGATCAGATTCAAAAGGCTCACTCTATAAGCAGTGCCAACTGGATGCATGTAAGACCCAAGTTTTTATGGTTTATAGCCATACCTCACCTGAACATTGTCTTTCATATTTCAGTGTGTAAGTCATTTTCTCTCAATCCACACGGAAATTCAACACAATAGTTATAACTGTAAATAACACCTGTTCCCATTAAAAGACTATAAACTCCACAAGAGCAGATACTATATCTGCTTCATGCACTGTATGTTACCAGCATAACACTGGACAATAACTATTTACTGAATTACAATGCCTAAATAAATAAATGGACCACATATCCTTCAGGCAACCTTTCATAAATATGTTTTCTCACAACCTTGAGTTGATCGAACAGTCAGTTGTAGCGAGCCAGTGTATGAGGTTTCTGATTAGGATCCAGAGACAGATGTTTTTATACAGTCAGCTACCAAGAAAAAGGTAGGAATGTTACCTTTCTACAAAAAGGAAGAAGCACAATTAGGATAGCTGGCTGAACACACAGTTGGCTATCCTATCTCATACAAGCAATGTCTAACTGGTAAGTTCTACTCTTTTTATTATTTCTTAATCTGTCCTCTCAGTGGAAAAGCCTGCCTCTCCTTTTTAAACAGCTTTATTCAGCCATAATTTACATACCTCAGAATTCACTGTTTAAGTTTACAATTCACTGTTTAGAAAATTTTCTATTTCTATCACCCTCAAAAGATCTTCCATGCCTAGTCACAGTCAGTCTGGCTGCCACCTCCAGTCACAGGCCACTACTACTTACTTCCTACCTATCAATTTGTTTCTCTGGACAGCTGCCTATCCTTTTTTGCTGGACTACTGGGACAGCCCCTAACCACACCCCTGCCTCAGACTTGACCCATTTCTTTCCACACTTTGTATGGATTTCTCCAAAAAGTATAGTGGGTCACTCCAGCAAAAGCCTTCAGCAGGTGCTGGAGATGAACCTCAGGGACAGAACCCTTGCCAAGCATACAAAGTCCTTGTTTGATCCCTGTACCACAAAACAAAAACAAAAAATGACACCCTGTAGCTTGTAAATTCAACCTCTGACATGCACATTCTTCACCATTATGCTTCGTTTACACTTCATGCTTCAGACAAACCAACTGACCTGCATTTTCCCCAAAAGAGACAGCTGCCTTCCTGTCTTTAGGCATTAATACGCTGATCACTCCAGTTTGCATAAAAACTCTACAATTTTGCCATTAAGATGCAACTCAATCCTTCCCTCTTCTGGGTACCTTCTCTGATCAAAGCTGCTCCCACTCTTCTTCAGGCCATAGCTGCACATCTGCTACATCATTTATTACACTACATTATAACTGTTGCTGGCTGTTCTTTCTCTCTTATTGAACTGCAAGCTTCCTGAGAACCAGGATTATCTCTTTATTTTAAGGCTTTGGTGCCAAGCTCAGGGACCACATAGAAAGTGCTCAATGTGCTTATCTAAACTAAGGAATAAAGTAGTAAGTATCCTTGCTTTCTATCAAAGGTTATTTGAGTGACATTGCACAAGTGAGGGGAAACCTATCCTGGGGATTGGCTATTGGCTCTGGTCAATCCTGAATCTGAATTGCCCTTGTTCTATGAAGCTACATGGATTCAAGCTGGACTACATCCGGGGAAGATAAAAGTACACAGAGTAGTGCCACAGGGCAAATAGAAAAGTCCCAGGTGAGGGGCACATTCACCTGGAGGAGGTGGGAACAGATCTCCAAAGAAATGACTTGCCAGAGGAGCATCAATAAAAAAGTAGCTCAAATTTGTATTGCAGTTGGTAAGAATTACTCCAACTGTAATTTACCTTAACTCACAAGCAGTTCTGATTTAATCTTTTTTAATCTCTTCAACCTAAATGTAAAGAGGAATAAATAAAAGTTGAAGTCTAAAATTACCTAATTAAATGTTAATAGTGGTTGTCTCTGGATGGTAGAATTATAGGTAATGTCCATCTTACATAATTTTACAAAATTTTATAGTAAATGTGTATTATTTTTCATGAGGGGAAAAAGTTAAAAGTCAGGTACGGTGCAACACAGTTTGTAGTCCCAGCTACTCAGAGGGCTGAGGTAGAAGGAAAAAAAATGCAAGTTAAAAAAGAACTTTCTAATGCAAATCTAGGATTGTAGCATCTCACACACTGCAGCAATACCAGAGGATGGAAGGTTCTTGCTGGCCTTCGTTAATCACTGTAAGTATAGAGAGACTGCTCAGCTTTTCTCTTCAGTTACTGAGATCATCTTTATGTTTCATACCAACTGTATCAATCCTTCAACAGGCTGGACAATCCTACTTCTTCTTTTCTTATTTCTTCCTTCCTAGAAATATTATCATGTGCCAGGCTCTGTGCAAGGTACACAATGATGGAGCTCAAAAAGAGACAGTCTTTGCCTCCCAACTAAGGAAGACAGGCAAATTAGTAGGCACTTAAGATACAGTGAGATAAGGGTGTCAGGAGGTAAGCACCAGATAGGTGACAGGCTTACTGTAAAGAAAAGGTCAAAGGCTTTGTAAATACTCTTTCCAGTGATAGTCCAATGCTTCTAAAAGCATAGATCTTTAGTAAGACAATGTAAATGAGATAGTAAAAATTTCTAGAGGAAGTGAGATAAAGTTTCGTGAAAGCTGAGATGAAATTTTGTTCTGAGCATTAAAGGCATGGACTTCAGAAATAGTTTGGCTGTTCATTACTTGGGCTTATTCTAAAAGATTATTTTAGTCATAAACCACTCTGACAGCTAGGGAAAACTTTGTATTGAACAGGTTGAGAAGTTTTCTTTGCAAGAAACAGTGAAAGAATATGCAAACTTTTCGCTTTCCACCTAACAAGTAAGTCATTTTTACTTCAAGCACCCCAGGCTCCAGCTGTTCTGGCTCCCAAGCCGGAGGCAGCCATGTGGTGTGTTACACAAGTGACCAAACAGAATCCCAGACCAAGTACGAGAGAGGCTTGCTATACATGACTGTTTAGTGAGGAAGTCTAGAATTTACTGGAATCTTTTATTATGATCAGATGTTTCCTGTGTCTGGTTTCTGAAGCAGAAAATAAGGAGTAAGAAGAATGGGGCTCAGTCTTCTTAGCCATTGCAGAGGTTTTCAAAGCATCAAGTGTGCAGTGAACAAGTTACATTTTGCGGTGTTTCCTGTCATGGTATACACTTCACATATATCTTTTGCTATCCACCATCTGTAAGCCCCAGAAATGCAAGAAAGAATTAAAAAAAAAAAAAAAAAGTACGCTGCAAACTAGCAGGTAAAGTAAAAATACATATGAGGTGAACATATTCTTATGATTCATAAGGAGAGAAAAGTTAGGGAGATTTCATTATTTGTTAATGTAAGATATTTACTGAGCAATTACTGTACATCAGACTTAAGGATACAAAGGTTAAGAATAAGAAAGATCCACTGGACCATGGGAGGCTGCCCAGCCATGGACAGCAATTGCTTATCCACACACTGCTCATCCACCTGAGGCAGACTGGCTCTATCATTAAGAGATCTGAAGTCGGAAGTACAGCACGTTGAGAGTTGGCAGAGACACAGCAGACAAAGAGTAGAGACAGCTGTGAATCAAGCTAGTGACAGAGCAACAGGGGAAAGAATCACAACCCTGCTATCAAGCACAAGACACTTAAAGAGCTGCCTTAGATTTACAGTGCTCTCGCAGTTACTGTCTCTATGGCAACCAGCCATAACTTGGACCATTTTTCTATAAGGCCTTGAGGTGCATCTTTTCCTCAGTTCCCATGAGGCCTAGCCTAGAGTTGAGATCCTTCTTTTCCTTATTTATGCTACTTTGGTGCTCTCTAGGTTCCCAGTAGGCTCACCTTCTCTCCCACAACTCATATTTTAATACCCTAGAACCTGATGATTGAGTCTAACATTTCCACCTCACCAGTCACAATTCACCCACAGGGTCTGAATCTCAGAGGACTACTTGAACCGTAAGCCTAAGCTGTGTTCTCCATTGGTTCATTAACAGAACTTTAATGGCCACATGGCTATTTATTTATTTATTGTAGTTTCCTCATTGGTTAGATGCTGTAGGAATGTAGTTCTAGTCTCTTTAATTTCTTCCCTGAACTACAATCTCAAAGAAAACAAAACCTGAGTAAATGAGATTCTCAAAGAGAGGGCAAAAAAGGCATGAAGAGAAAAAATACAAATATCCATTAATTTAGAGAAATGTGACAATATGAAAGAGGCAAGAGTAGCCAGAGGAGTGAGAACTGATAACAAGAAGGTGGTATCCAAATATGACAAAGAGGTGGAAGAGGTGATGGTTGAAAAAGATAGCAGGGAGAGCATGTGTAATTTTAATGGGACTAATTATTTCTGTCCAATGATTTGGTTGCAAGGACTCAGTAAATAAAGTATGCTGAAGTAGTAGATGCGTTCCAAGAAGTTTCTCCTTATATTTAGCCCATTAATTTAACTTAACAGACATAATACTGGAGTTCTTACTAAGCTCAAGTGACTAAATGAAAAGATCAGATCAGACATAGTCTTGGACATCAGAATGCATTCACTATCACTATGGTCCCTACCATACAGAGAGACAAGTAATGGTATTACAAGCCTTAAGGGTTGCAATAGGAGTTCAGATACAGTGTGAGTTTTGCAGGGAGAAACTGGAAGACATAGAAAGGATATCTGAGCTGACATGAGGCGACCTTACAGGCCAGCCTACCTTGGTAGGGTTGAAACAGGTACAGAAAGGCACTGATGCACCGAAAGTGAGAGGTGTGAGCTTTCAGGAAGGTAAAATCATACCTAATTAATATCATGGGGTTTCTTTCTGGTGTAGAAATGACGTGACTTAAAGTGAACCAGTCAATACAATCTATTTAGATTTTCAAATGACACATCAAAGACTATTTTTAAAAAGTGAGTCACCATGAAATTGAGGAAAAAATTGCTATGTCATACCAGGAAACAAAAAGGTACTTGGCTGAAGATCAGGGCGGGTTACCCCTGGGGCATCAGCATGCACAGCGAGACCAGGAAATCTGGGAGGAGCTGGCACTCACTGAGCTGCTACCCTCCAGAAGGCAGGGAGGGGGCATCATTTACATAACCTGTGTGTGGAAAGGAAGCAGACAGATTAAGGCCAGATCTAGGCACCTGCTGAAACCAAGGGTGAGATGCTAGGAGTGAGGTGTGGAACTTCTGGGCAATGGAAAGTTTGGTGCAGCTGCCCTGGGAAAAGGAGGGAAGCTGATGAAGGAAAGATATAAGCTAACACTATGAGGTCATTGTGAGCAATCCGTGCACTGAGTCTCAAATAGAAGACAGCCCAAGAGCATGATCCAGGAAGCAGATGGGCAGACTCAGCCTCGACAAGGGATATTTTTGGGACAAGGGCTGAAGAAGTTGAGGCTACACAACATTTTAAATCAGATTTTGTAGCCAAATGAATTTCAACACCAACTTTTTTTAAAAATTTTTGAGACAGCGTCTCAATTGCACTTCAGGCTGGCCTTGAACTTACTTTGTAGCCCAGGATGGCCTTAAACTCACAGCAATCCACCTACCTTATCCTCCCAAGTACTGGAATTACTCATCACCAATCTTGTGATTGGGGGACTTTTTTAAACGTTTTAGAGTTCATGTTTATAATGACAGTGGATTTTGAATATAATCCACTTCCGAAGGTTGTGTAAGGATTAAATGATTCTGTTCACATAAAGAGTAGGACCAGGTATAGAGTAGGACCTTGATACACTGCTATTAATGTTTTCCATCACCTTCAGCATTATCATCACTGGTGGTGGAATGGCTGAAGTGAAAGGCAGAGTGCTAAGTATTGAGAGTAACAGAAGAAAGATACAAGGTAAAAAACTAAGGCAGGAAAATGGGCCAGGTATGATTTTTTTTTTCTTTTTCTTTTTGAGAGAGGGTCTCACTATGCAGTTCAAGGATGGTCTTGAGTTCACTTTGGAGCCCAGGCTGGTTTCAAACTCGTAGTAATCCTCCTGCCTCAGCCTCCTGAGTTACATGCATGTACCACCCAGGTGTGACTTTCAATAACACGTTAGAAGTTCAAATTTCATCAGGTAAGCAGTACAGAGGGAAGAGGATGGTATTATGGATTTTTCAGAAAGTTAATGATATCAATAAATTCTTGTTTCAGGAAAACCACTCCAGAGGCAGAGTGACAAGACTGAATATACACAGAATAAGACATGTTAGAAGAGCTTCCTGCTCTGTAAATGGGAGACAGTAAGGGGTTAGCATGCGACTGGGGAATGGGATGGAAAAAAAGAATGAGATGCAGAGAGAGGATCTGGAACCTGATGGGAAATAAACACTAAGAGAAAATAGCATCGATGTTCTTCAAAGGAGCTCTAAGTTCCAGGAAGATGTCAGAGTAGTAAGCAGCAGAGAAAGCCTCTCTGACAGACACCATCTAGATTTGGAAATATAGCATCGTGAGGAAGACAAGGAAGGAAGGAAGTGGGTCCCTTGGACTCAGGAAGAGTCTGAAATCTGAATCGAAGCCCACAGAGACAGAAAAGAAAAACTTCAACAAAGAAGAAGGCGGTATCTGAAAGCATCTTTGCCTGGAGCCGGACTCACTGTATGAGGGGAGCTGCTGGAACTTGGGGATGCCTGGTCATGGTGACAGTGTGGCTGGTAACCCTAGAGGCCTCTGTGGAGACTCAGCAGTGGAGGGAAGTGGCAGACCTGGGCGACTGTGCTGGTTGGCAGTAAGTGCAGAGGACTCGGTCCTCCACAGGAGACAGTGATTGACCGGGACCATTTTGGAGTCTGGCCAGATAAGCCCAGAACCAGGACTGTTGCTGGCTTCCTTTAGCAGCTCCCAGCTGGATGTAGACCCATGGAAACTGCTTGGACTGCAGAAAGCCCAGACTCTCTCGGGACAGGCCTGCTAAAGCTGTCTACTACTTGGTCATAAAGCAACTCCTGGCTTGCCAGGATACAGTAGCATGATTCAAAAAGCTGTCTCTATAAGCTGTCTACTAGTGAAGCCAGAGACAATCCTGGAAGTGGACCTTTTGCTTTTTTTTTTTTTTTTTTTTGCTTTGCTTTGCTTTTTTGTTCTTTTATTCAGTTTGTTTTTTTAATTTCTCTTTCTCTTTTATTGTTTTCTTGTTTTTCAGTGTGAAAGTGGTTCCTAACCTCCTTGTGGGTGTAGTTCTATTCTACCTTTTATCTCTTCCAGCTCTCTTTTCCTTCAGTCTTCTGTATCAGTTTCCCCAAGTTGGTGGGATCCATCTTTGTCCTCCAACCTACTTGTAATCTCTTTCTCGTTTCCCACTTCTGTTTTCTTCTTAATCCATTTTGAATCTTAAGCCTTGAGGATAGAATTGACATATTACAGACATATATTGTATATAACTGTTTTGCATTCTGTTATATGATCACAAATTCAGTTTATACAGTTAAAAGTTGCAAATCAGGGGTTGGCCCAGTTTATTGTTTTATAGGATGCATTGGTACCACTATAGCCAAAATTGACATAACTGTTCTAAACAGCTGTTGGCCCTGATAATCTATGACTCAGATTGACTAGGGGTCACAGAGAATACTGTGGCATAGTATCAAAGAGCCAGGGACTAGGCCAGGCAAGCAATAGCTTCTCATCTCCAACAAACTGAACAGGTAAGGACTTTCAACAGACTCAAAACCCAAAAACCAATTATGCGTGGTAGATACCTAATCATCACCTAAGGATCCAAAATATCACCAATAAAGCAACCCACCACATGGAACTAACAAGTATCACAGAAAAGAAATGAGAAGACACTTAAACAAGAGACACCCAGTTCACCAAAGGCAAATCCAGGGGGCAATCAGGTGGGAAAATCTGAAAGGCCTCCACTAGGTCTCTTTGAAGTGGTAACAACAAAGCAATTGAATGAGGCTCTGGAAAAAATGAAATCAGAAATAATCTGTCAAGTAACTACAGAGATTACCAAAATAAAAACTATGTTAGTGATGTTAGAGCAGACATAGACCTAAAAAAAAAAAAAATGAGCTTAAGCAAATTATAGAAGCACAACATAGGAAATAAATGGAATCCATAAAATTGATTCAAATAGATACCAAGGAGAATAAAAACTCCATTGAAAGTATTCAAAGCAGATTAGGCCAAAATGAGAACAGGATCTCAGACACTCTAAACAGGGTTGCAGTTAGTGATCAGGAAAATAAAGATTTTTCAAAAATAGCAAGGGACCATGAGAAATCAATTCAGCAGCTGCTAGATGAGACAAAAAAGAGTAACTTAAGATAACTTAAGATTAATTGGAGTCAATGAACAAGCAGGAGATAGCACAAATGACATTAAAAACATGTTCACAGACATCATGACAGAAAACTTTTCTGATACAGAAAAATAATTTGACATACAAATAAGTGAGGCATACAAAACTCTAATTAGCAATAATCAAAAAAAAATCTGCACATAGGCATATCATAGTCAAGAGTCCAGAAATTCAACACAAGAATACAATCTTAAAACCTGTTAGGGAAAAGAAACAAATTACCTGTAAAGGATAGCCCATTAGAATCACACCTGACATCTCAGCACAAGCTCTCAAGTCAAAGAAAGCTTGGAGTGAAGTACTCCAAGTTCTAAAGGAAAACAACTTTCAACCCAGATTAATATACCCTGCAAAACTATCTTTCAAAATTGATGGAGAAGTAAGATACTTTCATGACAAAGAATATCTGAGGAATTTTATTACCACCAAACCAGAACTCCCAAATGTTCTGAAGGACATTCTAGAAAAAGATAATAAGGACTGCAGCTCCATGACCCCAACAGAAGGAATTCACCAGGCAACCAATTAGACAGAAGGGGAAAAAAAGGAACAGGTGAGCCAACAAAAGAAAATAACATGGTGAAGATAAGTCAATACATAGCAGTTATAACCGTCAATGTTAATGGTCTCAACTCACCAGTCAAAAAACACAGACTGGCAGAGTGAATCCTATTTTGCTTAAAAACCCTTTATAAAATGTAATAACATTTTAAATAAGGCCACACAAAAGCAAGCTGTGGGCTGAATCTAGCACAGAAACCATAACTTGCCGACCCTGATTTAGTTTACACATGTACCTTTTCTCTCTCCTCAGCCCCCAAAAATGATAGAAAAGATTGTTAACTGTACAGCAGTAGCCTACAAGGTCAAAGATGACAGGAGAGGAGACACCAGAAGGTAGGAAGCTTGGAAGATAAGAAAGAAGCAAGTATAGCTCAGCAAATCCAAAAAAGCTGAATCCCATACTGTACTTTAGTAGAAAAGCTGAGCTGTAATATGCAGTACATCATGAGACTCCATTCCAAAATCTCACCTACCACTGGAAGTAGGAGTGAAGATGGCAGTAAAAGCACGTTCTTAAATATGAAACGCTACTAGTCACAATCACAAGGCATTAGCAAAAAGTATGTCCTATAAAAAACGGGAAACCAAAATAAACAAAAAATTAATACAATCTGGAACAACACAAAATACATAGGAAAACAAAAACTTTAAAGATGTTTAAATCATTAGCAAGAAAATATTTATTCCTAAAACAGGTAGAAAAAAGTAAAGAGGTATATTCAGTGAACAAGAACAAAAGAAGTTCTTAAAAGTACAATTGCTGTAATAATGAACTGATTGTGTGCATTTGAGAAAGAAACACCCAATTAGATTGGATCAGTGTAGTTCTGAGTGTTGCTGTAGGGACAGACTGGATTCTCCCCTTGAATGGCATAAAAGGAGAACAAAGAAGAAAGGCAAGCTTCTGTTTCTTTGGAGAAGTGCTAGTTGTCACTTTCACCTGGGATATCATCATCAACCTTCCATCACAGACCCTTCAGTCTCTGATAAAGACTCACATGGGAGAGTACAGTGAGCTCCAGGTCTTTGACTGGATCCTCAGATCTCCAGTACAACCTTTTGCACTCTTCCATACCAGATTCCGTGAGCAGCCACTGTTAGCCAATCTTGTAAATTTTTGTATATTTGTGTATCTTGCATTAAATCTTTTTCTCTAGTAAGCACTGACTGATACAATTACAGTTATAAAAAGGACTGGAAAATAAACTGAGGAAATCTCTCAGAATGTAGAGCAAATGGTGATAAACACCTGTAATCCCAGTACTCAGAAGGCAGAGGCAGAATCCCAAGTTCAAGGGCAACCTTGGCTAGGTAGCAATACTTTGTGTCAAAATAAGAAGGGAAAGGAGGAGGCAGCCAGATTACTTGGGATGCTGAGGCAGGAGAAAGGCAAGTTCAACGCCAGCTTGGGCAATTTACCAATATCTAGTCTCCAAAACTAAAATAAAAGGGATAGGGATGTAGTTTGGTAGCAAAGTGTTTGCCTCGCAAGTAAAAAGGTCTGGGTTCAAGTCCAAGTACTGTGAGAAAAAAGAAAAGGAAAATGACTACCTGTCTGAACAAATGGAGATGAAAGTTAAACAACTGGAGACAGTTTAGTTTAGAATTAGTGATAAATACATTTAAAAAAAACTGCAAAGTAATAAGCAAGACTTCTACTGACTTTAGAAAAACAATTACACAGTGAAAACCAGCAATCCCAGTGTCTTCCAGGAGGAACACGCTCACAGGCACAATAAAGGGAGCGCTGCTCCAGCTCAGCAAGGACAGCGGACTACAGAATGCACATCTGGGGCGCAGGTGCAGTGGGTGCAATGCCATGAAATCACATCACCCACTGCAGCATGTCAACACATAAAATAGAAAAATCACGGTATTGGAGCTTCAAATCTAATTGATCTGGTTCCCTTGCATATATGTCTACCAATAGGGCTGAAAAGTTTTACAAAGCTAGAAGTGTCACTTTTAATCACATTCTGTTGAATATCTTACTAAATATTGTTTTACATTTAATTATTTTATTTATCCAATTATGATCTGTCAAAAAGAATTAATCTAGAGTAAAAGATAATCAAAAGACGAAACAACCAAATTGTGAAACTTATTCACATCCAAAGTGTTATGAACGACATTTTTAAGATAATCAGGGTTTACAGACTGGGTACTAGAAGACATGAAGAAATTACTGTTAATGTGCCTTGCATAGTAGTGTAGGCCTGTATTCTCAGCACTTGGGAGGCTGAGGCAGGAGGATTACTGCCAGTTTGAGATCAGCCTGTGGTACAAAATAAGTTCAAGGCCACCATGAACTGCATAATGAAACCCTTTCTCCAAAAAAGAAATGAAAGAAATCACAATTAATATAAGACAACCTAAGTTCTGTGTATTAGAGAAGGATACTGAAGTGTTTATGGGCAAAATGACACAATGTCTGGGTTTGCTTCAAAAATCCAAATTGTAAGAAAGATAAGAATGTCTTCCAGAGTAGGTCTTGTAATAACACATATGTGTCAGAGATAACACATATGTGTCAGAGATCCTTGTGTCAGATTCTTAAGTCATTTGCCATATGACATTCCTCCCTTCATCTGGGAAAAAGATGTACTCCACAGACTGAGATGAAGGGAACACCGGGCCTCTCCATTCCAAAGAGGGAACTTGACTAACAAAGAAGTCACAAAAAAAGGCTCTCAACTGGGTTTTATATTTTGTCCTATGAAATTTTTCTGTTTAAAAAGACAATGCACAGCTCTGAATGTTTTAATTGGGAAATGAAGAGTCATAAGAGGTGCTCATCGCTGTCAACCACCTGAAGTATCACAAGTGGAAGGCAGCTGGTGTGTGGCTCCCAGCAATCCTAGCACATGGGAGGCTGCTGAGGCAGGAGGACCGCGAGTTTATGGCCAGCCTGGATTATACTGTGAGACCCTAGCTCAAGAACAACAGCAAAATGAGTGGAAGCCATAGAGAGAAAGGGACCCTCTTCTACTGCAGGGAGGAAGCACGATGATGCAGCAGCTTTGGCAAAGAGTTCAGTAGTTCTACAATTGGTTAAATATAGCTATCACATGACTCAGAAATTCTACTGCTAAGCATATACCTTAGAGAAAACTCTATGTCCATAAAAATTTGCACACTAATGTTCATAGTCATATTGTCAAAAATGGGCTGGGGATTTAGCTCAGCAACATAAGCACCTGCCTTGCAAGTGCGTGGTCGTGAGTTCAATCCCTCGTACCAATTTTAAAAAATAAAATAAAAAATAAATTTTAAAAAAATCCATATTGTCAAAACTGTGAGAGATTGAGGCAGGAGGACTGCAAGTTTGATCTCAGCCTGGATGACTTAATGAAACCGATTCAAAAGTAAAACGATGGTAAGCGGCTGGGGGCCTGCCAGTGCACAGGCTAAGAATCAGACATCATCCTACCCCTCCCCACCAGGTTAGCAAGTGGGAGCCGGAGGTCTGACTATCTCGTAGGAGGATGAACATATACAGTGTGGCAAGTAAGGGGAATTTCCTTCTACCATCTCTTTGAAGGTAAATATTTTATCACTGTTTTGCTCAGTTCTGATTAATGGTACTGCTCTATTCAATATTCTGTTTCTATAAGTTCGATATTTCCTTCCATTTTGCTCTACCTAACTGAAAGAACAGCTAAGGTGAACAGAACAGGATGTACTATTGTGCCTATTGCTGTGTCCTGGTGACCTGCTGTGAGGATCTGTGCCAATTTCACTGCACTGCCTCACACAGGTTTGTTCTGTCTTGTTCTGCTGTATTTTGCTACCTTCAAAAAAAAAAAAAGCAGATAACAAAGTAATAAAATACCTCTAAAAAACTCTCAACTCCACCAAAGCTGATCCATGGGGCATGGATGAGGAGAAACTCAAAAACAAAGCAACGGAATAACATAAGGTGATTAAAAAGTAAATAACAACAAAACAGGTCAGTAAGGTACTGAGCAACCTGAAACAGGATATAACTAAACAGATAATGGACTTAAAAAGCAAAAGGAGGAAAAGAAGGTACTCTAAAGGATATAACTGCATTTATGTATAAGTATGTAGGACTGATAACCATGTTGCTAAGTTTTTGTTGGATCATTGAACAGAACTGTATGCAGCCTCACTGTTTGAATGTCCACTTTGTATGCTTTAATTTTGTAACTTGAACAACTATGTCTAAGAAGACAATATGTAATTTATCAACTAGTGATTTCTTACTGTTTGTCTTTTTACTGAAATTCTGTATTGTTTCTACTCCTTTCTCTATTTTGCTTTTTTTCTCTTTAAATAAAATTTTAAAAAATAAAAAAAAAGTAAAAAGAGTAACAATAAAAACAGAAAAAGGGGATGGGAGTGTAGCTTAAGCATGAAGGCCCTGAATTCAATCCCTAATATCCACTCTTGCCCTCCATATGTGCTTGCACACACATGCGCGCGCACACACACGCGCACGCGCGCGCACACTCAAAAGTAGAAGGAATCTAAATATTGAGCAACTTTAAAATGTGGTGTTTTCCTATAATAAAATATTATTTGGCCATAAAAAGGAATGAGATATTGATACACACACACACACACACACACACACACATATATATATATGCTTTATTATGAGTGAACCTTGAAATACTATGCCAAGTAAAAAAGGCCAGTAGCAAAAGATTACATACTAAATGATTCCATTTACTATAAATGTAATGTTGAAGAACAGATACATCTATAGTGACAAAGTGGATTGTCATTGCCCAGGTTGGGGGTGTTTGGGACAAAATGAGACATGACTGCGTATGGCTACAGGATTTCTTTTAGATTAATGAAAATGTTTAAAAGTAAATGTACAGTTAGCCAGGCATGGTAGCTCACGCCTGTAATCCCAGCACTAGGGAGGCTGAGGCAGGAGGATTGTTGTGACTTTGAGACCAGCCTGGGCTACAAAGTGAGCTCAAGGCTAGCCTGAACTGTATAGCGAGACCCTGTCTCTAAAAGACAAAAAATAACAATAATAATAAAATAAAAGTAATTATTCTGATATTTACATAACTGAATATACTAAAAAACAACTACATATTGATCTTTAAATGGTGAATTGTATGATATTTAAATTATATTTCAAGAAAGCTGTTATCTACAAAAAGAAAGAAAAAGAAAAAATGACTGACAAATGAGTTTCCCAGCTTCCAGGGAAACACTGATCCAGCTATGGTCATGGGCTGACCATGGACGATCTTCTTGTAAGGTAAGGAATCTTTTTTTTTTTTTTTTTTTGGTACCAACTCACAACCTTGCACTTGCCAAGTAGGCACTTATGCCGCTGAGCTAAATCTCCAGCCAATAAGGGGATCTTTACTGTTGTGATTATGGGAGAAAGAAGGGAAGAAACCCATGGCAGTTTATTATTTAACATTATATTAAGGACAAACTAAAAATAATTTTTGTTAAAACAAAAATGACTTTTTTGGTTTGTGCTCTTGATATTCTTACTCTTTTATTTAGTTACAAATAACTTTTTTAAAAATTAGGGGTGGATGAGAAAGGAATTTCCCAGAATCTTTGAATTAGAATTCATGCTAATTCAATAACTAAACTTCTATGGTCCCTCAAGAATATGCTGCAAACTGGAGGCTTACGGATATATCAAGTTAAACCCACAGAGTATTTGGAAATTTTTAAATTTGTTAATATTTGTAAGTCAAGATATTTCACACAAGAATTCGTAAATCCAGTTTCTCTGAAAATCAGGGAGATTCTGGCAATAGTGACAAGTGCTTCTTTTATTCAGCAAGGGTAACCAAGTTACCTTTATAAACTGATATCCAAGGTATGCATGGAAAACATTAGCTTGTTCTTGCTCTAAAACTTAGGAAGAGAATGTTTCAGACTCCAGCAAAGAGGGCCTGGGTGGAACCAGGGGCAGAGGCCAGAGGTGGAGGGCTGACATCTTTGTTGCTGTGCTTTGAGGTAATCACTCAGGCAGGCAGTCTCCTGGCCATTCTCTCCCACTGCACCTCTATCTCTTCTCTGCAGCACTGACTACAGACCTAACTGAATACAGCACTTGCTTGTATTTAATGTTGGTTTCTGCATCTAGATTGAAAACTTGAAGTGACAGAATGTGTTTTTCACAATACAGTAGTCTCCCCTTACCTATGGGTTCACTTGCCCATGGTTAACTGCAATTTCAAAATAATCAATGGAAAGTTCCAGAAATAAACAACTCACAAGTTTTTGTGTAGTGAGCTTTTGTTTTGTGTTGGTGTGGTTTTTTGCTGTTCTGGGGAACCAAACCCAGGGCTTCATGCAAGCCAGGTAAGAGCTCTAACTCTGAGCCATAATCCCAGTCCAATAATAGTTCACAGATTTTAAACTGCATGATGTTCTGAATACTATGAGTCCTCCTGCATCTGGTTCCATTCCTGCTCTGTACTGCCAGGGATATGAATTACTCCTTTGTCCAGCATATTCACACTGAATGGGCTACCCATGCACTAGTAACTGAGCTATCTGTCCTGATTATCAGATTAACTGTTGCAGAACTGCAGTATGAGTTCAAATAACTCTTCTACATTGCAGTGGCCCCAAAGTGCAGGAGTAGTGATGCTGTCAATTTTATTACAGTATATTATTATAATTGCTCTATTTTATTAGTTTTATTATATCTTACCATATCTACTTTATAAATTAAGCTTTATCATAAATATGCATTTATAGGAAAAAACATAATGTATAAAGGGTTCAGTACTATCCGCAGTTTCAGACAGCCACTAGGCATCCAGGCACGTATCAGCCATAAAGGACAACTGAACTCTTCACTGGGCACAATACCTGTCACAAAGCAGGCACTCACAAATATTTACTGAATGATGAATGAATGAATGAATGAATGAATGAACAAATGATGAATGAAACAGGGTCGGGAACCAGGAAAGCATTAGAAAACCAAAATCTTACTGCCCCTCTTCCCCTTTGTAAATGAGAGAATTGAATGTTGTGCCATATTGCCACGACTTTTTAAAGTCTGTATTTTAAAAATGTTCATGACCCTGGGGAGGCTTGGTTCTACCTTTCAGATGAGTCACCTGTCCCTCCATATAGGACTTACCTATCCTTAGCCTTTAACCTGCTAGTCCTTCTTCTGGGGCTGTTTCCTAAAACCTGCAGTGCATGATCAGCAAGGCAAAGGTCCTAAATATCCCAGAAAGGCAAACCGTTTCAGTGAGCCACCCATCAGTGAGCCACCCAACACTTAGGTGCAAAACTTTCCACAAGGTAGGACAGAAAATCGTTCTTTTCTACATAAAAATATAAAGGCTACGGTGTTAACTCTGGCAGAGTGCTTGTTCAGCAAGCACAAGGACCTGGGTTTAATCCCCACTGGTGAAAAAAATAAAAAGCTTTAAATTAAAAAATATTCTAAGGCACACAGTTCAATATGCTCATTGAAAAAAAGAGTAAAAATATCAAAAGGAAAAAAAAAGGACTCAAGGTCATCAAATACAGTCCACACTAAAATGGTTAAAATGTACCAAATTATCTCCCAATGTCTTTTATCTTTTGTTTTTTAACTTCTTATAGAGTGCAATCAAATTTGACTATTTTGTCTCTTTAGCCTCCCTGAATTAGGAAAACTCCACCCCTCCACTTTTGTTTCTCATGTCACTTCTTTTTTTTTTTTTTTTTAAGAATCAAGACTAGCAGCTGGCTTGGAGCATGTTCTACATGTTGGATTGACTTGATTATTTCTTCATGATTAAACCCAGGTTAAACATTTCTGGCACAGAGGCTATGAAAATGTCATACAGTCTCACATGAGAATGCACAGAATGACAAAACTTCTTACTACTGTAACAATAAATTGCACCATCAGGTTAAGGTAGGTACTGACCCACAAAACATTTTTTCCTTTCTGATTAATAAGTTAATTATTTAATTAATGTAAGAAATAATGAAATGATTTTCTTAGTGATAGTGGTATGTGGCTATGTAGAATACCTCTGGGCATTTGGGATGTATGTGTTTGGCTTTAAAATAGGGAATGAACTCTAGACTTCATACATAGTAGGCAAGCACTCTACCACTGAGCTCACTCCATCTGTCCGTCTGTCTGTCTGTCTATCTGCCTGTCTATATCTGCAATTACTAAGAAGTGAACCACCCGGGGGCACTGTACCAGTGAGTTACATCATGATGGTTTTAAACTTGTGCTTGACTCAGCCACCTGAGTAGCTGGGCTTAGAAATGTGCTCCACTGAGAATACCTTTCTTTTTACGAGATGCAAGATCAAGCACCTGAGGAAGCATTAAAAGAGTCTGCAAATTGTTTTCATAAGGTAAAGAAAAATGTCTATTGATTACTTATCTATCTACCAAGATAGAATATGACAAAATGTTAAAATGCAAAATGAGGATCTAGTAGAAAGCATCTGAAGGCTCATTCTTGTTATTTTCCACTGATTTGTAATTTCTCCAAAGCAAAAAGCTTAAAGAGACAAACAAAAAACAATTAACAGGCTTGGAGATACAGCTCAGACAGAGCACTTGCCTAGTACCACAAGGCCCAGGGTTCAGTTCTTAGCAACACACCAACATACACACACGTGCACACACAAAGGATTAACAAGTCAGAATTGACAGCCCCATATTTCCCCATTTTACTGGACAAACTTACCAAATGAAAATAAAACCTTTAAAAAAAATTACTAGGGACAGGAAGGGGCACAAAAATACAGATGAAAAAAATAAAGACTTAAGCAACAAGTTCAGAAAGGAGGTCAGGTCTGCCATGAGAGCTATGGATTTCAAGACATCTGCACATCATTACAATAACTATTATACACACAGGGGAAAACAAAAAAATGTCTCCACTGGATACCTTCAGTTTCAACTCAACCAACTGGTCTTGTTCTTTCAATGCCTCTGCTCTTGAAGGAGAGAAAATGATGTACAGCTTTCAAACAAATACTGTTCCATAAAGTAAGGAGAAGAATTTCTTTAAAGAATTTATTTTCCTGAAATTAATAGCATAAGCATCACAACTATTACAAGCATGGTACAAGGATGGTACAACTACTGCACCTCAACGCACACATGCATGCACATGCACACGTACATGCACACACACACGTGTAGGTTTTGTTTTGTGTTAATGCTGAGACTTGAAACCAGGGCCTCCCAGATGGTAGGTGAACACTCTGCCACTAAGCTATATCCACCCCTAGCTTTCTTTAAGAAATTATAACTTCTGATCTAATTTTTAGATCCTGGGTCAAAAGTTGTTTCCAAGAAGATGACACCCAATGTCTCATTTATGAAAATATAATGATTTCCAAAAATCAATTTTATAGCATATGGAAGTCTCTGATTTATGTTTTCTAAGTCAGCCAATCTGTTGATGGCAGACATTCAAACACCAACTTTGAATATAAAAATACATTCAGTTTTTATTTATATGCCATGAGCAAGCATGTTTATTGTCCAAAGGGAAGGAAATAGGCGATAAAAAGGAAAATTTAAATGTAGAAGAGAGGATACAAGAATGACTAAAGAAGTCCATTACAGATCCGGCATGACACCTAGAAGAGTAAGGATCCTGTCAAGCTAGGAAACGCAGGTAAAGCTATTAAAATTCAATAGATAGCAGCGATTTTTATTAGTTTAGAAGACGCAGCTGCAAAGTTGGCCTGAGACAGGGATATAAGGGCTTGTATACCACAAGAGGGAGCTTTGGATTCTTCCTATTAGAGACATGACCAGGGCACTCTTCCAACTCAGACACTGGGCTTTACTGGATTTGGCGAATTACCTGGCAAGCTGTAGGAATTCAGAAATGTTTGCTAAAGTGAGTAATTTTTTTCTCCATTGAAGCAACAAGAAGCAAGGCAAGATTCTTTCAGATGCTTTGCTTCTAACAGTAATAGTCGACAACAGCTTGTTTCATTTTTTTTCTCCATTAAACTTTCATAATCATGTCTTTGTCATCTTAACAAGTCATAATGACACTGCATCTCTTTCCTATGCCAATGCTGTACTTTTAAAATCTTTGCTTGTGTTCATTAATTTGTATGCACAACTAAGGACCTGAGACTGTCTGCTGAGGCAGTAGTCTCTCCCTTTTCCTCTTCACTGCCCCCCAACGCGGTCTTTTTGAAACAGACTCTCGCTACGCAGTTCAGGCTGTCCTTGAGCTCACTTTGTAGCCCGGGCTGGTCTCAAACTTTCAACAATCCTGCCTCAACCTCCCTACTGCTGGGATTACAGGCCTCTGCCACCACACTTGGCTTACTGTCCCCCATCTTACATAAGATTTTATTTTTTTTTGAAACAGGCTTTCACTATGCAGTTCAGGATGGCCTTTAACTCACTGTGCAGCTCAGGCTGGCCTCGAATCATGGTGATCCTCCTGCCTCAGCCTTCCAAGTGCTCGGATTACAGGCATGTGCCAGCACACCCTACTAAAAACTTTTTTTTAAAACCAGGAATCAAACTCAGGACCCTGCACTTGCCAGATAGGTACTGTGTCACTGAGCTAAATCCCAGGCCCTTTGCCATAGACTCTTTTTCGGTACCAGGACTCAAACTCATGACCTCACGCTTGCCAGGTAGGCCCTGTGTCGCTAAGCTATACCCTCAGCCCCTCCACCACAGACTTTTTTATTTTTTTACTTTTTTTAATTTTAAAGAGGGGAAGAAAAAACACAGGCAAGAAAAACAAAAAGCAAAAGAGACAAACAAACAATAACAAAAAAACCCACAACAATAATACAGGCTTTCAAAACAAGATGATAGTAATTTAACAACGGTTATTATATTGCATATTGTTATCTTTAAAAGAGTTGCTTAGACTACCAGATATAGACATGCAAAACTGATCTAATTGTATAAGTATTAACTGTTCCTTTCCAAGAATAGAATTAGTAGTATAATTGTCTTATGTACATATATTCAAATTTATGTTTTCTTTTCCTTTCCTTCTTTTCTTTTTCCTACCAGTTAATTCCCCTTTGAGCAGTTTTTACCATTTCAAAATACTTAATGTAGATTTTAGGTCTTACTGTTCCATTTTGTTACACTAGGGTAACAATATGGTATTTACACATCTGAGTTTATTTCACTTATGAGTATGGTCTCAAGTCGAATCCATTCACACATCCAACCCATCACATCGAGGTAAAAGCCTCGATGTGATCCTTCTTTGTAGCTGAGTAGTACTCCATTGTATAAAAATATCACATCTCTTTTTGTCCATTCCTCAGTTGATGGGCATTTGGATTGTTTCCAAGATATGACTATTACAATTGTGCTGCTATAAACCTGGGTGCACATTTATCACTGTGATGTGATATTTTCAATTCTTCTGGGAAAATGTCCAGAAGCAGAACACCTGGGTAAAATGGGACCTCTATTTCTAGCTTTTTCAGGAACCTCCAAAATGATTTCTACAATGGTTGCATCAGTCTACACTCCATCCAACAGTGGAGAAAAGTTCCTTTTTTCTTCACAGCCCCTCCAGCATATGTCATTGGTTGATTTCTTGATTTTGTCCATTGTTTCTGGAGATGTGTTGTTTTGTGTTTCTCTAATGATCAATGATGCTGAACATTTTTTCATATATTTATTTGCCATTTCTATTTCCTCATCTGAGAAGTGTATATTCATCTGAGATGCTCATTTTTGTATTGAGTCTTTGAATTTTGGGGACCTGATTTTTTAAAAATTCTTTATATTTTCTAGATTGAAGTCCATTGTCTGAAGGACAATTGACAGGTTTTTTTCCCCAATTTGTGGGTTTTCTTTTCACTCTGTTGGAGATTTCTTTTGATATCCAAACACTTTTTAATAAAATGAGATCCCAGCTGTTGATTCTGGGAAGTATTTCCTGTGCACTTTGATTTTTGCTCATGAACTCTTTGCCTATCCCTGTATCTTCAAGATTTCTACCTAGTTTGTCTTCCAGCAGATTTAGTGTTTCTGTTTTAATATTTAGATCTTTAATCCATTTTGACTTTATTTTGTGCATGGTGGTAGAATGGGCCTAATTTTAGTTTTCAGCAAGGGGAGAGCCAGTTTTTCCAGCACCAATTATTAAAGAGACTATCTGTCTTCTAATGAACATGTTTTGCCATTCGTCAAAAATACGGTGACTGAGTGTTTGTAGTTGTGGCTGCATCTTCTAATCTATTCCACTGATCTTCAGGTTTGTTTTTATGCCAGTACTATGGTGATTTTTATCACAGTAGCTTTGCAGTATAATTTCAAGTCAGATTGTGATGCCTCCTGCCTTGACTTTGTTGTCCAGAATTGCCTTTGCTATTCTAAGTCTTTTCTGGTTCCAGATGAATTTTAGGAACGATTTCTCTTGATCTGTGAGGTATGCTAATGGTATTTTGCTTGGAATTGCATTAAATCTGTGTAACAATTTTGGGAAAATGGCCATTTTCACAATGTTTGCTCTTCCTATCCATGAATAAGGAATATCTTTGCATTTTCTGAAATCCTCTTTATTTTTTCAGAGTACTGTAATTTTCAATGTATAGTTCTTTTACTTCTTTTGTTAGATTTGATTCTTAAGTATTTCATTTTCTTGGAAGCTACTATGAAGGGAATGGTTTCCCTTATATATCTCTCAATGAGTTTTTTGTTCGCATACAGGAAATATTGATTTTTGAGTGTTGACTTTGTCAGGTACATTACTGAATTTGATTATTAGATCTAGACTTTCAATGGAGTTTTGGGAGTCTTCTATGTAGAATATCATGTCATCTGCAAATAATAATTTAATTTCTTCCTTTCCTATCCTTATTCCCTTTATTTCTCTCTCATGTCTAATTGCTCTGGCTAATGTTTCCAGAATTATATTGAATAGGAGTGGTGATAATGGACATCCTTGTTTTGCTCCTGATTTTAGGTTGAAAGTTTCCAGCTTGTGTTCATTTAGTAAGATGTTGGCAGCTTATCACATATAGCTTTTATTAGATTGAGGTAAAGACCATCTATTCCAATTTTCCAGAGGGTTTACATCATGAATGAGTGTTGGAATTTATCAAAGGTTTGACTTGCTCTTCTTTTTCTAGATGTTTGAGATACAGCATCAGGTTTGTTTGTTCTGTCTTCCAGATATGTGAATTCACTGCAATAAATTTCCCTCTGAGGACTGCTTTCACTGCATCCCACAGGTTCCAGTAAATTGTATTTGCATTTTTGTTTGCTTATAAGTAGCTTAATTTCTTGTTTAACTTTCCCTGTGACCCACTGATTATTCAGGAGGTTATTATTTAATTTCCATGTGTTTGTGTCATTAGCTTCCAGTTTCATGGCACTATGATCAGATAATATGCATGGAATAATTTCAATTATTTGCATTTACTTAAGCATATTCTATGGCTACTATACGATCTATTTTAGAGAATGCCCCATGTGAAGCTGAGAAGAATGTTTGTCCTGATCATTCTTTCTTTGAATTTCACATTGTCTGCAAACAGAATAGCTATCCCTGCTTTTCTGTTTTTTTTGGGGGGGGGGCCGGTTCCTGTTACATGAAGAATTGTTTTTCATCCTTTGACTTTCAGTCTATGGATTTCCTTTTGGGTTAAATGGGTTTCTTGTGTACAGCATATGGTTGAATGTTGTTTCTTGGTCTATTCTGCCAGTCTGTTTCTTTTAAATGGTAAGTTGAAGCCACTGACATTAATGGTTACAAATGATATATATTGGCTTATTTTTGTCATGTTATCTTTCTACTGTTGGTTCTTTACCTTTCCCCTCTATTTATTTATTTGCCCTGCTTAGTGTTTGTTGTTATTGTTGTTTTTTTCTAGGTTGTTGTTTTTAAAATCATAGTGATTTTTGTGTTTATCTAGAATAGTTTTCAGTAGTCTTTGTAGTGTTGGTTTGGTGGCTGTGATGTTCTTCAGCTGTTCTTTGCCATGGAAGTGTCTTATTTCTCCATCGATTTTGAAGGATAGTTTTTCAGGGAACATCAATCTGGGTTGGAAGCTGTTTTCTTTTAGGATTTGAAATACTTCACTCCATGCTCTTCTTGATTTCACTTCTTGTGTAGAAAAGTCTGCTGTGATTCTGATGGGCTTTCCTTTACAGGTTATTTGTTTTTTTTCTTTACTAGCTTTTAGTAGTCTGTTCTTAATGCTGAATTTCAGAGATGTTGATTATTATATGTCTGAGTGTAGATTTATTTTGGTTATGGCTAATTGGAGTTAATGTGACTAATAACATTGATGGATTTCTATAAAATTAAATCAACTGTTTATATTTCTAGGGTATAAGCAAAACTAAATTGTGATATATTACCTATTTTACATATTGTAGAATTTGCTAAAATTTGGTTTAGAATTTTATGCCTATATTTTGAAGTACCTTAACCTACAATTTTCCTTTCTTGCATTGTGCTGGATTTTTGTATAAATGTGACACTAAGCTCAAAAAGTAATAAGGGAGCTGGGTGTGATGGCACATGCCTGTAATCCCGGCACTTAAAGAGGCTGAGGCAGGAGGAATACCATGAGTGTGAGGCCAGCCAGGGCTACATAAGTGAGTTCAAAGCCAGTCTGCACTACATAGTGAAACCCTATGTAAAAAAAAAAAAAAAAAAAAAAAAAGTGGGGGGATAAAGGGTGTCCTCCTTCTGTTTGTGTTCTCTGGAAGAGTTTCTTAAGAGGCTGGAATTACTTATTCCATGGATCTTTTGAAGAAATATCTAGTGAAGCCACCTGGGCCTGGAGTTTTTGGAATTCTGTAGAAAGATTTTTGACTATAAATTCCATGGCTTATCCACTTAACAATTTATCCCAAGTGTTGCTTAGGCAGCACATTTGTTTGCATACTGACTATCCTAAGTGTCACTTGGGCAGGTGTCATTTCAATCAGTAGATTTTTATTTGTACGTTTTTGTTTTTCTTTTTTTTTTGTACCAGCAATTGAACTTAAGACCTCGCACTTGCCAGGCAGGCACTATGGCCACTGCATGTCTGTTTTATACTGTCAATTTTCCATATACTTTTTTATTTAGAACACTGCATTCACCTTTGATGGTTGTTTCTAGTGAAACCTAGTAAGTTCTGGTTATTTTCTTTTACTAATTCATACTTATTTGTGAAAAATAACCTATAATTTTTGTGCTATCTACAAAAATTCTTATAAGTACATTAGATATAATTTTTATACTTCTCTAGAACTCAGTGATACTCTCTTATAATACAAAACGGACACATTTGGGACACTGAGACTGAATAGGAAAGAAGTGCCAAAAGATCTGCAAAGGAAAAAACTGAAACAAGGAGAAATGTTATGTATCAGAGAGGAAAAGTCTGTGATATGATTGGAAAGACAAAAAAAGGTATTTTATTGTCAACTATTCATAATACAGAAACAACAGAACTTGATAGAAACAAACCTAAAAAATTCCAATAGTGGTCAATGATTATAATAATTCTATGGTATAGGTAGTGTTGGCAGAGTTGCCTAATATCTAACAATATCCTATAATCAAAAAGCAAGGGAGAAAATATTATTATAAAATACTTTACTATTATAAAGTTTTTAGCATTTTAAAGTTTCCCATTGCTTTTTTTGGGGGGAGGGGCAGAGTTTTGCTATGTAGTCTAGACTGGCCTCAAATGTGCGGCAATCCTCTGGCCTCAGCCTCCCAAGTGCTATGATTACAGGCATGTGCCACCACACCTAGCATTTTCCATTACTTCGTGTGTCAGTTTTGGTCAGTTATGATGCTAGAAATTGATTCATTTTTACAATTTTCTCATAAAACTGTGGTTTCCTTGTTTATTTTTCACTTTGCTAATCCTCATTTTGTTTTCATCAAATTTTGTACTTTCATTATTTCCTGTTTTCCTTTTTGGGATTTAAAATGGTAAAATGCTTTTTAACTTGAAATCAACATTCAAATGATTACTCTGTCAGTCTTTGGCAATCTATATCCATCAGTTACAAATTTCCTTTGAACTTGATTTTAATAGCTTTTACACGTTTCCACAAGTAGTATCCTCAATATGACTCAGTTCAAATTACTAATTTCTGTGGTTATTTCAGTACCTTATTGATTATTTATAGGTTTGTTAATTGTTAAACACACAGGGAAAATGATTTCTTGCTTAATTTCACTTGTGGTAAGAAAATTAAAAAAGTGTTATCAGTCCTGTGAGACATGTTGAGCTCTGCCTTATGTATGGTCTGCGGCTTCTCCTTCATTTACAGGGTAATGTTTAAACTGCTGAGTGCAATGTACAAAACCCTTTGTGAGCAGTCGCTGCCCACCCACCGAGTGAGTTTCACCTCCATTCATCCTTTCTATGCCATCCAGACACTTTGCATGCCTGGTTCCCACTTGGTGCCTCTGCCCACATCTCTCCCCTCTGCCAGAAAAGCCTCTCTGCTATTATCTGCGTGCTCTGGCTGTCCATCTTGCCTTGGCTCAGATTCTACTTCTACAAAGAAGTCTTTCAGGCTTTCTCTCCATCCCTGAAGTCATACAGCTGGTGAAGTGGTGGGGCACTTGGTATCCCTACCTCCTAACTCAGTTTTTCAGTCTAGCCTCCACATTTCTGCAAAAGGTATACTTCTACACTGTAAATCCAACCACACTTCTCTCATGCTTAAAATCCTTTCAACAGCTGCTCCCTTAACTCAACCAAACTTGGCATTCCATACAACAAAGGCCTTTTCCAGGTGTCTACACCTTATTTATGCCTAGCATGCACTTCTCCGCATGTTTACTCACTGTGTGAGTCCAGGCTGGAGACTGCTTCTTCTATAAGGCCTTCTCTACACCTCTTCCCAATGCTACATCTCCAGGTCAATCCAAATCAACCACTCCTTGAAAAATTGTACTACTCAAGGGAAGTGGTGGGACAAGAGAATTTCCATTATTATTATTATTATTATTATTATTATTATTATTATTTTGTTCAGGGTCTATGTAATCCAAATGAGTCCTGAACTATGTACCCCAGGCTGGCCTTGAACTCCTGGTGATCCTCCTGCCTCAGCCTCCTGAGTGCTGGGATTACAGGTGTGTGCCACCTTGCCCCACTTCCTTTATTAATTTTTAAATTGCAGTATTCGCTTTACTTTAAAATATCAAAGAAAGATGATATTTCAATGGTTGGTAAGCACTGTAAGTACTCTTAGGTACTCCACTATTTTGGCATATGTAAAACCTAGTGTGCTTATTTTTTAAGGTATATCTTACATATGTAGACTACAGTTTTCTCAAAAGAGCTATTTCTAATTTCATTTTGATTTTTATAAATTACTGTATCAGTCTCTATGACTGGTAACCTGTTTATAAGCATAAGTGAACACATGTAGAATGAATTTTGCCAAGGGAATAAAGGAATAAAGGTTGTCCTGCTAACTTAAATTTTAGGTGTTCAAGTAGAAATTCAAGAAACCTCTGTGCTATGTAATTGTCCTTCACATTAAAGTCCAGATCACCACAGTTCCATCATGTCTTTGCACTAAGGGTAAGAACCCTTAATGGCCCTGAATGTTAACCCTAAACTCCAGAGCTGACATCTGGGCCTATATTCTTAATTCTGCCCTATTCTCTAGCACTTCTCCTTGTCCCCTTACTCCATTCCTCATAGCTCTCTGGAGCTTCAGAAATATCAGTGCTCTACTCTCCTGGAGCATGTCCCCCAGGCTCCCGAAGACTCAGTCCACCATCAGAGATGCCTCTTTCTCCAAGTCCTCCTTGCCCCCACTTCTTCCTATCTCTGAAATACTTCATCCCACCATCTTGTCCTCAGTACTTTCAGTTGAGGCTCAGCCCTGATCTGCAACTTCTCGGGCCCCACCCTGCCTAGAACAAAGCTCCCTGAGTAGGAAGCTGTCCCTCAGAAATCATCCTCAGGGACTAATACTTTCTCCTTCTCCAACCCTAGGGTTGCTTGGGTCATTTTCACAAGACTCCAACAAAGAGCTGTCACTCTGATTTGCATAAGTATTTCCTTGTAATGAAGATTTCTAAGCTATCTCCACTTACCATGTCAAAGACAGTCTTGTTCTAGCTTGGGGAAAGAGAAGGGCTTATTTTCATAGCTACATGACAGTAACTGATTAGGGCTTCTCTTCTTGAAACTATTTTGTCTTTTCAGAACAAGAAATTCTTAAATTATCAGCTCTACATTCCTCCTTTCTGGTAAAATTTAGCTTTCTTCAGCCTTTGAAATTATCTCCAGGTAAATAAAACTATCACATTATAGCGGTGGCAATTTAAGTCTTTAAAAATGCTGAGGAATTTGAAATGTACAGTTTTCATTGTCTTTGGTCATCAATTGTGACGAAACTGTGCTACCTCAGAGCTAGAAGTAATAACATAGCAGTGAGAGCCAGACATCCTTCCCTGAAGTCCTGTCCTCCCTCAGTTAGGCAGGGTCATGTGACGGTTCTGACCTCTAGGCCCAGCCCATACAGATCTTCTACACAATTCATCTTACTCTCCTGTCCTTTCACCACTGACAGCTGGTTTGAAAGATCCAATGAAGCACTTTAGGCGCAATGTCACTAGATAGGAGTATGTGTCCCTAAAAGAATCAAGGAAGAACAGAATCTTCCCCAATCACACAGACCTGCACCAGACTGTGACAGGAGATAAACCTTTACTGTATTAAATCATTAAAATTTTGGAATAATTTGTTACAATAGTGCAATATTATCCTGAATCCTTAAAAGTTAAAATAACCATTATCCCCAAGTATTACTTCCAAGCAATTCCATCTACAGCTATCATCTCTGACCCTATACTAGCCTTGTGCTGTGGTTTGGATATAATCTGTCCTCAGGTTCATGTGCTGGATGCTTATTCTCAACATAATGGTTCTGAAAGGAAGTGAGACCTTTAAGAGGTAGGCAGTAGAAGGTAATTAGGTCATGATGGCACTATAACTTCAGAAGGATGGCTGCCCATCTCAAGGGGCTGGCTTAGCTATGATGAAAATAGGTTGTAACAAAGCAAGCTTGGCTTTCTAGGCTGGCTCTCTTGCTTCCTCCCTTGCCATCTGATATGCTATGACATAGCCAGGGTGTCCTTGCCAGATAGTGGTGCCACGCTGTTTGGACTTTCCAGCCACAAGAAATGTGAAACAAATAAAGTGCTTTACCTTACATATTATCAGATATTTTGTCATAGCAACACTAATGGCCTAACATACCATCTTACTGGTTTCCTTTCAAATGATTTGGGCTCTATGGTATGCAATTGCCACTCTCACCTCCCCTGGAGAAAGGATTTATTCTCCAACTGCTGTGATCATGGTGGACAGAAAGCCCTCAGCTGCCAGCCCTCTTCAGAAAATGTCTTGGCTGAAGAGGACTGCCTGGCCCCGGGGACACCCTCACCCAATTACCAGTGGCATTCAATGACTAATCAGGCAACTATAAAAGTACAGGCCCGGGCTGGGGATTTAGCTCAGTGGTTTAAGTGCCTGCCTGGCAAGTGTGAGGTTGTAAGTTCAATCCCAGTACCAAAAAAAAAAAAAAAAGCCCTAAAGCCTAGCATGATTTTTAGGGGCTAGGGATTTCGCTCAGCGGGATAAGCACCTGCCTTGCAAGCAGGCGGTTGAGAGTTCGATCCCCGGTACCGATTAAAAAAAAAAAAAAAAAAAACAAGTACAGCCCCAACTCCAGCTCAGAAGGCTTTTATTGAGTCTGAATCAGCTCTATTTCTCCTTCTGTGTAATCTCTTCCCTTCCCCATCCTCTTCTTTATCTTCCAGAGGTATTGATCCCATAACCATTCCAGCAATCTTGTCATATATTATTCCTTATATTAGAATTTGCTTCTCCTGATCTCGACCTGAGACAGGCACTATTCCTTAATGTGATATCATGCTGCCTACGTCTGCCTTAATATCTGCCACAAGTATCTTATTTCCCCATCAAAAATAAACAAAATCTTAATAGGATAGAAGATTTAAGATAAGATTGTGGAATGGAAGACAAGATGGCCGATTAGTGAGCTACTAAATACAAAGCCTCCCAGGAGAAACAACTCATTTGCCAGAATAAAACACCCTAGAGAGACCCAGACAGAGGGAGATGGATCCTCTTGACACCGGAAGAAATTAAAATGTAAAAAAGCTCGTCAAATACTTCGGGACTACAACTGAAACAGCTAAAAATTACAGGACACAGCGTTTTCGCGGTGACCTGCCAAATTTGCACCAGCTTGAATCTGCACTGGCTAGCAGAGCCGCCCAAACTCGTTCCTGCCGCCACTCACAGGAAGCACAGCAGTGCTGAAGTCGGGGGTTGGTGAGCCCAACAGAGAGCAGAGCCGGTGAAGGGACCTTAATTAATCCACAGTCAGTGATGGGAATGAGACACCCCCCACGGGAAGGGTGCAACCAAATGGGTGACATGTTGGAATCGGGCAGGAGGAACCTGAACTGGGAGCGACAGTGACTTCAGTTCGTTGCTCCCTCCCTAGAGCAGATTCGTGGTATTTTCTTGGACTGGGCCACACCCCTGGCCAGGACCCAACGAGCCATCCCAAATCAATTCCCTGCGCCTAGCATGCACTAACCAGGTGAAGGCACCTGAAGTTTGGCTGGCCCGGTGGGGAGGGTCAGGCATACGCAGCCACTGCTTAGACCTCAGTGACAAGAGCAGGCAGGAGAGGGTGGAGGTCCCTCGCCAATGTGCTTCAGAGGAAACATGGCCAACAAGGGAAGATGGCTGGGACCTGCACTGTAACCTGTGTGGGGGAAGCCAGGACCATGACAGGAGAGAGAGGCAGGAGGAGGCCCCCAGCCCAGAACCCTGAGAGCACTGATCCAGGAGAGGGAAAAACAAGAAAGACTGAGGGCAGCAAACATGCAACATCAGACATGGCTTCAATGGACATTAAGAGATATCTTTGGGACCTTGTAGATGAGCTCAAAACTGAAATATTAAATCAGGTAAAGCAAGATAAGAGTAGAGTAATAAAAGAAATGCTCTCAGGAAGCATCTCTCAGGAAGATACAGACGGAAGAAGGGAGGAACACAAAAAAAGGAGAGAAACATTCGATAAAGAATATAAAGAAAATATAGAATACATGAAGCAGATTCAAAGAGACTACCAGGAAATTAAAAACTTCACTGAAAGCTGGCAAAACTCCTTAAAAGAAACTAAGGATAGACTATCAAAACTTGAAGGCAAGTTTGCAATGTGTGATCATGAAAGGAAAGATCTCTTAAAAACAACAAGGAAACAGGCAGTAACAATACAAAGCCTAGAAGATGACAAGAGAATCTACAATTTAAGAATAAGAAATGTGAACAAAGAAGCAGGAATACATACAGGTGAATTACAAAGGCTATTCACGGAAATAATTAAGGAAAACTTCCCAAGCATGGGAAAAGAAAATGACATTCGGTTATGTGAGGCATACAGGACTCCAGCCACCTACAACCAAAACAGATCTACACCCAGACATATAATAATCAAGATACCAGAAATTCAATATAAAAACAGTGGATATTCTTTTCTCTGTCAGAGAAAAGAAACAGATTACCTACAAAGGTAAGCCCATCAGAATCACAGCTGACTTCTTGACACAGACCATCAGATCAAGAAGAGCTTGGAGCAAAGTCTTCCAAGCCCTAAAAGAAAATAACCTCCAGCCCAGATTGATGTACCCTGCAAAACTGTCACTAGAAATTAATGGAGAAACAAGATGCTTCCATGACAAAGAGGAACTGGGGGAGTTTATGACCACCAAACCAACTCTAGAGAGAATACTGAAGGACATTCTAGAGAGAGAAAAAAAAAAAATACCAGGATTTTAGGAAGGGGCAGAAAGGCCTCAATGAGTGGGGCAGGAAGTAGAATGAAAGAGAAAACTAGACAAACAGGCAGAAAAATAGCATAACAGAAATGAGGCAGAGAAGGATAACTAGAATCTCTAACATAGATGGCCTTGATACACTATATTGTTTATAGTGCACCATGATTTAAAACCCACATTACTCACACCACTCTGCTTAGATGTATTATATTCTGTTCCTGTCATTCTACCTGTACTAGATTTGAGGGCACAGTTATCCCAAAAATAACACGATATAGTACAGTAATCATCCTTTATTTCCTATTAACTTAATCTAAAGCTCTGTAAAATCTACACTGTTTTACCATGACTGATCATAATCGAATCTGGTTTGTTGGATCGCAGTTTTGTATTGATAGATTTTATTCAAAGCTGTTATGATTGATAGTATCAAGTCTGAGAGTATAGGCAACTGCACTGAAGATGACAAGATCCACTAGAATATCCACTATGGTTTGATTATTACCTGTCTTTGAAGTTTTACACTGCCTACAATGTTTTATTTTTACTAATATTGTTATTTACAGCTATATTCAATTATACTGCTATATTCAAATATGCTTGATGATATAGACATTCTATTGAAGATAATAAGAAACAACACAGCAATCATTGTAGATCACCTTGTACTGTGGTTTTATATGACTTTTTGGTTCATGTTTTTATAGGAATTTGTTTTGTTTTGTCTTGCTAAGTTTTGTTTTTCCCTCTAATACAGAAAGGATAGAAATACATGTAGAGATTCATACATGCAGCTGTTTACACTCTCACTGTTGACTATCTACTTTGTATGCTTTAATTTTGTAACTTGAACAACTATTTCTAAGAGGACAACATGTAATTTATTAACTAGTGATTTCTTATTGTTTATCTTTTTTTGGAATTCTGTATTATTTCTACCTTTTATATGCTTTTGTTGCTCTTTAAATAAAAAAAAAAGATAAGATTGTGACTCTCTGAAAAAATTCAGAATGTACTATTAAATGACTATTTCAAAAACAAAAACAAAGAGAGAGGTCATAGATCTTTGTGAGTTCTTCTGGAGAAAAGCTTTGAAATTGTCCCAAAGAAAATATGGTACCTTGCTTATAACTGAACAAAGAAATTATCAAGTACATAGCTAAGAGCCACATATCAAGAATGACTGTGGAGCTATTATTTATTTCTGCTGGTTCCTGGTATTATTATAGCAGTTATTCTTAAGTGCTCACTGTAACAAGTGCCAAGAGCTCTAATTGGATTATAAAATATAGGTTCATGGTAAGGAAATACATGATCCAAAGCCATAGAGCCAGAACTCAATGGTGGGTGGGGAGGACTCCAAAGCCTCGACTCTTATCTCTGTTATGCCATAATGCCTCGAATGTATTGCATACTCAAGATCCAGACCTTAACTAGTATAATTGGCTCTCTAAGTAAGTATTACAGGAGGTGAGAACAGAAGGCAGGTATGCATGCCACCTTCTCTTTTTGCTCCTCTACTGCCTCTCATGATGACTAGGACACTGGGCCTGCCTTCTAGGTGCTTAAGGAGTCATCCAGGCAGGATTTTGCCAGAAGTGACATACAGCATAAACTAGGGCTACGGCAATGGAAAGGTTCTTCTGCCCTCTTGTGGTTCAGTGTGACTACTACATATCCAAGCTCCATGAAAATGCACTGAAATACCTACCTTATAAAGGAACTTGGCAGCAGGCACAAAACTGCAGGAGACAACTCTGACTGGCTTAGAGTGGACATTTAATAATGTGAATTCTGATTTTGAAAACCATTGCTTATGGTAAGAAAACTCATCTTAACTATAGCTCAAAAAAAATAAACTAAAAACCTGTATTGTACAATAATAAAGACTATAATAACCCCCAATATCCATTTAGAAAAGTAATAAAAGGTTTAAAAACATTCTAAGCCCCAAATAAAATTCCTGACTCTTGCTTTTTATACTCAGTGACTTTAGAACTCTTTCAATATCAGGATATTTAGTTCCTCATTCTGCAGGTACAGAGCACTCACTGGACAGGGGACTATCATGGATTTAACTTGTGTCCTACTGATGAACACTTCAAACTGCTTCCAAATGCTTGCTATTAAAAACGATGCTGCAAATAAACAATGAGATGAATTCCTGGGAGTGGAAATGCTGGGTCAAATGGCACATTCACACTTACGCACTACTTCCCCTTTGAAACTTTCTTCCTCTGACTCTCTTCTATCTCTCTGGCTGCTCCTTCTCAGCCTTCTTCCCACACTGCCTTACTTGCTTCTTAGTTGTCAGTTTACTGGGATTTGGTTTCCATTCCCTTCATCCTACAGTCCTTTCTTCTCTTCAGCATTTGTCACCCACTCTTGTTTCCGGCTATCAGTTTTCTTCCTGGAAGGCAACCAAGGTCATTACACTTTTTAAGTCCATGCTTCCAGAATTATTTTATCCACTCTTGTATGTAAGTAGATATAACATGTATGCATACATATGTACAAATATGAACATATATAAAATGTCCTTCTACAGTAATGGTGGCATTACACCCTAAATTGAAGCAGTTTTAAGGGAATTCTGCAAGGCAGCAATCTTCAAAGGAGATAAAAGTGTGGCCCTTGGCAGGGAGTGAGACACATGCCTGTAATCCCAGCATTCGGGAGGCTGAGATGGCAGAATCGCTGCAAGTTCCAAGCCAGCCTGAGCTACATAGGGAATGCAAGACCAGCCTGGAATACACAGTAAGACCCTTTCTAAACAAACAAACAAACAAACAAACAAAACAATTGTGATCCCAAACATTTTTAAACCAGACAACTGGAGTGAACTCACAGGGGAAGATCAGATTAAAAGTACGTCCATTCTTTCAAAAGGTTTCACAAAGTAGCCATGAATTAACTGAAGGGCTAGAGACAAGGCTCGTAAGTAAAAGATCAGAATCTAAATAAGATCTTTGACATGATGAACATGTGGGTTATTTCCATTTTAGCTATTATGAATAATACTACTATCAACCTATGTGTACAAGTTTTAATGAGGTTGTATATTTCCAGTGTTCTTGAGTTTAAACCTAGAAGTGGAATTACTGGGTCACATTGTAACTGTGAGCTTTTCTGAGGAACTTCCAAACTCTTTTCCACACTGGTTCCCCCATTTTACATTCTGATCAGTAATATATAAGGGTTCCATTTTCTCCACAACCTTACCAGCACTTATTATCTGCCCTCCAGATTAGAGCCAGTTTAGAGTTTAGTATCTCTATTGGTTTAATTTGCATTTCTCTACTTATACTGAGTATCTTTTCATATGCTATAGACCATTTGTCAGTAAGTCCCCAATTTAGGAAAGAGTTCCAGGGGGACATTCATACATTGGATTCATTCCTAGGTCTGACAAAGTGAGTTGTACAATGTACCTGTGAAAGTTTGCAACTCAAATATTCTTAGGTCAGGGATTTATATATCTCTTTGAAAGAGTATTCATGTTCTTCATACATTTGATAAATGAGGTTGTCTTCATATCGAGTTATAAGAGTTGTACTTCTTACTTTTCCCATATTTCCAATTGAAAATAAAAGATTCCTAACCACCTAGAAAAGCATTATCTTCTCTCTCTTGGGTGGTGACAGTGGTATGGTGCTGGGGATCAAACCCAAGGACTAGCACATACATACAAGGCAAATCTACTACTAAGCCACGTCACTAGCCACCATTATTCTTTTCCAGTATCAAGAAGTAACCATCAGAACTACAGATGTTCTTCAATTTACAGTAAGGTTATGGCATGGGACACCATAATTAAGCTAAAAACTATAAGTTACAAATGCATGTAATATACCTAACCTAACCAGGCATGGTGGTACACATCTATAATCCCAGCACTCAGGAGGCTGAGCCAGGAGGATTACTGAGAATTCGAGGCCAGCCTGGACTCTGTCTCAACAAACAAACAAACAAAAACAACAACAACAACAAAAAAATATATATATATACATATATATATATCTGTATCTCTTACCAAATAGTAAAACTTAGCCTAGCCTACCTTATTAAACGTGCTCAGGAGACTTAAAACCATCCACCACAGTTGGGCAAAACTATCTAACACAAAGCTTACCCATATCTCATGTAACCTAGTGAACACTATACTAAAAGTAAACAACAGAACTGTAGTGTAAGTATATTTCCGCACTCTTGAAGACATTGATGTAGACAAAGACTTTATGAACAAAACTCCGACTGCACAGGAACTATCACAAAGAATCAACAACTGGGATCTCACCCTACTAAAAAGCATTTGTATAGCAAAAAAAAACTACCAACAGAGTGAAGAGACAAACCCACAATGTGGGAGAAAATGTTTGCCAGCTGTATCTCAAACAAAGGTATAAAGAGAAGATATAAAGAACTCAAAAAAATCAGTCCTCCCAGATTTAAAGACCCAATCCAAAGATAGGCATCTGAGATGAATACATACTTCTCAGATAAAGAAGTACAAACAGCAAATAAATATGGGAAAAAATGTTCAACATCACTGGTCATTTGAGAGATGCAAATTAAAACAACACTGAGATTCTACTTTACCCAGAAAGGACTGTTATCAAGAAATCAACCAATAACAAATACTTGAGGGGTAGTGGGGAAAAAGGACCCTTCTCCACTGCTGGTGGGAATGCAGACTGGTGCAACCCCTGTAGAAATCAGTGTGGAGACTCCTCAAAAAACTTTAGGATTAGAGGTCCCATTCAACCCAGCTATTCCCCTTATGAGTATCTTCCCAAAACAATTAAAAACATCATACCACAGCGATATATATATGCGCCCATATTTACAGCAGCACAATTTGTAATAACCAGAACTGCAAAAAACCTAAATACCCATCAACTGAGAAATGGATAAAAAAGATGTAGTAATTCTGTTTTGATTGGTTTTACAGCGTTTTGTTTTTGGTTTGATTTTGCTATACCTGATGGAATGAATAACTATTGTGAAGTTAACAAGATATATAATGGTAGCTATTATAGTTTTCCCAGTATCCTGCTTTGAAGTTCTGTACTAATTCTGCTGTATTGTCTTGACTGACTTTGTTCTGTCTTGTTTTGTTGGATTTTACTATCTTTAAAATAAGAGGGAGAGGGTTTTGGCCTGGACTGGGAGGAGAACCAGCAGCCCCAGAGCTCTGACCATGGAGGAACTGAAGGCATAGCACAGAAAGGCAATTTGGCCACCCTCTCGGTAAGCGGCTCAGGCCTGAGCTGGGAGGAGAACCAGCAGCTCCAGAGCTCCACCATGGAGGGACTCAGGGCGCAGCACACAAAGGCAGTTTGCCCACCTTCTCAGTAGGGGCCCCTGGCCTGAGCTGGGAGGAGAACCAGCAGCCCCAGAGCTCTGACCATGGAGGGACTCAAGGCGCAGCACAGAAAGGCAATTTTCCTGTCCTCTCAGTAAGTGCCCCTGGCATGAGTCAGGAGAAGAATCATTCAGCAGCTTCCATGAGCCTGCCAGCGCACGGGCTGAGAATCAAACCCCCACCCTTAGCAAGTGAGAGCCAGAGATCTAGACATCTCTTGAGAGGTTGACCACGTGCAATGTAGTAAATAGGGGGGATTTTCTTCTACCATCTCTTTGAAGGCAAATATTGTTATCACTGTTTCGCTTTGTTCTGATTAATGGTATTACTCTATTGTTTTGCTAAGTTCTAGAATGTCCTGTATTTCCTTTGATCTGGCTATACCTAATTGAAAGAACTGTTGTGAAGATAACGGGATATACTATGGTACCTGTTACTGTTATGCCAGTAACCTGTTGAGGGTTTCTGTACCAATTTCACTGCACTGTCTCGGCTGGCTTTGTCCCGTCTTGTTCTGTTGTATTTTGCTACCTTCAAAATAATACAAAATTAAAATAAATAAATAAAAATAAAAAGTAACAAAACAGATCAGTAAGGTACTGAGCAAGCTGAAACACAATATAACTAAACAGATAATGGTCTTGAAAAGCAAAAGGAGGGAAAGAAAGTGCTCTAAAGGATATAAATACATGCATGTTTAAGTGTGTAGGACTGATGACTGTGTTGCTAAGTTTTTGTTGGATTGTTGAACGGAACTGTTTGCAGCCTCACTATCTGAATGTTCACCTTGTATGTTTTAATTTTATAACTTGAACAACTATATCTAGAAGACAATATGTAATTTATCAACTAGTGATTTCTTACTGTTTATTTTTTTCCTTTTTCTTTGAAATTCTTTATTATTTCTTCCCTTTTCTCTGTTTTGCTTTTTTCTCTTAAAATAAAGAGAACAGAATTTTTAAAAGTTTAACTAAATAAAAAAAAGATGGATTTTTATACAATGGAATACTACTCTGATATTAAAAAGGATAAACTGGACACTTTTATAGGTGAATGGGTGCAACCTGGGGCCATAGTCATTAGTGAAATAAATAAGACACATATGTGTAAACATTGTATAGTCTCATTAGCATTAGAAGCTGAAAAAAAAAAACATGTATATGTGTATGTATATGTATATAAAGAAGTTAAGATAGTTATACTACTGATTTCTCTGAGTCCACCGAAGAGAAAGAATTGTTGTAGTATTGTTCAGACAATTAAGAATGGCATTTTATACTTTTGCAAATCTTTTTTATTTCCAGCTTAATAAAAGAAATCTGGGTTCTATTTGCTTCTGCATGCAATGTTATAAATTGTTTGGAACAAAGTATAGGATATGTAAAATTTTGCCCTCTCACACATAAACAGAAAAGGGAGGAGCATTATACTAATCTCTTCAAATGATTCTTGATACCCTGCTTTGATAGTAACCAAAACTCAAAAACTAGTAAGTTTCCTACAGGTTAGTCATAATACAGAATCTAGAACAATATTCAGACATCATTACTTGTTGGTTTCAGAACTTATCAGTTTCAGGGTGACTCAGTAACAGTGCAAAGCCCTGACACAGTCCTCATTCCTCTCTTGTTCTTTTGTGCATTTGAGAGGCTAATCATGGGTCACAAGGTTAGGAGTGATACTGCAAAGCCTAAAAGACATATTAGTTCAGTAAAAGGTCAATATTATTAGTCCAGTAAAATGTGAATTACATTTTTTCATATGAGAAAAATCTGTTCAGTACTTGTCAGTCTGGCACCTATCATAAATTCTGGGAAGAATTAACCACAAGCACTGAGGAATGACTGTACACCAATGAACATTTTCAGACCCTATTACATTAAAATCCATTGTTCTCAAAGTATAAATAACTTAAAGAGCAAAATAAAAGATAATAGAATATAGGAAGATAGGTCTTTTACAAATGAGAAAAGCACTAAGCAATGAAGACAGTGGGGAGGGAAGAGAAGGGGAAGCAAAATGAATTAAGATATGTTACATATATGTATCAACTCCCCATGATGAATGCAATCGTTACATACTAAAAATATGAACTAATAAAAATTTTAAAAATCCATTGCTTTATCTGTACTTTGGCTCTTTCATCTATTCTAATACATAATATCAGAAGAGTGGTCATTTGGGTATCAGTGGTTCACTAAGTTACACACATCTTCCAACGTTTCACATCACAAAACAATACTTTTGTTAACAGTGCTACTGATATTATCAGAAAAATATGTAAATATTGAGGTGTCAGGCTTGTGGCAGCAGATACAAGTTTTTCAGAATTCTAATTTTCACTTGCAAGCTCAAATGTTACCTCCACAAAAAAGTCAGTTGTTTCCTTTAAAGTGTCAATTCTCTTTTTTCGTTTTCATGAAAAAGTCTGTATATACACATACCTAGGTAAGCATAGGTATACCTATCAGTCATTTTAAGTAAAAATTGTGTTTTCAAAAGAGCAGCTAAGCTTTCAGTACAATCACATGAGTGCTTTTCCTTGAGATAAAAATAAAACTTCAATGAGTTGTAATGCTTTATGTATATTTCACATTTTACGGCATTTGAATAAAATGATCCATATTCACAAATCGAATTTTAATGAAATGTTTCATCAATAGTATTAAGTAAAACTGGCTTTTAAAAAAAACACGTGAGACAGGGAAAAATACAATAACAATTAATACAATTGGGGGCACCTGGTTTGATTGGTCCTATGGTGCTGGCAGACAGCACAACAGGCAATCAACATCTCATTACTAATGTACGAATATGGTACTTCTGATCAATTTTTAAGAATCAATGTTTCTATAAAAGCTAGTGCTGTTTTGTTTTTATTGGTTTATTCTGTTCTGTTTTATTTGATTTTATTAGGTCTCATAAATGGGCAGCTATTTTGAAGAGAACAAGAGGCATCAAGGCAGCCATTATTGATTTCCTATTATCTTGTTTTGAAGTCATGTATCCCTTTCCCAGTTTTGCTTTGATTGGCTTTATTCTGTTATTTTGTTTGGTTTTATTCTCTTAAAAATTAAAAATTTTTTTAAAAAAGATAGTGTTCTGCTTTGCTCAGAGATTCTGTCTCTGACAAGCACAACTCCCCTGACTAAAACCAGCAGTACATTCAGCTTTTAGTTTCAGATATTACTCATTAGCCTCATCCTTCAACATTTTTTCTCTTACTGACTTCCTGCCTATTTTTCCTCATGTCATTTTCCTCTCATCAGATTTTATATACTTTACATAATTTTTTTCATAGTAATTAGCCTAGACATCTCAACTGTACATTTACCTTAACAAAGTCTAAGTGAATTAACACATCTAAACATACTAACAAATGTAAGAAAAATGCTTTAACTGGACACCTCTCAACTTGGTGGGGTAGGGGATGCATTATTGGGGATTGAACTCCGAGACTTTGCACTAAGCAACATTCCCAGCCCTGGTTTTATATTTTAAAACAGGATCCCACTAAGTTACCTAGTGTCTTAAATCACATATCACTGGGACAAAATACCAACACCCATAACAGAGATGAGGTTTATTTTGGCTCATGATGACAGTCCATGATGTCATGACATCCCTAGCAAAGGGAGAAGAGGAAGGGAGACATCCCCTTCCAGGTCACTTCCTCAGTGACCCACCTCTTCCAGGCCCCAACTCCGAACAGCACATTCAGCTGTAAACTCATCAGTGGATTAAACCACAATCCATTCATAAGTATAGCACACCCATGACCTAATCACTGCTTGCAGAAGCCCCACCTCTGAAACCATAGGACTTTTGGGGAACACTTCTGGTCCAAACCATAACACTCAAGCTGAGTTCCAACATGGGATCCTTCTGCCTCAGCCTCTCAGAGTGCTGAAATTACAAGTAAAGTATGTCCCAGTGCACCCCTGACTTCTGCATTTAAATTCTATCACTAGCTAGTAGTATAGTTCTATCTCTTGACTTTTATGATGCCAGATGCTAACTGGGTGATACTGCCTTTTGTGGCATATAGCCAATATTAGGTAGGCTTACTCACATGTTTATCATTTTATCATTCCTTCCTGTACCTTTCTTTGAAGGTCCTTTTGCTGGTAGTGAATTTTCTTCAGTATCTGCCTCATTCTCAAAAGATGGTTTCATGGCACATACAGATTCCAGCTTGACAGCTGTTTTCTTTAAAAATAATAAAAACAGTTCACTGACTTCCAGTTTTTATTGCTACTCTTCAGAAGCCAGCTACCCATCTAAATGTTGTTCTTTTGAAGGTATTATTTTTCCCTGGCTATTTATACCAAATTATAATAACATAAATTTCCCCTATCCAAAGTGTATAGACTTGGTGTGTACATTAATCTGTGAAACTGTCACAACTAAGCTAGTGAACACACTGTATTAGTCATTTTTCTATCACTGGGACAAAATACCCAACACTTACAAAATTTAAAGATTTATTTGGCTCACAGTTCAGGAAGTTTACTCCATGGTCAGCTGGCTCTAAGGCAGAAAAATTATGATGGAAGAGTGTAGTGGAGGAAAAGTGCTTCATGTACGGCAGGCAGGAAGTAGAAATAGGGAGGAGCCCAAGAGAGGACACATCCTTCCAGGTCACGGTCTCAGCGACTCACCTATTCTGGTCAGGCCCCACCTCCTAACAGGAACTTCAGCTATAAACTCATCAATGGATGAATCCTGTGGTGGATTGTAGAATGCCCCATGATCTAGTCACCTACCAATAAGCCCCACATCTGAATACATGAGCTTTGAGGGGCTTTTCAGATTTAAACTTTAATATCCATCAATCTCATATTTCTTCATGCCTTTAAATCTACCCTTCCTCTCTTCACAATCTATCCCTGGGCTGCTTTTTATAATTTTAAGTTTGCAATTTATGGAATTCTGCATAAACAGACTTATGTATTATGCACTCTTATGTCTGGCTTCTCTCAGCATAACCGAGACTCATTCAGGTTCATATGTATATCAATAACTCATTCATTTTAATAGCAATGTTCCACTATATATATAAGTCACAATTTGTTTATCTAGTTACCTACTGATGGATCTTTTGAGCTGTTTGAACTATTGTAAATACAATTGCTAAAATCATTCCTATACAAGGTTTTGAACAGATATATGTTTTTACTTCTCTTTGAGTGCAATGATTAGTGGTACAATGGGTGAATATTCAATGTTCAAAAAATTGTCAAACGGTTTTTCAAAGTGGTTGTACCATATTACATTCTCATCAGCTGCATAAAACTAGTATGGTTGCTCTACATCATCCCCAATACTTGATATAGTCTTTTCAGTTAGTATAATATCTTACTGTGGCTTTAATTTGCATTTTCTCCCAATTTCTAATTGTTTTCCATCTTTTCACTTACCTATTTTTGATCTGTGTATCTTCTTTGTGAAATGTCTTTTTGTATCTGCCCATGTTTGATTTTTCTTTGTCGCTTTCTTACTGAGTTGCATGAGTTCATTACATATTCAAAATACATAAGTCCTTTGTGTATATGTTTTTGCAAAACTTCGTCCCAGACTTTGGCTTGTCCTTAAAAATTCTGTAGCAGTGTATTATGGAGAGCTAAAGCTTCTACTTTAAAGACAAGTCTCACTATATTACTTGGTCTGATCTTGAACTTCTGGACTCAAGTGATCCTCCTGTCTTGGCATCTGAAGCAGTCGGGACTACATGAGTGGGCCATCACACTTAGCAAGGTTTTACTTTCAATAAGGTCCAATATATTAATTTGGGGGGGGGTACCGGGGATTGAACTCACGACCTTGCACTTACCAAGCAAGTGCTTGAACCGCTGAGCTAAATCCCTGGCCCTATTTTTAAAATTCAGCAGAGTGTGCTGGTATACTCTGGGGGCTAAGGCATCAAGATCACTGTGAGTTCCAGGCCAGCCTGAGCTACATAGAGACCCTGTCTCAAAATTAAAAAAAAAAAAAAAAAGAAGAAGAAGCAGCAGCAGCAGCTTTTTTGTTCCCCATTTAAGAAATCTTTTTCAAATTTAAGGTAACTAAGATTTTTCTCCAACATTTTGTTCAATGAGTTTTATAGTTTTAGGTTTTTTTAGGTACATGCTTCATTTTAAGTTGATTTTGTATATGGAGAGAGATGATGAATCAAGGTTCATTTTTTTTGTTTGCAACCATTTGTTAAACACGATTACACTGTTTCAATTAAATTACTTTGGCATATTTTCAAAAATCAACTGGCCATATATGCCTGGACTCTTTTCTGACCCAAAGATCTATACATCAACCTTTATACCAATACCATTCTATCTACTATAGCCTTATAATGAATTTTGAAAGCAGATTCTTCAACTTGATTCTCTTTCAACATAGTTTTAACTATTCTAAGTTCTCTGTTCTAAATTTTAAAATCAGTTGTCATGCTCTGCCAAAAAAAAAGGACAAAAATAGATTTCTGCAATTTTGGTTGAGAATATCAGTTCTAAAACAAGTTGGGAAGATCCAGTATCTTAGCAATGACATCTTCTGACCATGAACATGATATGGCTACTTTAATATTCTTTAATTTCTCACAGCAATGTTTCACGGGTTTTAGGATACATGTTGGCCATTTTACTCCTTGAGGGACTTAACCCTCTCTAACAAAGGCCATTCTCCTAATTACCATGCAATACAGAAGAATACAGAAACAATCATCTAATCACACTAAGTTGCAATTCTTATTTCTTCCCTTCACCACTTACCTTTCTTTTTACAAAGGCAATCGTCCTATTATGTTTAACATGTTTGTATATATAATTCTTTTCCATATAAGTTTAATATAATTCTTATCAGTTATATTGAGAAATAAATAATTTCATTAATTTGCAGACATGAAAGTTATACACATTCACAAAACCAACACCACAATCAATATAAGGGCATTTCCATAAATCTCAAAAAACTCCTGGTGCTCTTCTACAATCCATTACTCTTCACACCAGGCAATTACTGATCTGTTTTTGAATTACTAATAACTAGTTTCCAGTTTATATAAATGAAACATCATATAATATGTACTCTTTGTCTTGGAGTTTTTGGAGGTTTTTTTTGCTCAGAATATGAGTTTGATTTTTATCCATATCTTAAGTTTCTTTACATTGCTGAATAGTAGTCCACCATATGGATAGATACATCACATTTTGTCTGTCCATACACTCAGTGATAGACATTTTAGAGTATTTTACAGGTTAAGGATATTGGGAATAATGCTGTTATCAGTACTGAAGTACAGGTCTTTATGTAGACAGATATTTCTTGCATAAATACTTATGACTGGAATAACTATTATCAATTGGCAAGTGTATGTTTATTGTTTTGAGAAACTGCCAAGCCAGTTTCCAAAGTGGGTGTACCATTTTACATCTGCAATCACAATACATGAGGAGTTAGTTCTACTGGTTTCACATCCCTGACAAAAATTTATCATGTTTTTAAAATATTAGCCACTCTGATGAATGTGATGATGTGGTTTTGTATTTCCTAATGATTAATAAAGCTGAGAATATTTTCAAGTCTTTGAGTCATTCTTCTATCATGTTCTATAAAGTGTGTCTTCAAATCACTCATATTTGATTAAGGTACAAAGTCTTACTAAAGTTATAAAAAACTATGTACCTTGAATACAAATACATACAAGTATTGAAGGTACTGAATACTGTAATTTAGAGCACCGAATTGTTCCCCATTCTGTGGCTTGCCTTTTCATTCTCTGGATAGTACTGCAAATTTCAAGGCAGAGAAAATTTTAATTTTGGTTAAGTTTATCAGTTTTTAATCTTATGGTTCATGGTTTTTGAAGCCTACCTTAAGAATCTTTGTGCTTTCTTTTACTTTAGAGAAATAAACTATTTTGTTTCCTTTTTGTTCATTTGAGCCAAGGTCTCACTCTGTAATTAAGGCTGGCCTTAAACTCTATGTAGCCCAGACTGGCCTCAAACTCCCAGTGATCATCCTACCTCAGACTCCTGAGTGCTGGGATTACAGGCATCCACTCAAAGTCTGGGGGAGGGAGTTTGGGTTTTTTGGGGTTTTTTTAATACAGATACTTGCTATCTATAGAGTCCAGTGTGATACATAACCCAGGCTACCCTCAAATTTGTGATAAATATAAAGGAGAATAGTTATATTCTGGGCTAAAGCATATGCATATACTTAAGTCAATTTATTACTAGATGGCCCTCCAGAATGGTTACATCAGTCTATTTTCCCACCAGCAGAGGACATAGGTTACAGTATTTTTACATTCCTGTCAACATTTGATATTATCCAGCTTTCTAATTCTTGTCAGTCTAAGAGGTATAAAGTGCTTCTTGCTGTTGTTGCTACTGGGGACTGAATCCAGTCCCTCACATCCCAGGCCAGCACTTCACTACTGACGTACATCCCCAACCCTTTTAAAGAACCCTTATTTTGATATAGGATCTCATTAAATTGCCCAGTCCTCCAGCCTCAGCCTCCCAAACATTTAGGATTTTTTATACTGTGTGCCACCATAACTAGCTACTATTTTAATTCCTATATTTCTTATTGCCCATGAGATTAGTTATCTCTTCATAAGCTTAGTGTATGAGTTTTCCAATTTATAAATTGTCCATCAAATTTTTTGTCTACTTTTTCATTGAGATTGTTGCCCTTTACTTCTTGACTACAGAAGTACCTTGTATATTATATATCAACCCCTGTGAATTTTAAATATTGAAAATTTCTTCTCCTATTTTGCCTAGTGTCCTTAAGAATACCAAATCCTTAAGTTTGATTTAAACAATCAATTTCTGTCCTGATACAGAAGCACAGAAATACTGCTATAGAAAACCTACTAGGGAAAAAGAAGTCAAGATGGCTGATCAGTGAGCAACAAAATACAAAGCCTCCCGGGAGAAACAACTCATATGCCAGAATAAAACATCCTGGAGAGATTTAGACAGAGGGAGATGGATAATCTTGACACAGGAAGAAATTATAATGTAAAAAAGCTCGTCAACCACGTTGGGACTACAACTGAACAGTGAAACATTATGGGACACAGCGTTTTCACTGCGACCCGCCCAGTTTGTGCTGGCCTGAATTTGCACCAGCTTGAATCCTCGTAGGCCAGTAGAGCCGCCCAAACTGGTTCCCACCGCCACTCACAGGAACCACAGCAGCCCTGAAGTCGGGGGCTGGTGAGCCCAACAGAGAGCAGAGCCGGTGAAGGGACTTTCAGTAATCCACGGTCAGTGCTGAGAATGAGACTACTCCCTACAGGAAGGGTGTGACCAAAAGGGCGACATGTTGGAATCAGGCAGGAGGAGCCCAAACTGGGAGTGACAATGACTTCAGCTCGTTACCCCCTCCCTAGAGCAGATTCGTGGGATTGGCTTGGACTGGGCAACGCCCCTGGCCAGGACCCAATGAGCCTAGCACGCACTACCCTGGTGAAGACCCCTGAAGTTTGGCTGGTGCAGTGGGGAGGGGCAGGCAGGAAACAGCAGAGGTCCCTTGCCAGCTTGCTTTGGAGGAACCGCGGCCGACAGGGAAGGGGGCTGGGACCTGCACTGTGACCTGTGTGGAGGAAGCCAGGACCATGACAGAAAAGAGAGGCAAGAGGAGGGCCCCAGCCCAGAACCCTGAGAGCACTGATCCAGGAGAGGGAAAAACAAGAAAGACTGAGGGCAGCAAACATGCAACATCAGACATGGCTTCAATGGACATTAAGAGATATCTTTGGGACCTTGTAGACGAGCTCAAAACTGAAATATTAGATCAGGTAAAGCAAGATAGGAGTAGAGTAATAAAAGAAATGCTCTAAGGAAGCATCTCTCAGGAAGATACAGACGGAAGAAGGGAGGAACCCAAAAAAAGGAGAGAAACATTCGATAAAGAATATAAAGAAAATACAGAATACATGAAGCAGATTCAAAGAGACTACCAGGAAATTAAAAACTCCATTGAAAGCTGGCAAAACTCCTTAAAAGAAACTAAGGATAGACTATCAAAACTTGAAGGCAAGTTTGCAATGTGTGATCATGAAAGGAAAGATCTCTTAAAAACAACAAGGAAACAGGCAGTAACAATACAAAGCCTAGAAGATGACAAGAGAATCTACAATTTAAGAATAAGAAATGTGAGTGAAGAAGCAGGAATACATGCAGGTTAATTACAAAGGCTATTCACAGAAATAAATAAGGAAAACTTCCCAAGCATGGGAAAAGAAAAGGACATTTGGTTATGTGAGGCACACAGGACTCCAGCCACCTACAACCAAAACAGATCTACACCCAGACATATAATAATCAAGATACCAGAAATTCAATATAAAAACAGAATATTAAAAGCCGTCAGAGAAAATAAACAGATTACCTATAAAGGTAAGCCCATCAGGATTATGGCTGACTTCTTGACACAGACCATCAGATCAAGAAGAGCTTGGAGCAAAGTATTCTAAGCCCTGAAAGAAAATAATGTCCAGCCCAGATTGATGTACCCCGCAAAACTGCCATTAGAAATTAATTAATTTAATTAATGATTAATAGTATTAATTATTAATTAAATTGTGTCATGGAATTAATTAAATTAATCAGCTGAATTAATTAATTTAATTAATTCCATGGTAAACAGGAACTGGGGGAGTTTGTGACCACCAATCCAACCCTACAGAGAATACTGAAGGACATTCTAGAGAGAGAGAAAAAAAATACCAGGATTTTAGGAACAGTGGCAGAAAGGCCTCAATGAGTGCAGCAGGCAGTAGAATGAAGGAGAAAAGTAGACAAAGGCAGAAAATAGCATAGCAGAAATGAGGCAGAGAAGGATAACTAGAATCTCTAACATAGATGGCCTTGATACACTATATTGTTAATAGTGCACCAGGATTTAAAACACACATTACTCACACCACTCTGCTTAAATGTGTTATATTCTGTTCCAGTCATTCTACCTGTACTAGATTTGAGGGCACAGTTATCCCAAAAATAACACGATATAGTACAGTAATCATCCTTTATTTCCTATTAACTTAATATAAAGCTCTGTATAACCTACACTGTTTTACCATGACTGGTCGTAATCAAATCTGGTTTGTTGGATTGCAGTTTTGTATTGATAGATTTTATTCAAAGCTGTTATGATTGATAGTATCAAGTCTGAGAGTATAGGCAACTGCACTGAAGATGACAAGATCCACTAGAACATTCACTCTGGTTTATTTTTACCTGCCTTTGAAGTTTTATACTGTCTACAATGTATTATTTTTACTAATATTGTTATGTACTGCTATATTCAATTATGCCTGATGATATAGACAATTCTATTGAAGATAATAAGAAACAACACAGTAATCATTGGAGATCACCTTGTACTGTGGTTTTATATGACTTTTTGGTTTCATGTTTTTATAGGAATTTGTTTTGTTTTGTCTTGCTATGTTTTGTTTTTCCCTCTAATACAAAAAGGATAGAAATACATTTAGAGACTGTAGCTGTTTACACTCTCACTGTTTGAATATTTACTTTGTATGCTTTAATTTTGTAACTGAACAACTATTTCTAAGGACAATATGTAATTTATCAACTAGTGATTTCTTATTGTTTATCTTTTTTTTTTTTTTTGAAATTCTGTATTATCTCTACCCTTTACATGCTTTTGTTTCTCTTTAAATTTAAAAAAAAAAATCTACTAGGGGCAAGGGATATAGCTCAGTGGCACAGTGCCTACCTGGCAAGCTTGAGATCCTAAGTTTGATTCCCAGTAGCACCCCTAAAAAAGATAATAACCTACTCAAAATCAAACATCTAAGAGGCTTAACAGACAGAATAACAGAAAAGCTGTGAATACTGGAGTAGCTAACACTGCTAAAGGGAACAAGGAACTAGTAATCAACCACTGAAGCTTACCTATAGCACTTCTTAGTAACATCTCACCTCCAAAATAACAAACCTCTCTAGTCTTCTTTTGGACGACTTACTTCCTCTCTTCCCTTCCTCTTACTTTCCTCCTTTTCCTTTCTCCACCCTCCTCCTGACACTTCCTACCACTTCTTCTCTGAGCTCCTTTCCTCTCTTTTTATCAGGTGGAACAGAAAATCAAATCCTCTCTTCATCATTTATTATAGTCTTCCCCAAAAAAATGACTGTGGGTTTTAAAGCTAGAAATTCAGATTTCAACTCCATTTCCATTAACTTTAAAAATAATTACCTGTATAACTTTAAACTAAGTGCTACAGTTTGCTCAACTTGAACATGGGAATATAATGACACCTTCACAGAATTATAGAAAGAATTAAATCAGATAAGATAAAAATTTGTGAACTGTCTAGCCTAATACCTGCTATGCAATCATCTTCCACAATGTAAATTTTTTTCCTTCCTAGGAAAACATTATCTAAGCCTTTGTTATATATTTTCTATGAGGAGACCTCTGTTCCTTTCACATGTTTTCTACACAGATGAATCACCATTCTGAATACAGAGAACACCTTTTATACACAGCATGGCTCAAATGGCTGCTTATCTTGGGTAGTTTCCTTGACTTTAAAAACAAGTGAAGCCAGCACATGCCTGTATTCCCAGCACAGGAGAAGCAGGTGTTCTAGACCTCTCTAGGTTAAACAGCAAGGTCAAGGCCAGCCTGGATTATACGATAAGGCCCTGTCTCAAACAAACAAACAAACAAACAAAAAAGTACAGAGAAATTTGAATAAACTCTTGAAATATAAAGTAATCAGTGATAATTAAAAGCTAAACATCTAAGAAGCACTTAAAATTCTATGTGAAACAATAAAAGATAAGACACTGTTAAAAAAAAAAAAAGACACTGTATTTTAAAACTTGGCTTGAAACTGCTTAGTAGTTTGGGCCATGAGAAATAAATGAACTATCTCATAAAAATAATTTTCAAGTTAGGGCCTAAGTTAGGGCCTCAGCATAGCAGCAGGTTAGTGCCAGCTGCCCTTCCAACTCATTTTAGCCTTGGACATAGAGACAAACTACTCAAGTGAGTTCTATACTGGTAACCAGTAGATGTTTGTAAAAACAAAACTACTTAGAGAAGACAACTCACCAGGAATCCCGACAGGCCACACAGTGTATCCTGAACCAAGCTCAGATTAGACCAAATAGCCTACAGGAAAACATGACCACTGTGTACTACTTTCAATCTACAGCCAAGAGTAGAATGTACAAACTGGGTGCTATCAATGTCAACCCTTCAAGTGCAAATCTGTTCACAAGGAACACTGAGTGAACAGAAAAAAGTTACAAGGGTCAGGCTATGTGAGGAACATTGTATAACACATGGAATCAAACACACAGATGGAAGAAAAAGAGCAGGAGTCACTGAGTAGAAAAAAGAAGCCAAAATTTGGCTGGGGATTTAGCTCAGTGGCACAAGCACCTGCCTGGCAAGCACGAAATTGTGAGTTCAATCCCTGGTACCAAAAAAAAAAGAAGCCAAAATTTTAGTTAGATGCAGATTCAATGCCAAATATTATGACAAAGTTTCATTAAAGAAAATAAAACAAAAGACAATATTAAAATGAAAACGGAAAATTCAAAAGTAAAGATAAATGTTTTGAGGGCAGAAGAAAAACTTCAACACCAAACCCTAAGGCAATAAATGCAAAATTAGAGTATAATACACTACAGAAATTAAAAAGAACAAAAACTTTAAGAACTAGAAATATGAGTGTAGTACGGGTTTTTAATTGCATAATAGCACAATCTCACTGGGTTTAAAAAAAGGAATTAAGATTTGCCATGCATGCAGTTAAAAAAAGGAAGAAAAAAAAAAGATGCTTTCAGCCTAGAGCAACTAAAAGGCTAGGTAATCTCTAAGCAAAAGTCCCAGAAATATTCAGATTATACTCACCGCCCATCTCTGAAAACTATGACAGCATTGCAGCTGCATGACAAACCATAACTGCCCTGCAACAGGCTGTTCCTGGAGTGGCCTAGAGTAACTATACTTACTGGAGTCTTCCCATTGGAGTAAGTGCAGCTTCCATGCAGAATAATACAAAAATCCTAGTACCAGAAAGAGGCAGAGGGCTAGCAGCAGATTGCGCACAAATACCAGGAGGCCCATCTTCACATGATTTACAATTGTCTACATGATCTAAAAGAGAAAAAAAAATAGATCTTAGAAGTTAAAGCAATCAAGGCGTGGGTCATGCATGGCATCTTCCAAGCCACTCATCTTCATCAAGGCTTCAGCATCACCCAGCACCCAAGCCAGTCATCTGGGCAGTCACGTAGGCAGCCTCCCCATCCCAAACATCCAGCCATTGGCCAAGCTCTGGCAACTGTGGCCTCCCAAATAAACCTCAAATTCTATCCCCTTCCCACCATCACTGTACTTTCAGAAAACCAGTTTCCCTATCTCCAAATTTACACTCTCCAGATCCATTTTGTGTACAGCACACACAGTCATCACCTTAATAACACAAAATCCGATAAAGTTATTCCCCTGCTCAAAGTTCCTTGTATTACTTTTCCACTTCTGCTGAAATAAGGTACTGAACATCTAACAGTTTAACCAACTCAGATTTCTTATGCCAGGGTTGTGAAGTCCAGTGTTTGGATGTAGTGTGGCTTAGCAAGGTCCTTTGCTTAGACTCTGACAAATCCAAAACCAAGGGACAGTAAGGCTGCGCGTCTTTCTCAAGGCTCTGGAGAAGAATCCACTCTACACTCATTCTGGCTACTATCTTACCTCAGTCCTTACAGCTGTGGGACTGAGGCTCCCATTTCCTTGCTGGTTTATCAGGCAGGTGCCCATACACCCTCTCTGACTTTGAACACAGCTTCCCCGCAGCCATGGCAGGCTAAGTCTCTCAGTCTTTGAATCTCTCCAATTTACCCTTCTATAGGGTAAACTGCTTTTGCTTTTGCTTTCAGACACAGTTTCTTTGCTTTTTAGGGCTCAAGTAATTGCATCGATCCATCTGAATAATGCACAATAATCTGCCTATAAAGGGTCATAGCCTTCATTACATCTGGAAAGTTCCTTTTTTGTATGTCAGGCAACATATTTACATGGTCCAGGGGTTGACACCTGGATATCTTTAGGGGGTCATTTTGCCTAACACACCTCTCATTCAATTCTCCATTCCTCTGAATAAAGTAATTGCCCCCTAAAGCCTAGTAGCACCTGACTGAACCCTGATTTACTCTAACTCATCCCCTACTTCTCAGTGATGGTGAATTTTAGGGCTTTCAAACGGCCCACTGCAGCACACTTGACATAGGTTTGTCACCTAACCTCACCTGTGCTATGCACCAGTCATTCTCGGCCTCACTGAAGGCTGCCTTGTTTCTCTCCTCGAGGCCATCTGGAATCCATCCTCCACTCCCAGTCCATGATGTGGGACATCTTGTTGTGCATACTCTGAAACCTACCTGAACCTTGAACCAAGAAGACCTCCCACAATCAGACCACCACCACCTCCAACTCAACCAGATGTCCTGACCCAAAGCAACTCAAGAAAAATAATAATAATGAGGTGAAAAGTTATTGTCCATCTAGAAAAATCAAGAGGATCCACTGAAAAAACATTAGACCTAACAGGAATTGAGAGGACTGGATGCTTCTATTTCTAACCTTGGAATTTTGTTGTTGTTATTTTTATGAGAGGACCTTACTATGTTGCCCAGGCTGATCTAAACTCCTGGGCCCAAGTGATCCTCCTGCCTCAGCCTCCCAAACAGCTGGAATTAAAGGAGTGGACCACCATGGTCAGCTTAGAATTGATAGGAAATTTAATAAAGTAGGCCTTCTCCAATATCCAAACAGAAAATGTAAGGTGAAGATATTGCATTTGTGATGACAACAAAATCTATAAAATACTTAAACTTGGAAAGAAATGAGTAAGGTTTTCGCCAAAGACAAATCTGAGAAACAAACATAACAGGTTACTGAGAATATTCAATACTGGAAATATGTCTGACCTCCTAAAATGTCAGTTCCCAATAAATTAATTCTTGTCAAAATCCATGATTTGAGGTTGGGCAAGGTGGTGCACACCTGTAATCCCAGCACTCAAGAGGCTGAGACAACAGGATCTGTGCTAGTTCAAGGCCAGCCTAGGCTACAAAGTGAGTTCAAGGCCAGCCTGAATTACAGAGTGAAACACTATCTCAAAAAGACACACACACACACACACACACACAAATCCTTGATTGGTTTTGTATAGTACTTGGTTGTTAAGATTATCTGAAGAGGGGCTGGGGATTTAGCTCAGTGCCCTCCCTGGCAAGACCAAGGTTGTGAGTTCAATCCCTGGTATAAATTAAAAAAAAAAAAAAAAAGATTATCTGAAGAGTTCATACCTAAGCCAAGAATTTTTTTCATTGAAAAATAATGAAATAATCTGGAAACATGTGGAAAAAGTGTGGTGGTAGTGGGAGGAGCCAAAATGCAGTTTCCTCTACATGTTCACAATACTTTTCTTTTTCTTTTTTGGTACTGGTAATTGAACTCAGGACTTCAGGTTTGCCAAGCAGGTGCTGCACCACTGAGCTAATTTCCCAGCCCCAACACTTTTTTGTTTTTTTTTACATTGACCAAGCTGGCCCCAGATTCCAGACCCTCCTGCCTCAGACTACCAAGTGCTGGGGTTACAGGTAGATGCAGATACACACGTCACAACACATTTTGACAGCAGACACTGTGTATGTGGGTTTGTCCCCATCCACCAAGCTAGCAGTGATCCAGTCACAGATACCAGGTGGGTATTCTCTAACTCAGTTCTCTTTTGATATCATCCACCTGTAGCTTCCTGTCTTAGTTACTTTTCTCATTGCTGAGACAAAAGTACCTAACACCCAAAGTTAAAGGGGGAAAGGTTGTTTAGCTCACAGTTTACGGAGGTTTCAGACCATAGTTGACTGACTCCAAGGCAGGGTGGCAAAGAAACAGTTCATCGTGGGCATGAGGAAGCAAAACAAGCAAGGGACAAGACAACTCTCTTTCTATCCCTTATACTGCGCCCAAGCCACCAGGATTTGGGCAGTGCCGAATCAATCAGTGGACTGATTTAGTATCATCTACCCTTAACCATAGCACTCTGAATCCTAGCAATTCACTAAGAACCAATCACACACTCTATATTCAGCTACCTCTAAAAAGCCCCACCTATGACCTGCATGAGGCTTTGAGGGGACATCTAAACATAAACTATCTAAACACAAAACACATCAGATCCCACAGGTTGAGAGCTCAGTTCCAGAAGACTCTCCAACCACTTCAGATGCCAGTCACAAGTCCCAGGAGTCTAATCTATACTTCTGACCCACTTAAAAAAAAAAAACAAATCAATGATATCACAACTCCCTCTAGGTTTAATCAATTTGCCACAGCAAATCAGAACTCAGGGACACATTTATTCATATTTACTAGTTTATTATAAAAGGTATCATGAAAGATACATAAGCAATACATAGGGTGAGGGCTGGGAGAAAGGACCCAGAGCTTCCATTTCTTCTCTGGGGATGCCAACCCAGGAATCTTCATGAGTTCTGCCATCCGGAAGTTCTATGAACTCTGTCCTTTTTTATTCACAAAGGCTTCATTACTGATTACCTCAGCGGCCATGAGTGACTGACTTAACCTACCTTCCTCTGCTGAAGACTGGGCAATGGGGAAAGTTCCAACAATGACTGCTACCTTAGTCTTTCAGATCAGCCCCTATCCTACTCAAATCCTTACCTTGCCCAGACCCCTCCTGCCCTAACCCTAACCCTGGGTGCTGCCAGACACAGTCAACTCTCTAGCATCCAGAAGGAGATCACTCTGGACATCCCAAAGGTCTTAGGAGTTCTATGCTAGGAAAGGGGATAAAGATCAAACATGTATTTCACAATATCTCACATGAAATTTTGCCTTCTCAAATTCAAAACCAACTAAAAGCTGTAACCATTAAGATAGATGTGTACTGATACAGGCATAGGCAATGGAAGAGCCTAGAAATCAGCTCTCATATAGATACACACAAATATATGATAAACTATACTTTATATACACATATACATAAATTCATCCTATGATAGGCATATAAGTATAAAAAAAGGGTGACAGAGACCTGGTAGGCTACATAGCTCACCTCCGGCAGGTTGCTCTGGGGAATAGGATGGGAGCATGCGAAATGATTTCAGGAAAAACTTCACCTTCCCTTTATATACTTCCAAACAGTCGCAAGTATTGCCTCCATAATTTTTTTGTTATTAAAAGATAAACAACACATTGTAAAAGTGTAACTTGGTAGATTCTTGGGGGAGCAATTTTGAAATTATCTATTGAAATTTACAACACTCACTGCCTTGACCTAGCACTTCTATGGCTTTTCCCTCAAGTGATACTTCAACACAAAGGAAAAAGGGTGCATACAGGGGTGCTCCTCAGTAACACTGATCACAGGAGCAAAACAATCTGACCAGTGCAAGTGCCTACCAACTGGGAGCCAACAAATGACAGTGCGTATCCCTAGTGCTCTCAGTGGCAGTGCTGGCAGGAAACCACAAGCACAGGGATATACTGAAGAAAGTTCAACGACAGCATTTTTATACCCTTGTGATCCCCTTGTGAGCAGAGTTTAAAGGCATCACAAGGAATAATGAAGCACCCAGAGACTAACAATGGTAGGAAGCTGTTTCTAACCTTTGGCCTGAAAAGGCAAGAGGAGAGAAGGGTGTCATCCCTGCAGGCAGCAAACGCAGCGGTAGGAGGAGCACGGCTGCTACTAGGACCGTGGCAAGGTGCATGGCAGGGTAAAGGGTACCATGATCTCTCCCACCTCTTGTCCTCTTATAACGTATTAGTGCGTTTTATCAACTAATCCAAGTGCAAGCAAAGGGTGAGGGAGTCAGATATTGCTGTTTACAGGAGGTCAGTGCCCAGTGCACAGAGGAAAGAAGGTGGATGATAATTCTGAGGGCGGGATTACAGAAAATGATGTACTAGTCAGAAAGCATGAACTACATACCAACAAGGAGAAAATGCCTAGCACAGACTGCTAAGCAAAAAAAATTAGTTCTCGGCTAGTACAGTCTGGCAACAATAAGGACAACAGCATCATTCAAAAATTAAGTACAAAGCACATACATACAAGAATAGATACCAAACTACTGCAAACAATTACTGCTAAAAAGTGGGCTTTGAAAGGATGCTTTTCACAATCTATTTACTCAAATATTTAATTTTCATATTTATAGAAAAGCTAGGTCCATGGATTTAGCTCAGCAGCGCAAGCTGCCTGGCAAGCACAAGGTTGTGAGTTTGATCCCCAGTACCTAAAATAACATAACATAACTTAATGTAACATAAAAATAAAATAACAAAAAAAATAAAATTAAAAAACATAACAAAATAACATAATATAAAATGCAAATGTACAATGTTTTCAAAATAAAACAGAAATCAGAGACTTCTCCAACAACACAAAGGACCAGGTATCTGGTCCAATCTTTTGAAAACAATTTAAAAATTTAGGTAGAATCAGCCTGCCTACAAAAATGCAAGTGTTCCTTGGAAAGTCTTTTTGTGTGTGTGTGTGTCAGGGATTGAACGCACAACCTCAAGCAGGTGCTTATGCCACTGAGCTAAATATCTGGCCTTGGAAAGTTTTTACTCTCCTTGTAGAACAGGGCTGAGGTGACTAGCGTCACTGTCTTGAATACAGATGTGATATCTAAACTGTCACAGTCTGTTACTGACCATAGCCCAAGGCTCTGGCAGACACACAACAGTCAGTAAGACAATAAATTTACTCATTCATTCAACAAATGTGACGGTGACATGGCTAAACCAATCCACTATTTTGTTTGCCTTTTCTACTTAGAAATGAGACCTTTAAATGAAGCGAGTAGAACAAATATAATAAAGAAGAAACCAATTTTCAAAAGTGGGTAACATATAAAGGTACAGATAAGAACCTAGAAGTTCAAGCCTCTAAGACAAGAACATTCAAAGATCTTTTTTTAAAAAAAATCTCATTTCTGTCAGGCATGGTGGCACACACCTGTAATCTTAGCACTCAGGAGGCTAAGGCAGGAGGGAGGCCAGTTTGGACCACTTAATGAGTTCAAAGCCTAAATATACAGCAAGAACTTGTCTCAAAAACAAAACAAAAAAGTAACAAAAGAGAAATATCATTTCAAATTCAGTGCTAGGCCAAACTTTTGACAAACCTTTCTAGTGATGGGATTATGACAGAGAAAAAGATAATTATGCACTGCTAGTGGTGAAAGGGATTTAGTAACAACAGAATTGAAGAGGCTTTTTATAATTTAACCAGTCTTACTTCTAAGAAAATATTCCAAAGTCCACTGACAAAAATACAAAGTCTTATCAAAACAACTATTACATATAGCACTTTTTGCAACATAACAGAATAAGTCTATGTCTATGGTACACCCACAAACTGGAGTATTATACAACCACAAAAAGCAGAGAGCCCTTGCCTTCTCTTCCTTTCTATATAATTCAATTTCAAAATCATTAGGCTTTAGGGACAAAACAAGGTAGGCACACACGTCTAGGGCAAAGGGGGCAGGGAGGGCATCTGACCATGTGAGGGGTCAGGATATGGGGTAACATGAAATTTAGGACTGACCACAGAAATAATTAAAATGGCAGGAGGATTTCTCAGTGATGGAGAAGGGAATTACAAATATGGAAAGGGAAAAACTAGAATTCATTTTTGGTGTTTACAAGAATTGGAGGTATCAGTGTAAATTGATGGTTTGATTGTTGATTGGTTTTGAGACAGGGTCTCAATCTATAGTTCAGGCTGGCTTCAAACTTGTGATCCTTCTACCCCAGTCTCCTGAATGCTGTGTGTGTACCACTACACTTACCTTGATGGTATTCAATATATAAAGACATAAAAATACAGATGCATATAAAGATATAAAAATAAATACAGATATGTGCACATATATGCACACATTCAATCTGTCCACTGACAGGACACAAAATCAGTCATTATATCCAATAGTAATGCGCATATATAGCACCAAGGTGTTGGGCTTTAAGTATCACTCACTATTACAGAAAGCAGGGATCCCCGAAAGAATGGTTGGTTTAACACCTAATGCACAACAGGCACATAAGCCTGGGCCATCTTGTGCCCAAAAGTAGGAAAGTGCTCAGAGCGAGAATATGTCAAAAGAAGAAAAATGCCAGCTTTGAGGGCCTTATTCTAGCCAGATCCAGAGCAATTTACCATCAAGATAAATATTGATAATACTGGATTGCAATCCATTAAATAAGAACCTAATAAATACTAATAGAAAGTACTCTTTAGAGTGAAAGGCCAACTAATGAATGTAGAAGGAACAATATAATGACATGTAAAGTTACCATTTTGCAACAATTATAGTAATAATTCAGCTAAAAACACCAAGATTAATGGGTAAAAGTTTTATGAGAACTAGTATATTATATGGCTTTTAAGTAACTGCTCAGAAAATATTTAACTTTCCAATAAGGAAATCTGCAGATATCGTCCCAGACTAGCCAAACGATATATGGGAATTATTTGTGACATTTCTGCAACTTTTTTTAAATTTAGTTTAATTTAATTCAATTTTAATTTTTAATTTAATTAATTTAATTTTTAATTTAATTTAAGCCTTAAATTACTTCAAAATGAAGAGTTAAGAAGGAAAAATAGTTTTAAAATAAATGCTCAAAATAACCTGTTCAAATACTTAAACAAATGAAAGTTTACATGGTTACTTAAAATGTTGCTTATGAAAAAATTTTAATGATACAGGGAATTGGTTTTTTTGTTTGTTTGGTACCAGGGATCAAACTCACAACTTGCCAGGCAAGTGCTTGGACCTCTGACTAAATCCCCAGCCCCAAGGGAAATGTTTCGATACAGTCTTGAATGAAAAAGCTGATGTGCCTGGGTTGAGGATATAGTTCAGTGGTAGAGGGCTTTCCTAGCATGAATGAGGCCCTGGATCTGATCCATAGCACCAAAGAAAAGAACTGAACTGAGTATAATATACTCCACTATGAGAAATAACAGTGGATCTTTTACTTACAAACTCAATTCATTCATGAGGGCTGGTTGTAAGTCAAGACTGTTTTTCCCATGATAATGGAAGTACCCATAATTTGTTGTGTTCCACAAAGCACCCTTTAACTAACCTTTTCATAATAAAAAAGGGTTGTATGTATGTCATTTACCAGAAACATTAATAATTTTCCTATTACAGTCACCAAAAAGTTATGAAATGTGCCTAATTTACCAGAAACAACAATTTCATAATACTCTCACCATTCAATTTGACATCTTTGGTTTGCAGAAAGAGAGGATAAAATGGAACATGTTTAGTGTCTGGAAAGAGAGTCCCCATCTATAAGGAATCTGGCTCTCTGGTGTCCTTTTTCTCTGTAGCCCACTAGAACCTGCTTCTGGCTCACTAGGTCTCAACCTTTTCAGAACTAAAAACTTGTTTAGGTTGTCCGTTTCTACCTTTTCTTCAACACTGCTCTGTAGCATGACATGACACTGTCATTAAGCAAGTGAATGCAATGACTGGCTTTTTCTCTGTATGAGTCTTCTCTGCAAATGTTTGTAGCTCTGTCCATTTTTTCAGCATTTCCTTTATTTCAGGAGAAGAAATTGGCTACACTGACTGTTGATGCTGCTCCTCCTCTTCAGAAAGCTGCTCAGCTGCCATTCTCTGTTGCTCGGCCAGAAGTTGCTGAAATTTCACTGTAGATTATTCCTGAGTATTCCTCCACCAGTTCCCCATCATCACTGTCTACCTGCAAGCCTATGGACTCTGCCACAGTGACAATATCATCAACCACAGGACCAATTTAAAGCTGAGGTTTCTCTACCCAGTCTTCAAAGTCTTTCTCTTGTATAATTTTAGGCCACACTTGATTTCAGTCAGATCTCAGGGTCCTTAGAGAGAGACTGGCCTAGGATTTCCCAGTTAACCCGGTGCAGCAAAGAATGTTGTAATGTTCCTTCCTTCAGAACTCTTTAAGGGTTAAATCTGTATCAGAGATTATCTGGAAGCACCTTAGGAACAGTCCCTTGGTGTATAGCTTCTAAAAGATTGTAGTAGAAGAACTTTATTAGGTGGGAGGAACTAGATCTCATGCCATAGGATTTTTTTTTTTTGGTACCGGGGATCAAACTCAAGACCTCATGCTTGCCAGGCAGGCACTTATGCTGCTGAGCTAAACCCCTGGCCCGCCATAGGAATTTTTAGTCAATTCTTCCAAATCTTGTGACTGAACAGGAGCACTGTCCATGACAAGGAGAGCCTTAAGTGATAAACCTTTGTCCTTCTACAAATCTTTCCTCTAAAAGACTGCTGAGGTGGTGGGCCACGGATTTAGCTCAATGGTATAAGCATTTGACAAGTGCAAGGTCGTGAGTTCAATCCCCAGCACCACCCCCCAACAAAAGATTATTGAGATGGTGAATTTCAACATGCTGTGCGTATCAGCAAGACAGGTCACATGAACACCACTCTCATATTTCTCCACAATTCCCATCTTCTTTTCTATTATGATTGCTTCCTTTACCTTACCTTCCAACCTTCTTTTCTAGCTTTCTGGGAGTTATTCTGACAGCAATAATCATAGTGACTAAATAAAGCACTGACCAAAATCACATCTACAAACATGAATCTGGGCTCAGACTGATGCTTACATGCACTTACATATACTTTTCTGGCATCATGAGTCTTGGTTTACAAATGCACAAGTGGCTGACATTCGGGATGTAACTCAAGACTTTGGTCATAAGTTAAACTTAAAATTCCAGTTGCAACCCAAGTTATTTGTGTATGAGGCCAGTTGTAACTTAAGGATCCACTAGCAAAGACCAGAATACATAAAAATACTAACAGATGAAGGAAGAGCAATTCAGCAGCTCCTCTTCATTCTCACCCACTACATATGTATTATTCAGCTTTTCCACTGCTGAGACAAAGTATCTGACATATGCACTTTAAAGAAGAAAAAAGTTAATTTGGCTAACAGTTTCCAAGATTTCAGTTCATGGTTGGGTAGCTCCAAGGCAGAAATTTCACCATTTTTGGAACAGGTCTTTAAATTTGAGGATTCTGATTTTTATGAGTTCTTTATATATTCTAGATTATCACTCCTCTGTCTGAGGTATATAGCTGGCAAAAAATTTTTCCACACTGTGGGTTGTCTCTCTATTCTACTGCTGGTTTCTCTTGCTGTGCAAAAGCTTTTTAATAAGGTGAGGTCACAATTGTTGATTCTTTATGATAGTTCTCGTATGAACAGAGTTTTGTTCATAAACTCTTTGTCTAAAACAATGTCCTCAAGAGTTCTACCTAGTCTATCTTTCAGCAGACTGTTTCTGATTTAATATTTAGAACTTGCTCCATTTTGATTTTAGTTTAGTGCATGGTGAGAGATGGGGGTTTAGCTTTAATCTTTGGCATGTGGAAAGCCACATTTTCCAGAACCATTTATTAAGGCTACTATTCTTCCAGTGAAGGTGTTTGGCTCCTCTGTCAAAGATAAGGTAGTTGACTGTGTTTGGAGTTGTTTCTGTATCTTTTAATCCATCGATCTGCAGCTCTGTTTTTTTGCCAGTACCATGCTATTATTATCATAGTAGCTCTGTAGTATAATTTCAAGTCAGGGGCTATGACATACCCTGCCTTGACTTCATTGCCCAGATTATTTTTGCTATTCTAAGTCTCTCTGGGGTCCAAATGAAGTTTAGGATTGCTTTTTCTAATTCTGTGAACTATGCTGTTGGAATGTTGATCAGGATTGCATTAAATACGTGTAACAATTTGGGGAGTAAGGCCATTTTCACTATATTGACCCTTCCTACCCAAGCACAAGGGATATCTTTCCTTTTTAATTTTTATTTATTTATTTATTTTGTGCCTGGGATCAAACTTACAACCTCACGCTTGTCAGGCAGGTGCTTATACTGCTGAACCAAATCCCCAGCCCTTATCTTTCCATTTTTTGATACCTTTTCGAACTCCTTTTTCAGAGTACTATAGTTTTCAGTATAGAGGTCTTTTACTTTCTTCATTAAATTGATTCTTCATGCCCTGAAGCCCTCCTTTCCTCCCGCTTCTCTCCATCACCCTATTTCAAGTCTCTGTAATTCGCTTAGACTCATGAAACAGCTTCCTATTAAGTCTGCTACCTCCATTCCTGCCAAAGCAATCGATATATGATTTACTCCAGGCTTAAACTTTACAAACTTCCCACTACCTTACAATACAGTCCTAATCCCACTTCAGACTTGTCTTATACGTCACCTCTTGTGAACTACCAATACTGCACCTGTAGTGTTTTTAACTTACCATGCTCTCTGAAGTTCAAATCATGGTCCCCATGACCTTACTGCTTCCACTAACAAATTCCTATTCCCTTTTAAATCTCAGTTTAAAGGTTCATCCATTCCACAAGGAAGCATTACCTGTCTACACATTTCAGGTTAGGTAAGAATTTCTATTGGTAACGCCTGCTGCACCTAATACAGCCCTATACCATTTGATAGTACAAAAATTTTTAAAGTATTTACAAAAATTTAGCATTTACTTTCTGGCTTTTCCAGGCAAGAAATGTGTGGCTTACTATTTTACTCCTCGTAGGTGCTCAAAAGCTATCTGTTTACTAACTGATGATTCATTTATAACATGCTTAAAGAGATGTAAAAAGCTACATGAAGCTAATTACCTTAATTTCCCATAAAAAGAAAACTCCACTAGGTGTGGTGGCTGGTGAAATCCCAACATCCTGAGGAGGACTGCTGCAAGTCTGAGGCCAGCCTGGGCTATACAATGTGTTCAAGGCCAGTCTGGAGTACAGAGACCCTGTCTCAAAAAACAAGAAGTGGGGTTGGGAACACAGCTCAGCAAAACAGTGCCTGCCTGGCAAGTGTGAGGTCCTGAGTTCAATTCGCAAGTCAAAAAAAAGTGTAAGAATCTAAACTCATGTAAACAAACCACACTAAAGTCTTGCTATTCCTAAAATATCCTACAACATGATTATTTTCTGAACTATACCTGGCAACAACAATTTCTAGATTAGTCTAAAATATCAGTTTTGCTTCTCCTCAAATATCAGCCAGAATGGATATGAACTCAACTATGAAAAAATCATGAAAAGCAAAAAACCACAAAGGACTTCTGAGGTATATCTTTTGTGAATATTTTTGAGGCAAGGAAATTAGAAGTTAAGGCCTGGGGTGGGCAGTGCACACCTGTAATCCCAGCAAGCAGGAGTCTGAGGCAGGAGGGTCACCACAAGCTCAAAACCAGCCTGGGCTACAAAGTGAGTTCAAGGCCAGCCTGAACTGCATCGTGAGAACCCATCTCAAAAAGACGAAAGGAAGGAAGGAAGGAAGGAAGGAAGGAAGGAAGGAAGGAAGGAAGGAAGGAAGGAAGGAAGAAAGAAAGAAAGAAAGAAAGAAAGAAAGAAAGAAAGAAAGAAAGAAAGGGAAAGAAAGGAGAGAAAATAAATTAGAAGTTAGTACACACAGCATGTATTGTCCAGGCTCCTACACCAGTTATTGAAATGGTTTTTTTTTTTTTTTGGTACTGGGGATCAAACTCATGACCTTGCCAGGCAGGCACTTGTGCTGCTAAGCTATATCCCCAGCCCAAAAGGCTCATCTTTAAAAAAAAAAATTTGTTTTTGCTGAACATACCACTACTATTCAGACTATGCATAACCAAGCAAACTTAAGCTGTTAATTCACACGAAATTCATGAAATTATTTTACTCAGAAGAACTATGTGCTTTAATTACAACTGTGAGGAATAAAACAATATTGCTAATATTCATATAGCACTTACTATAGATCAGCCTGAGCTTTAAGATTTTTGTGCAATTTAACTTGCTTTTAGCAAGCCTATAAAGTGATTTCCCCTTTTTATAGTTTAAAAAAAAAAAAAACTTAAGGCACAAAGAGGTTAAAGTGACAGAGCCATGACTCAAATTCAGATGATTTGATTTCAATCACATACACCACGTTGCAGCTCTAAAATGATGACAGACTGTGGGGGTGGGGGAATATGGGGCCTCAATGGCAGAGTTTGTGTTTAGCATGCATGAGGCCCCAGGTTCAACCCCAGCATGGGTTGGGGGGCCAGGTTTTCCAGAGAGAGAGGAGCAGTTACATCTAAGTAATAAGGAATCAGTACATACATCATCTATATAAAAACACAGTAACAGAAGTAGAAGAAAGAAATAAGGAGAGCATGGGAAACCAGGCATGGTGGCGCATGCCTGTAATCTCAGCTCTTGGGAGACTGAGGCAGGAGCCTCATTGCAAGTTCAAGATCAGCTTGGGGTACAAAGTGAGCTCAAAGCCAGCCTGAGCTGCACAGCAAGACCCTATTTCAAAAAGACAGGAAAAAAAGAAAAAGAGAGAACAGGAAATGAAGACCACACAATAGAATAAAAAAAAATTGTCACTGAATAGATAAAGATCACTAAATTGGGTATCATGATGTACCTTAGCAGCCAGGCACTTGTCTAGGGGCAATAATAGATTCTTTTAGCCCTAGTCCTATCACCAATGGCCGAGACTAAAGGAAGATCTCCAGACAAAAAAGAGTAAAACAACACAAATAGTTAAAATTAGCCTTCAGTAAAGTCAATAATGAAAATTAACACCATCAAAAAAAGTGAAAGTCTGAATGGTACAGAACAAAGTGGACATCACTGTAAATACAGTAAGAACGTTGATTTTAAATGATGTAAGTAAAATGAAACAGAATTAAAGAGGCAAATAAGCTACATGAAGCTAATTACCTTAAGTTTAAAAGTCTGTCCAGAAAAAAGTAAAAAGTACAGAGGCAATGAAAGTTACAAGACATCCAGCATCAACTGAAAGAGACCATCCAGCAAATGGAATAGAAAAGATGCAAAAGTGGACAGAAAGAGCTGGGATGCAAGAAAATTGGCCCAAGGATGCCCTCCCACTTTCCCCAACCCACAATAGCAAAGGTGGCAAAAATAACCTTAAATTCTCCAAAAGGAATGAAAAACCTATGCAAACAAATGATATCCCAATTACCCACTGTAGGCTTACAGATTTATTGCCTCTTGGCTTTAAATTGTCCTTTTTTGCCTAACCTGCCTAAATGAATCTGGGTCCTATTTTCCTTTTGCTAGTTGACCAGACAAGAGGCCTTGTCTGTACAGGGCCATAAAGAGACAATGCAGGAGGGAAAAGGTTTGTGTGGTGTAGGCTCTGGCAGCACCTGTATCTTCTCCAGCACTCACACTTTTTCCACCATGCAGCATTCAGCTGCTTCCTCACAGAGCACCTCTGTGGAGCAGTTTTGTAGTAGAAGTGGGTTTGGTGAGATGCCACCCTGTAAGCAGCTTTTCCTAAGCAACCTGGAGGGCAAATTTCTGGCAAAGATTTCTAGCAAGTTCTGACATGCAGTGAACCCACTACAACAGATCTACTAGGGCCAAAAAAGAGAAGCACTCATCTGGTACCTTAGCCTTAGATAGTGGCTGCTTTTTTATATGTGCTACTTCTCAATTCTTTGGAACTCTCTTTACTTCTTCTTAATATCTTTGAGATATCCCTTATATATCAAACAATTCATTCATTTAAAACATACAATCTGATGGCTTACAAAATGTTCACAAAACTCACAGAATTGCACAAATATCACCACATTTTAGAACATTTTCACTGCCCCAGAAAAGATACTCTGCAGCTTTTCTGTGTCACCACTCTGCTGGATATCCTGTTTTTTGAACCTCAATCTACTTTTAGACTCTACAGATAAGCCTACGCACAATATAAGGTCATTTATGACTGATTACATTCAAAATGTGTCTGAAGTTCATGCATGCTGCAGCATGTATCAATACTTCATCACTTCTTATTCCCAAATGAAACTCCATTGTAGAGTTGTGTATTGGGACTGCAGCCAAGTAGCAGGGCCAGTCTTACTATGTAGTTTGGGCTGACTTTGAACTCACTTTGTAGCCCATGCTGATCTGGAATTCATGGAGAGCCTCCTGCCTCGGTCTCCCAAATGCTAAAGGTGTGCACCACTATACCTGATTGACCCATTTTTAAATAGTAAACTAGTGGTAGCAAAAGATGACCTCTCTGAGATCCAGAATCCAGATTCTGAAAAATAACAACTTAGTGACGAAGGGAAAAAAAAAAAAAAACAGAAGTAGCTCACCAGGAATTGGAAAGGAACAGACAGGAAAAATAGAAGCTACAGAGAAGCTGGAAAGATAGCCCACAACACAAAGTAAAGGACAAAACAATCTGGTCTCTTTCCCCAGTTCACAGGTTATAGGGACGGGACGCTGGCTCCTCAGAAACAAGCATGGATCTGAGTTCTGACTGCCTTCCCCATCCATCAGTGAGAGCAAGGATATGTCAGCAAGGACACTGCCACAGCCTGGGGTAACAAGGGGCTTCGGGAATAGGGTGCATCCAACAGACCCACAGGCTGGAATGCTAGGCAGAGAAAACCGTGACTTGTTGAACTCCAAACTGTGGATCCACTCCCTTGAAAATATAGAACATTCTGTTTTTGGACTCAATTTCTTTTTCTTTCTTCATTTTCCTTTTAATTTTTTCTTTTGTTTCCCCATATTATTTTGTTTTTTCTCCTTTTTTTCTTTATCTTCTATTTACCATTTGTTTTTTGACTGTTACTTATATCTAATTCTAAAATATCTTTCTACTCTTTATAGAATCTTTTGTCTCACTTTCCTCTCCTCCTCAATTCCTAGGAACCCATTTAACCCAATAGGCTAAAAATCATATAGGATAAAAAATAATATTCCATGCAACAGGAGCCTAAAAAGAGGTAGGAGTAGTTACCCATTTATTCAGACAAAGTGGACTTTAGCTGAAACTGATCAAAAGTGACAAAGAAGGTCTTTATATGTTGGTCAGCATAACAATCCAACAGGAGTAGACAACAATTATTAATATATGCACCAAACAATGGCACATTCAACTTTATAAAATAAATATTATTGGACATAAAAGATCAGACAAGGATAGACACAAGTATAATGAAAGACCTCAATATGCCGCTAACATTAAACCAACTAGGAAAAAAAATCAACAAAAAAATTAGAATTGAGCAAATCCTTCAAAGAAATGGACTTTACGGATATTTAGATTTTTCTACCCAACAAAAGACTACACATTCTTTTCAGCAGTACATGTAACTTTCTCCAAAACTCACCATATATTAGCCAATAAGTCAGCCTTAACTAAATGTAAAAAACTGACATTATCATATTCCTGCCAGTTTAAACCACCAGTGGTATATGCATGACTGTTCCACTGAACAGAAAAGAATGAAACTGAGACCGAAATACCCCAAAAATGAATGAATCAAGAGTTGATTCCTCAAAAGAATAAATGAAATAGACAAACCCTTAGCCAACCTAACCAAAAAAGGACAGAAAAGACCCAAATCACTGGGGTCTCAGAAGTGAAAAAGGTACGATTATAACAGACACCACTAAAATAAAAAGCTGGGTGTGGCGGTACATGACTGTAATCCCAGCACTTGGGAGGTAGAAGCAGGAGGACTCTGTGAATTCAAGGCATTTGAGGCCAGCCTGGGCTACATAGTGAGATCCTGTCTCAAAAAAAAAAAAAAAAAAAAAAACGAAACTACTGCAAAAGCCGTATGCCAATAAATCAGAGAATTCAGAAGAAATGGATAGATTCCTAGATACATATTAATTACCGAAACTATGTCAGTAAAATTTTAAAATGCTGAATAATCCTATAACAGCAAATGAAATTGAAGTAGTAACAAAAATAAGTAATACCTACCAAGAAAAGCCCCTGGATGGGTTCATTGCTGAAATCTACAAAAATTTCAGGAAACTTTTAAGCTTAATACTCTTCAAGCTTTTTTAATGAAATTAAAAGGGAAAGAGTATTCTCAAAGTTACACCTGAAAGCTAGCTAGCATTACTCTGATTTCAAAACAAGACAAGGATCCAACCAAAATTGAGGACTATAGACCAATTCCTTAAATGAAGATAGAAACAAAAATCCTTGACAAAACACTGGCAAACAAAATGCTAATGAATCATCATTTCTGTTCTTTGTTTTTTGGGGATTTTTTTTCTTTGGTTCTGGGGATCGAACTTATGACCTTACACTTGCCAGGTGGACGCTGTGCTACTGAGCTATATTCCAGGCCCGCTAATGAATCATCAAAAAGATCAAACATCATGACCAAGTAGGCTTCATCCCAGGGATGCAAAGAAGGTTCAACACACACAAATACATTATGGGGGGGGGGGGGAAATCACATGATCATCTCAATAAATGACAGAAAAAGGCTTTGACAAAATCCAACATCCTTTCACAAAATTTCATTTGACTCAGCTATTTCTCTTCTCTATGTCTTTCCAAAAGAGTTAAAGACATCGTGGCCTTCGGGAGGAGCAGGCTCTGCTATGCTGATCAGCAAGAGCCTCCATCACAAGAGAAGCCAAGCCTCCCCGTGAAGCAGGCTCTGCCATGCTGATGGGTAAGAGCCTCCACCGGAAGGGAAAATATGCCTTCCTGTGAAGCAGGCTTCGCGATGCTGATTGGTAAGAACGTCAGCTAGAAAAGAAACCATGCTTTCCCATGAAGCAGGCTCCACCAGGCTGATGGATAAGAGACTCCACCAGAAGTAAAGACATATGATAGGATATGTGCATATCCATAATTATAGAACAATAGCAAAATCTTAGAAGCAAAGAACATATTCATCAACATGTGAATGGATAAAGAAAATATATTTCGGGATTTAGCTCAGTGGCATAAGCGCCTACCTTGCAAGCGCTAGGTCATGAGCTAGGTCATGAGTTCGATCCCCGGCTCCAAAAAAAAAAAAAAAAAAGGAAGAAAAAAAACATATTTCTGGGCATGGTGGCACATGCTTGTAATCCCAGCTGAGGCAGGAGGACTGCTGCGAGTTCAAGGACAGCCTGGGCTATGGGGAGGAAGGAATGTAATACTACTCTGCCATAAAGGATAAATTTGAGTCATCTGTAAGAAACTGGACATACCCTGAAATCATAATGCTAAGCGAAATAAATCAGACACACAAGTTTAAATATCACATGGTTTCTCTTATATGAAAGACCCAATGTATAAATAAAGAGCAAAATAAATGATAAAAAGAAATAGTGAACTAGATCTTTTATATGAGAAGGGAATCAAAAGATGGAGGGAAAGGGATGGGCCAGGAAGGGAATGAGATTTTTTTTTTAAATTAAGGTATGTTGTATACCTGTATTAACTCTCTCATCATATACTATAGTACATGATGGAGTCATCATGTACTATAAGTATGTACTAATAAAAACATTTTAAATATCCCATTGTATGGATTCTTTATCTATTCACTAGCTGATAGGCATTTGGTTGTTTCCACCTTTCTGCAATGAATGTATACAAGTTTTCATACAGACAAAACTTTTTCACTTCTCTTGGGTACATACCTTCAATTAATACTGGGTATATACCATATTTATAGCAGCATGATTTGTAATAGCCACATGTTGGAAACAACCTAAATGCCCATCAACTAAGCAATGGATAACAAAGATGTGGTATTTTTATACAATGGAGTACTACTCAGCCATAAAGAAGGATAAACTGGAAACTTTTATAGGTAAATGGATGCACCTGGAGAACATAGTGAAATAAATAAGACACACTTGTGTAAGCACTATATTAGTGTGAGAAGCTGAAACATATGTATACGTACATAACAAAGAATTAAGATATACTGAGTTCTCTGAGTTCACTGAAGAGAAAGATTTGTGTTGGTATTGTTCAGGTAACCGAACGTTCTGGGTGAATGATTTGGCTATGAGAGTGTGCAATATATGCACCACTGTTGTGCCCTCACTGACGTGTTTTGAAATTTTGTTTTAGTTTTTTCTTTTTCTCTTTGAAATAAAATGGATCCAGAAAAAAATATATATATTGGGTATTTATTCAAATAAATGACATACACACAGATCATGTGATAGCTCTGGGTTTAACTGAGGAAATGCCACACTGATTTCCATGGCAGCAGCACTCATTTTACATTCTCACCAAACAGTATATAAAAGTTCTGATTTCTGCACACTTGCTTCAACACTTGTTATCCCTCCTATAGATTATAGCCTTCCTGGTGGGCAGGAAGTGGCATATTACTGTGGTTTTGATTTCCATTTTCCTGACTGCTGATAATTCTAGCCACATTTCCACATTCTATTTCTTACATACTTTTTACTACTTTGAAGTTACTTCAATTATTTGCTGTAAATAATTGTACCAAACTTTGCTCAAATTGCCAAGTAGTTTCTCTCTCCTGTTGGACCCTGACTCCTCAATATGAGAAGTCAGTGATTTATTAAGCAGAAACTCAATTTCTAATAGGATTTTTTCTTTTAGTACCAGGGATCGAACTTATGATCTTGTGCTTGTCAGGCAGGCGCTTATGCCACTAAGCTAAATCCTCGGCCCTTCTAACAGGATTCTAAAAGTAGGAAATAGCCAGACATGGTAGTACATGCCTATAATCCCAGCGCTTGGAAGGCTGAAGAGTAGAACTGCTGCAAGTCCAAGGCCAGTTTGGGCTACACAGTGAGTTCAAAGCCAGCCTCAACTACATAGAGAAACTCTGTCTCAAATAAAACCAACCAAACAAAAGGACGAAAAAAAGTAAGAATGCTACCGGGGATCAAACTCACGACCTCACGCTTGCAGGGCAGGCACTTAATGCCACTGAGCTAAATCCACAGCCCACTAAAAAATATTTATAACTGGTTAGATGCTCCTTTTACAAAGAGCTAGGGAAAAGCCTGGAAGGGCATGGGAAATAAAAAACCCTGCAAACAAGACTTTCAATTTTGCACATGTGATTTCATGTGTTTTTACCAAGGAAACTTTTTTGAATAGGAACTGTTAAGGTCTGGTCTTACAGGGGATTTTCATTTTTTTGTTTCTTTCAATGGCATTCAAAGGACAAATGCTAGACATAATTTTATTTGGAAAAGGTGACCTCTGTTAATAGATTAATAATACTCAATGCAAACCAGGAATGGTGGCACATGCCTCTGATCCCAGCACTCTGGTAGGCTGAAGCAGGAGGATCAGAAGTTTGAGCCTAGCCTGGGCAACTTAGCAAGACTGTGTCAAAAAAATAAATAAAAAGGGCTAGGGATATACTCAGTGCAAAGACCCTGGGTTCAATTCCCAGTAGCACAAAAACAAAACAAAAATTGAATATAACTGGTCTTAAGAAAACTCAACAGCAGTATTTGAAAAGACAATTTCCTTTGCCCAGGCCAGCTGAGGTAGAATAGAGACTGCAGTGGAAGGTAACTGAGAAATGGCACTTTGCCCAGAAAAGATGGAAATCAAATTGTAGCTTGAAAATAGTAACCTGCAATATATAAATGAATGTGTTCTGCTGTGTGCAATAAAATTGGTAGGCCAGTTTGCAGGTCCTCTGTTCTGTATTGTATTTGGACACAGAACATGTAGCAAAAGTATAAAAATATATATAAGAAGAAAAGAACTTCAAGTCAAAAGTAGTAATTTTCTCCAGTGGAAAAAAGAGACTGGGTGGGGGGGAACACATGGGGCTTTATGAAAAATATAATGTCCCATTTGTTAAAAATTTTTTTTAACTGAAACAATATGGCATATTAAGATTCAAGGATGGGAATCATATTATTGTGCATGTATGTGTAAAATAATGTATCATCAGAAAAGGGCTGGGGATTTAGCTCAGAGGCATAAGCGCCTGCCTTGCAAGCACATGGTCATAAGTTCAATCCCTGGTACCGATAAAAAAAAAAGTGAGATGAGTTGGGTCACAGTAGCTGGCATGTTATGAATAAATACTCAATAAATGTTTATTAAAAATATATATATATATCATCAGAAAGTTGAGATAAAGGTACTCTTTCATTGCTACTCCTTCTGAGACTCTAAGCTTTAGGTCAGTGTAGCAGTTCCATACTGTTTACTTGCCTATATCTTTTAAAAATGCAAGGAAAGAAACATAATAATAATAAAGCTATGCTGCACTCCTGAAAAGTAACTGTTCCATTCGGCTAGAAGCTATCTTCTCAATACAGACAAAAACCATTATTACGCACCTGAAAAAGCAGTAGGCACAGTGATAAGTGAAGCTCAGACATGATGATGGTAGTGATTAGTCACTGCCCGTAAGCTTCAAAAAAGCGGCAAAGCCTGAACCAAACTGCCTCTGGGAAGCTGAAACGGTGGAAGAGTACGAGCAGCTTCATTCCTGCTAAGGAGTTGAAAACTTATCCTACTGGTAGTGAGAACCACACGTGGGAAGAAGTAGAGAAATGGGGTGGATCTCTATTTCACAAAGATCTCTATTTGCTCTAATGGTAACACGGAGGACAGACAGGAGAGGGCTGTGCCAAGAGTCAGGTGATGCCGTTTTAGCAGCCTGGGCCAGCCGCCTTCAAACAGGGAGAACACTGACACAGGTGCTTGAAGCGATTCACCAGGTTATTGAAAGAAACAGCAGAATACCCTTAATTTTTAATTGTACTGGCACTGCCTCCCCCCAGCTGAGCAAGGCACACGAGGTCCCACAGTATGAGGGCTGGTGGCACCACCAATCTTCGGTTCCTTTCCTAACGTGTGCAGCTTACGTGGTACAAAATGGCATCAATGTGGCTAAGTTCATGAAAACGATCTTTTAAAGCAGAATCATCACTCTACTTCACCATGAGATACTAAGAAATCATGAAATTTGCACCTCAAAATTCTCCAGTTGTCATGGACCAAGATCTTAGGCAATTTCCGGAAGTTAAGATAAGGTGAGTATTTTTCTTTAAAAGAAGTACTGGTGTTTCCAATTTGCTACCTTTCCTGGAATGGCAAATGTCTGTCAGAAGCATGGAATCTACCCGATATTCCCCAAACACATACATCCACCCTTCCCAGTCACAGGAGATGGTACAACCAAGGCTGAAAACCAGCTACTTTTAAAAGAATGCACTATGTTGAGTGCATCTTGAAAAAGTTTTTGTAAATGTTGACATCGACGTTTTCTCGAAAAAAATAGAAATATGATATAAAAGTTATCATAAACAAAGCTTCTGTAAATGGGGAGGGGAAGAGGGGTTGAAGGGAGGGTAGGAGAATGGGAAAAAAACAGAACAAGTTATATCATGTACAGGTACAAATTCTCTATGATGAATGTGATCATCATGTATATTTAAAATGTAGCAAAAATATGACTGAATTACAAAAAAATAAAATAAAAGCTGTCATACAGTAGCTACACAGTTCTCACAGTAGTCTGAGGTCCTTAAGAGTCACTAAAACCTCTTAAGGGGATCCACGAGTTTAACACCTTTCGTAATAATTCTAACATTATTTGCCTTGTTCACTTTCATTTGCTCGCAAGAGTCCAATAGAGTTCTGGAGGTTACATAACATGGGAAGACATAGAATAACACAGTTGTTATGGCTAATAGAATATGTACTGTATATTCTGATTTAAAATTTTCTCAGCATTTAATCATTTTAATGCATTGAATACATTACCAACAGACAAACCCATAAAGATGAAAGTTCTGAAGGTATTAAGTAATTTTTAAACTTTAAAGGACCCTTGAAGCCAAAAAGTGAGTACTACTACACATTTTAAAAAACAGAATTTTCCAAACTGTTTAACCTTTTTTTTTTTGGTACCAGGGATTGAACTCATGATCTTGCACTTGCCAGACAGGCGCTTGTGCCACCGAGCTAAACCCCCAGCTCCTTTTTTGTTTTTTTTTGACAGGGTTTCACTAGACAGTTCAGGCTGACCATGAACTTACTACATAGCCTAGGCTGGCCTCTAATTTGCAGCAATCCTCCTGCCTCAGTCTCTCACATGCATACGCCACCATGCCCAGCTTGTTTAACATATTTAAAACAAAAGGTTTCAATGGTTTCTTAACACAAGTTAAAAAACATAACCCTGCCACTTTTCAATTATCTTGGAAGAAAGACTAACATCAAGGAAAAGGAAATTTAGTGATACAGAGACAATAAGACAAGGCAGTAGATGACATTTAATCAGAAAAACATGAATTCAGAGAGGAGGAACTCCTGTCAAGTAAAGATGACTAGGGAAGAACCCAACAGAAAACAAATCTAAATTAAACCCTCATTACCATATTTTTAAAAAATATCATCAGATGAAGAAAGAGTAAAATACCAGAAGGGAAGCAGCCAATAAGGACAGGCCATGGAGAAGTTATGTTTTAGCAGCCCAGGCTGTGAGCGTACTGCAGTAACATCAATGACAAGAAAGCAGATGTACATACACATATGTTTCATTTCTGAGGGGTGGGAACAGCTGAATGGCCATATATGAATGCTAACATTAAACACTATTTTTATGTGCGTGTTTGTGTTTTTTGCAGTACTAAAAATTGAACCCAAGCATGGTGACACACACCTGTAATCCCAGTACTTGGGAGGCTGAGAGGTAGAAGGACTGCCATGAGTTCGAGGCCAGCCCCAGCTACACAGTGAGATCTTGTCTCAAAAAAATGAAAATGAAAAAAAAAAAAGACTGAACCCAGGTGAACTCTATCACCAAGATATAGCCCCATCCTATTTTATATTTAGAGACAAGGTCCTCGTAAGTTCCCCACCCTGGCCTTGAACTTGGGACCCTCCAGGTCCCAGCCTTAAACACTGTTTCAATGGTTACCGTATTCCTATCAATTTTCCTTTCGTGACATCAGAAAAGGTCCCTCTGCCTTACTCTCGCAGATCAGCATCATCAATCATCTTAAATGCATAAATAAAACCACAAAGTTGGCAGTTTGTTGTCTTTTGGGGTCTTTTTTGCAGTACCGGAGATCGAGCTCATGACCTTGCATTTGCCAGGCAGGCACTTAAACCACTGAGCTAAAACCCCAGCCCCGGCAGTGGTTATCTTTAGGTGGTGAGACTTAAAGCTAATGATTGCCCACCATAGGCTAGAAGCAAAAGGCAATTACTAAACATTAGGACTATTGAAACTATTATTTTAGTCAGGTGTGGTAGCACACGTCCGTAATCCCAGCTACTTAAAACCAAGTTTGAGGCCATTTAGAGTAATTTACTCAGATCTGGGCTAAAACAAAACAAAAAAAAAATACAGAGAGGGGCTTTGGGTACAGTTCAGTGTCAGAGTGCTTCCCTAGCAATATGTAAAGCCATGGATTCAATTCCCAGTATTGCTAAATACAAAAACTACCACTTTTACTGTAAGAGGTCCTTTATATATCTAAGAACATGGCCAGGCTTGTCTGGTCTGTCTGTTTTTCAGTACTGGGGATTGAGCCCAGGACCTCTGCATTGAGCTACATCATCCAAAGCATTTTATTTTGAGACAGGGTCTCACTAAGTCACTAAGTTGCCCAGGTTAGGCTTGAATTTGCAATCCTCCTGCCTCAGCCTTCCAGAGTGCTAAGATTACAGGCCTGTACCACCACACCTGGCAGGATCAGGCTTTTTACATTTATTCCCTCCAATCTTCAGAGCAACTTTGCAAGATAGGGGTTTTTAATCCCCATTTGCCAAAAAAGCCAAGAAAACCAAGAAGCAATTCTACAGTCTGCTCAAGGTCATATGGTAGAAATTGGTGAAGATGACTGAAATCCTTTTCTGCTGTAGATCATCCTAAGCAGGAAACACAAACCTCTCATCTTACTGCACCACCTCAACTACATCCTTCCCTCCAGTCTCACCTCATTCTAATCTCTCCTCATAAATGTAAATATGACTGTCATGTAGCAGGCATGGGTTATGACTGCAAACCTCAGAACTTTCCATGCCAGGGAACCAAGACACATACTTAGCCACTTCCTCACACAGTAATCCTCCTTGAGGCAAAGCTGATAAAGTCATTTCCTATCTTCAGCTCTTTTGGGGCTCCAAATGACCTTCAGGATAAAGCTTCCACTGCACAACTCACAAAGCCCTTCTCAAACTCTTCCACAGCACCATTCCCACACACTGTCCAAACACACTCCACACTCCTGCCCCACAAGCCTCCTCACTCAGGATGGAGCGACTCGCTCTTTTGTCTCTAGGTCCTGGCACACACTGTTTCCTGCATAACAAGCCTTGAAAGCCACATCCAACCAGCTAGTAATTATTGGTTCTTCAACACTTAAACTAGGTGTGAACTCCTCTAGAAAATCATTACCTATATTCTCAACATGACAAGACAGTCACAAACCTTGTTGTGAAGTAGTCGGGCCTCTGCAGATTCAACCAATAACAGATGAGAACTACTTTTTTAAAAAAGTGCATCTGAGCATGCACTTTTTTTCTTCTCTTTATTCTCTAAATACAACAACAACATAGCAACTATTTACATAGCATTTACATGGTATTAGGCAGTGTAAGTAATCCAGAGCTAACAAAGATAAAGGAACAGCACATGCAAACACTATACTGTTTGAACATGAGCGGCCTTGAGTTTTGGTATTCTTGGAGTGTACTAGAACCAACCCTATAAGCATGTTATGGCCTGACAGTATTATAACTACTGGTTTACTTCCCTCTGCTCCTCCCAGACCATAGGCTTTCTGAGGCCAAGGCCATATCATTTACACTTCCAATGCCATTATACACAGTCTAGCACAGAACTTGTGTCCAATAAATATCTGTGGCATAGAGTACTTAGTATAGTGGGATAGGCGCTTAAGTATACAATAATATATGAAAATTTTAAAAAGGCATGGCAGGAATGCGGTCCAAGGAAGAGGGAGGGAAGAAAAAGAAACAGGAAAATCTCAGAGAACTCATATATTTTTGGGGCTTCCTTATCTGTCTTTTTGACATTTCTTCAAACCCTGCTACTGCTGCTGCTGCTGCTGCTGCTGCTGCTGCTGCTACTGCGGCTGCTACTCTGATATTTTGAATGTTTACTTTGAGCTAGGTACTCACTGTGCAAAGCACTTTACCAGAACTAATTCATTTAGTTTTTATAACAGCTTTATGTATGCCATAATCCCAGCATTCCAACGAGGAAACTCAGGCTGAAGGAACCTGGGACTGGAGATGTAACTCAGTGGTACAACACTTGCCTAACATGCAAGGCCCTGGGATCAACCCCCAGCGCCACACAAACATACACACACTTTCAATGTCAGTTAGCAATATAGACAAGCTCTGAAGCCAGATCTTCGGTTTCCTTCTGTTTCCAGGGCTCCATCCAACCTTCTCTGCTTATTCTTTGTCAAAAGTGAAATCTCCCCAAGTAACAACTTTGCTAGTCTCAATTCAACTATAAGTTCTTTATTTTATCCAATCATATGAAAACGCATCTCAAATAATAACAGATTTCTTAAATCCAGTATCTTGAATGTAATTTAACTTTTTAAATTTTTGGATGTCTCAGGGTCATGCTTTGTTGATTACTAAGAAGGCCATAAAATAGTAATGCCTTTCAGGAATGACTATGTTATATATGGAATATAATGTCTTTGTATAATTGGTCTTGGCATTTATAAATGCTTGTTACAGAGTTTTAACTCTGAATCTACCCTTCCACTATGCCTAGAGCTATTAATTCTTGCTATTATCAATGTTTGTATCTAATAGTAGGGCATCTTATTGCTGCTCTATAATCTATCTCTAATCTTCAACAGTCTGTGAAACCCACAGAAGACGTAGTCCTTATTACTGTTCATCAACTCTTTTTGGTCCATTGTTATTAGGCATATGCTAAGAGTGCAATTCCTTAACCTGCTTTAAAGTTAGGTCTGGCCATGTGACTGCTTTGATCAATGAAATATAAATTACAGAGACATATGCCACACTGGGACAGAAACTTTAAAAGCCAGTATTCACTTGACCACCAATTATCTTGGTTTCTGAGTGACTGAGAAGCAGAGTCTCCTGTGGAACACATACCATGAATGAGAAATCAACCTCAGTTCTGTTAAATCACTGAAATCTTTAAGATTTTTGTTAGTATAGTTTAAACCAAGCTATCCAGACCAATACACCAGATCTCTCAGTAAGGGATTCTCTCATAAATAACATTATTTACATACTTTATGGCAGCATTTTCGTTCCACACAGGATTTTTTTGTATCCATCTCGTTCAAAGCTGTTTTCAATATATTTGCTAAGTATCTACTAAATAAAAAAACTTTGCTAGAGACAAAGACAATGATTCACATCTGGAAAAAGCTTCAGTCCTATGTCATGAGTCGAAGTTAAGGCAAAAAGACTATAGTTGTAGTTGTTTTAAGGAGAAAGAACTAATTACACGGGGAGAAAAGCACAGAAACAATTCACAGAAGTTTCCTACAAACAGTCCTAGAACATATGTAAGAACAATTTAAGACAGTCACTTAAAGTAGAAAAGGCCAATATTAGCAAGACATTAAGTACAAACAGTAAAGCACAAAGAGCAAGCAGTTTCAATAATCGGGAAAAACAGTAAAATCTGAAGGTGTGGCCAATAAAAACATTTGCCCATAATTTCTTGCCAGCTGGTCTATGGCTAGTTCAACATACAGGGAACCACTAAAAGTCTTGGCAGAAGTGCTGCTCCTGGAAGAGGTGGCAGCACACCTGGCAAATGGGAGGAAAGAAAACAATGCTGCAGGGGAGGAGAGTTCTGGGTTAATCCACGGAAATTATATCAATGGCCCAAAGCACTGTGATGACATCAGGAATGGAAATAAAAGCGGAAGTAGGATCAACACGTCCTGGCAACCAACTGCACACAGGAATTAAAAAGAAAAGTAAAAAGGAACCCGAGGTGCAGATCTGTGATGACTGAGAACTATTATCCCAAATATCTGAGGCTAATGAGAAAATGCCAATGGCAAAGTACTATTGGGCCTCTTTCCTGATACTTGGTTCTGTCTCCACTTGAAGAGTATTAGTAACATTATCTTATGTTCTATCCGAGGCAAAGGTACCTCTTTGATGCCGTCCATTTACCTTCTGTACGACCTCATCTCCCACTTTCTTCAGGAAGAATCCCTGGAACCAGCCAGCTACATTTCAAGTTCCTCCCTGCTACCTTTACCACCCACACTTTCTATCAGCTCATTTAGCTTCCTCCAGACAGGCCAGACCACTCTTGGTGCCCCAACTCAAGCCTTAGCTCCCCTATGAAGCCTTCCTCAAATGCGTAAGTTTCTCCTTCTCTTGATTTCTCATAGTACTTACTGTCTTGGAATCCTAGAGACCATATCATTAGCTATCATTTTTATGTGTCCTTTATGCTCTCCACTCTATTACAGGCCCGTCAGAATAAATTTCATACCTTAAATGTCTTTCAGTTCCCTTTAGCAACACTTTGTACAAAATATGTACTCAACAGACACTTGAGAGAGCTAGGCATGGTGCCACACACCTGCTATCCCAGCACTCAGAAGGCTGAGGCAGGAAGATTGCTATGAATTCAAGGCCAACCTGGGTCACATAGTGAGTTCAATGCCAGCCTGAACTACATAGTGTGACCCTCTCTCAAAACAAATGAATCAAAATGGACACTTGGTTAAGCAAGGCAATCTACACTCATGCATGTCTTGTTCCATAATCACTGTTCTATTAAACCATAGTTAGATATTAAGACTTAAGCAGAAATTCACCACTTTACTTCAAACTATACTTGAGTTGTTAGTGTTGTAGCTTGGCCTAACACTATCTTGTGCCCTGTATTTGACCCAGCAGAGTGAAAAATTATTCAGGGTACAAGTCTCATGAGAAAAGCAAAATGAGCTGCACCCACAAGAGAAAAATTAACCTGCTCAACAAATAAGCAGGATACAGGTGTCAACTAAAAATTAACGTAAGATTCTAGCTAAATTGTTTCCTAGCTAAATTGGTTTTCTGTTTTTGCTAAATTCTAGATAAATTGGTTTTCTGTTTTAAAAGCCCTGTAACTTTGCAGTTCAGGGCCACTCCTTTGGACTCTGAAACAGGGGTCTACAGGTGGTCGCTATGCACAACCAATAAAATTTCAAATTTATCAATTTCGCTACTTTGTTAATGAACCCACTTCAATTAGTACTGCAAGAGATTATTTGAAGCTACTATTGGGTCACCAACTTCTATAACAGCTTTCTTTCAATTCTCTCACTGCTGACTTAAAGACATCAAACAGTTCAGTGATCATCATTCCAAAGTGATTCTGACTAGTAACAATCTAAATTGCCATGAAGACTATTTTACTTTCAGTAACTTAATTAGTGTCTTTTAACCTTCATGTCCAACATTATAGAACAGAAAATTCAAAATACTGAAATTGGGCCGAGCGTGTATCTCAGTGGGAGAGTGCTTGCCACGTACGTTTGAGGTCCTGGTTTTGACCCCATCCATACACATCCAAAGAAGTCACAGAAAAGTCTGTAAATATTCTTTACTTTCTAAGTTAACAGCTGACTTCATTGGTCCCTCCCTCCTATGTGAGAAAAACAAAAAACAGACAGAAAAACAGGTACCGTTGTAAAAAGGAGTTCAATATATTCAAAGGACAATCTCCAAAACAAACGCGATCTCTTCCCGAACATGCTTACTCTTGCAAACCAAATCGCTGAGAAGACAATGAGAGAAAGCTCCAGATGCAAAGGAAGAGTACTTTGCAATCAAACTGAAGATCTTACCCCTGGCAAAGCAGTAGGCACTGACAACCGCTAACCTCGCGAGGCTGACTCCTTAAACTTGTCCGTCTTCCCACAGCAATGCCCAAGGACTGCGTCCTTCCTCTGGGCCAAGGGTCGCGGCGCCCCGAGGTCCCGCAAGCGGGTAACCTCGGACTGCTCGGCCCGCGCCTGGAGGGCCTTTCCCCTAGGCCTAGCGGCCCCAAAATCACGAGGTGGTGCAAAAACCAGGTTCCCAGCTCGACCAGCCCCTGGGCCGCACCGCCCGGTCCCTCCCAGCACAGGAGCGCGGGCTCAGCGCCGTTCCATCCTCAGACCCAGCCTCAGGGAAGGGCGAGACGACAACCCTTTATCTGCGATCCCAGTCGCGCCAGCAAGGGCGCGGGACAGGTTCTTACCGCAGCCGAGAGGCAGGCCGGGGGGTGGCAGCGCCCGGTCCCACGCGAGGCGGAAAGGCGCAAGCAGCGGCTATAGCCGCGGGGAACCCCGGCGGGCGCCCACGAAGCGCTGGACTGTAAGGGCGCCGCCATAGTGGGGACGCAGCGGCGGGCGGAGCGTGCGACGGCGACCCGGGACGATGGAACCACCAATCCGGCTCTCCACCTCGGAACCCTCGTCGGGGGCCGGGCCTCAGCGGCCAATAGGCGTGCGGGGGCCGGGCGAGCCGCTGGAGTGACCAATGTGGGCTACGCCGCAGGCAGGGTGGGCACAAACCCGGACGGCCCAATGAGGCGCGGGAGCCCCGAGCCTTCGGCCCTCCCGACCAGCGGCGCGGAGCATGTGCGGCGAGCGGTGCAAGCGTAGCTCATTCGCCCAGCTACTACTGTTCCCTCAGCCCAAGAAGCTTCTTGCTGACCGCAAAGCCCTTTGCAAAGCCTAAAGGGCTCTCAGGCCTTTGCGGAGACCTAGCCCCTCGAGAGCCTGTTTCGTTGATCGAAATTTGGGGCACAGAAATGTAGGTTAGCCACGGTGATTCCACGCCAATGAACTCCTCTCCTAGTCCTCAGGGCGGGAGCGCCAACGGGGCCGCTGTCTGAGATCCACGACTCCGGATTTCCGGATTTTAACGGGTCTGCGCAGTCCCGCAGGGCACTAGGACACCGGCATCCAGGCGCCGACGTCAGTTACCAACTTTGAGCCTCGGATACTCTTCTGTAGGTGCACTCAGTAACCAGGTGCACTCGGTAACCCTGCTCAACTAGTTTTTGCAATTTCGGAGGCCTCTGCTCTCTCCCACTCTACCTCTCTTATTGCAGCAGCTGAGTCCTGGAATTATCCACCTGAGACACAATTTAAGGCTGGATTCCTGAGGATTTTCTGCCTCTTTTGGATACCAACCCAAACCTCACCCTACTAGAGGGAGGCTGTTAGCCTTGGCCAACATATTTTTTGGAGGAACTTACATAAGGAAAAGGGGAACGGGCGGATGTGGCCTTTGGGGGTGGCCTGGACCTGACTGTACTGGCCAGGGGGAGGCTGACTTTGACTCAGTAATAGAGCAGCAGGCTTGTTAGCACGCCCAGTCCGGACAGCGTTTTGTGAGTCGGAAAACCCTATCACCTCGTTGAGCTTGGGTCTCCTAAAGGTCTTTACACTACTGCAAATTAAAATTGCGACCTTTTTAGAAAAATGGTTGGCATCTAAAATAGTCTCTGCCGGGCATAGTGGCACATGCTTGTAGTCCCAGCACTTGGGAGGCTGAGGCATGAGTATAGCAGTTCAAGGCCCAGCCGAATTACAGAGCGATACCGTGTCAAAAAGTAAAATGTCTCAGTTGGGATTAGATCAGGTAGCCAGCCCTGTAGGTTCTACAGCTAGGCTGGGAGCAGAGAGGCCAGTGGGCAGGCCTGGGACCCAGTTATCAGACCAGTTAAGTCCTGGCCTTGCCCAGCCTCCCCGGGAATCCCCAAATCCCACAGTAACATCAACTTTCTTTCCTTGGGCCAGGTAGTGTTAGTTTAAAACCGCGTATTTGAAACCTTTTGCTCCTCCATTCCCCCCAGTTTGTACCCAGTAGCAACCACCTCCCAAACCCCAGGAACACAAAGCACTGAGTGAGCTGACCCAAGCCTCTCCACCATCAGGTAGCTCTGCTATGGCCTAACTCTGTAGCCACTGCCCCTCTCTGTTCCAAGACACCCCTACACTTGACTACTCAGTCCTCAGAGACCCAACAGACAGGATTCTTGCTAACTACAGGTAGCTCAGCAAGCAGCTTTAGGACATCACTGGGGGATGTTTCTTGGTCTTCAAGCACCTAACACTTTCTTTCCTTTCAATTAGTTCCATAATGTGTGTGGAAGGTTGCATAGACATAGCTCAGTAATGATAAATCAGATGGGGGTGGAAGTGAGATCAATGTTGAGATGACTCACAGTGGTTTGGTCCTTCTCATTACCTTCTCTTGGCCATCTATAAAACGGGGGAAGCAAAAAGGTGTTCCTAGCCAGAAGGGCCCTTCTTTCATAGCTCATCACATTTCGTCTATTTCTGGGCCTGACAAGAAAGGGTCTGGTCTCTTTGGAACAGTATCCCAGATCCTGCTTCACTGATTCTTAAGATACATAGTAGCCCCCTCCAGAGCCTATGACTCTGGATACACCCCAGCCTGACCCTGGGCCACTTGGGCTCCTTGGGGCAGACACAACCAATCGTCTGCTCAACATACTTTATTGCTAAGGACAAGGTGATGCACCAGTTTTCAAAATAATTTGGTTTATAGCATTCATACGTAACAAAAAAGGGGAAGTATTATAAATTTGGT